>JALJCO010006413.1:0-95337 GCA_023101725.1 Atherinomorus stipes | reverse complement strand
GTATTATGAACATTATTAATCTCAAGGTCAAACAGGTTTGGTGATTTTGAAAAATGTGGGCTAGTGTCGTATGCTGCCTGTTTTTAGGTTTTCTCTTTTGTTTCATTTGATCTTATTTTCTATTTTATGCATATTTCTGATTTCTGAAGTGTGATCTTCATTTATGTTTTGTTTGAATCTTTGTATGGACCCAAGAATAGCAGCAGCATCTTGCTGTAGCTAATGTGGATCCATCCAAATCCATCTGGCCCCCAACCAGCTGCGAGAACTGGATCAGAGCTGGATCTGGTCCAGCTTCCCCACGAACGCTCTCACTTCTGTAAATCTGAAAGAAAAAGGAAAAACGGGGGAGTTTCTGATGAAGCGGAAACTCCAGACCAGACCAGACCAGATCCAGGTCTGGGTGTCTGATCGCGTCATCCAGAGAAACAGAAACCTAAGCGACAGTCGGGAAGCAGCCGGACCGGTCCGTGTGCTCCGTGATCGTGGACTCATCCCAGTTTTTCGCGGATTTTTGTGGATTGTTTTCGGCGATCGAACCTGCGGACATGGCAACAGAGGTAAGACGATCAGCTGATCGGTGGGCTGATGAGGGATGATAGAAGGCATCCTAAGTGAAACTCTCCAGGCTTCACGTGCCAAAGGGAGGGAAAGAAGAAAACGAAAAGAAAAAACCGGTTAAAACTGCTTCCAAACCCGTTTCATCCAGCCAGAGTTTGTGTTTGAGCCTAAACGCGATTCACTGATTAAACAAGAAGTTGCTTTATTTGTCATTTCTGCTGGATCCCAGGAGCTTTATGTAAAAGAGCAACTGAAACTTAAAGCTTTGGAGCCGCTTGCCATTTTCATTAAATGAGACAAAACTTCTGAAACGAAAGTCTGGAGAATCAAACTGTCATAAAGACGATTATTTTCATTTGATCATCAAAAAAGATGTGGTTTACAACCAGGAACAACGTTAAATCAACTCTGTTCATTAAGTTTATAGTCTTGATTTGTTTTTTTTTATAAAAGCTGAACAACAATTAAAATATCATAAATCTTTACCCCCCCCCCCCCCCCCCCTACTGCCCAAAGATCTGTGGTACAGCTTTGGTCCTAATGCCATAGAAATACTGTGGCATTGTTTATAAATATAAATATTATGGATATCATCACTGGCTTCAGTGCTCAACACAAAAAACAAATATTCATTGCGATTCTGAAATTTAACCCCTTAAATGCCGGCTGTTGTGATTAAAACTTGATTGGAGACAAAAAACACAAAGTGAAAAATTTTCTGTCCCACAATTGCAGGAATTTTTGGGGGGTGGGATTATCAGAGCCTTTTTGAGTGTCAAAAACTGTCAATGACACTGATTTTTTTTTGCCATTTTAATTTTTGTGTTAAGTCAAAATATGTCATTTTTAGTTACACCTGTTATCCTAAGACATTACACAATGCAATATATTATTACTTTTTAATTTGATTTTTTTATGGATCATCACTGGCTTCAGTGGTCAACATACATAGCAAATATTCATGGTGTTTTTTCAATTTAACCCCTTAAATAGATAAACAAATGAATGACTAAATAAATAGGCCTAAATGTAAAAGTGGAAGCTCCCCTCCGATCCTGTCGGAGACCAAAAGTGACACGCGCAGTTCAGATGATTGTTCTGATGTAGATGGACGTAATTCCAGAGGAGCTAGCAGTGTCATACAGAGGTGACTGTGGGAGGGGTGAGCTGCACCTGAACGCACCACCGGGGCTTTGATCAGAGCTGTTTACGGTGCGTTCAGATCAAATACGGTTTGTGCATCTGGTTTACGTGCGAAGTCTGTGCGGACACGGTGAAGGGGCGTCAGCCTCCTAGCGGCGTTTTATCTCACATGTCACGAGTTGGAAAACTTGAACTTTTGCAGCTTGGCGTGGGGCGTCAACCGGTCAGCGTGACTCAGTGTCGTGAGGCAGAGACACAATTCTGCCAGGTCGGGAATTACCGGGAAAAACCTGGAGAATGTCTTCTCTCTACGTAACGGAGGATAAACTGTGATCTGGGTCCGGTCCAGGTGTCTGAACGGCGGTTTGACCTGCTGTCCCGAGGGGATTTAAAGTACAGCAACGTAACTTTTAGACCTTAAAAATCTGCTTTTTCTGACTCGATTTGATGCCACACCAACATTCATTATGCGCATTTTCGAGCCGTCGCTGCCCAGCAGCGTCCCGGGGCTCAGAAACTGCAGTATGTAAGTTTCCATCCAGGACACGGCCGTGACGCTGCAGCCAAGGCCGGAATTAGCTATGAGGTACCCAAGGTGAATGCCTCGGTTAACCCTGGGATTATCTTTTTTATGTATGTCAAGATATTCATTTATACAAAAAAATATGAAAATCGAATTCATAGAACGATCAAACATTACATAACTGCTATGTCTGACAATCAGGATTCGTGTTTATAAAATTGATTTAAGAATATTGATAAAGGAGTTGTGTTTCTGCATATAAGGTCTCCTAACCTGCAGCGTTGCACGTCACGTGTAGCGCGTCATGTGTGATGGCACTGATTTGACATGTTTTGGTTTTGGGGCGAAGAAGAAGAGATTCTCCGCGCGGGGGGACCTGAACATACTCGCCAGTTCGCCCAATGTTATCATAATAGTTTTGTTGTGCCATGAAATGCAAAAGTGCAAAAAGGAAAACCTAAAGAATTAACGTAAAATGCCGACGTGCATCTGCAGCAGTCCAGCCGAATGGGGGAGGGAGGTCCCGCATGTGAGCGTTTCCCTCCCAGAACAATTCGTAACACGTTTCAGACATAGATGTGGTGTCTGAATAGAAGGAGGGAGGAGGGGGGAGGAGTAGAGAGACGTTTCTGCTCTATTTTTCTGCCAAATATTATGTTGTGAAACAAACTTGTGGCTTATTTAGCTGGTAAATAATTATTTAGCCTCCAAAACTCTTTTCTCAGTGTTGTATTTGTTGTTTCATAGAAATAAACAGCTGATCAGATGATGAAGGTGTAGTAACTAAAGTAAAAAAATATTGGCATCAAAGACACTTTTCCACTTGCAGCATTTAAAGCTCGTTTTCCCTGCTTTTTGGTCAGAAACAGGCATTTTCGCTGCAACGAACCCATGTTCTACTGCAGATTACTAAAGAATTGAAAAACTAGAAACAAATGTTTTTTTTTATAAAAGAAGAGAGTCTAAGCTTTCCTTTGGTACATTCAGTGTTTGTATTGGCATAGTACCAAGGGGCAAACTCCGCCTCAGAACAGTGAAGCTCGCTTCCTTGTTGTAAATAGTGTAATCCTCCCTTCATCCGCTAGGGGCTGGCTCCAAGAGCGAGCAAATCCCCATAGACTCCCATGTTAAAAACGCTCGACTTCACAGCAGAAATAAACAGGTTTACAGCCTGGTTCAAAAAATCATTTTAGGGTTTATTAGGTCAAGTTTACCTTCATGTCAACTGTGAGGGGGGGTGAATTTTTTTTATAACTCATTCGTTTAGATGTTATTTATTCTTCAAATTACACATAATTAAGGGCGTGTCCTTATGATTGACATGCGGCAGACCGGAAGCTCCGCCTGCCGACCGGAGGCTCCTAGTTAGCTCCTTCTTTGCTCTTAATAAGGTCTCAGTTTGCTACAGAGTCGCACAACGGCGGTGTTTAGTCAGCGAATTGCAAGTCTAAGCATGTCTTACCTTAACCATGCTGCTTAGGGGGCTTATCTTTGTTAGCTCCTCTTAGTTTCGTGTTAGCTCAGTTAGCGTTTAGCCCACAGTACGTCAGCTGTCAATCATTTGCCCCGTTACCGCCCCGCTGTGCCCATTTTAGTATTTTCCTGGAGTGACGACGTACGTGACACGGCAAGATGGCGACGGTAAGACACGCCCAACTGGCTTCACATTTCTCTATTCAGAAGAGACCGGAAGCTACGTCCAGTAATTATATACAGTCTATGCATAGTACACAATATTCTGTGGATCTCCCAAAATCAGTGAAAATGCTTAAAAATCCTGGCAATATGGAGCTCTGCTCGGAAAAGGTCTGGCAGTCAATGAGTTAAAGGAATATTCCACCCACAGAATGGTGTAACTTTATCTTCCACTTTCCCTCATGGTGAGCAAGACTCTGGAGCACTTTTTTGATATCTCAAATGCAGCCGGCGATCAGGAAGGCTTCTCGTTTCCCCCCAACTTCCTAAAATGGAGTTCGCCGGGTTACGGCCAAAAAGGTCCATAAAAGTCCACAAAAACATGTCAATATTCCTCCATACTGCTCGTCCAATGTAATCCAAGTGTCCTGAGTGGGTAGCGTCCAGAATTTACTGGAAACTACGTCATTTACAAGATTTTTAGAGCCTAAACAGTACTACATCTTATCTCCTGCAAGCACGCCGACGCACGTTCACGAAACTACGGAAGCCGCGGCAGACGAGATGTTTGTCCCGGTTTGTCTGCAGCTCTGTCGCTCTCAGCAAAATGTAATCAGTGAATTTCTTCTTCTATGCTTGTATTATCGGGAGAGTAGGCTCTGAACGCCGAGGCTTTCGTAGTTTCATGAATGTGCTTATGGGTGCTTCGTACAAGTAAGATGCCCTGGTTAGTGTCCTGGTTACATTCCTCAGTTACTGCCGTACTCCCTGAACTTCCTGTCCTCCCGCGCCCTCCCGCGGCCCCCCCCCCCCCCCCCCCCCCCCCCCCCCCCCCCCCCCCCCCCCCCCCCCCCCCCCCCCCCCCCCCCCCCCCCCCCCCCCCCCCCCACCCCCCCCCCCCCCCCCCCCCCCCCCCCCCCCCCCCCCCCCCCCCCCCCCCCCGCCCCCCCCCCCCCCCCCCCCCCCCCCCCCCCCCCCCCCCCCCCCCCCCCCCCCCCCCCCCCCCCCCCCCCCCCCCCCCTACCCCCCCCCCCCCCCCTCGCCCCCCCCCCCCCCGGACTCTGACCCCCACCGACGCCCACGCCCGTACGCCCTTACAGCCCGTACTCCCGCCCCGCCCCCGCCCCCCCGCCCCCGCCCGCCCCCGCCCTCCCCCCCCCCCCACCCCCGCCCCGCCCCCCCCCGCCCCCCCCGCCCCGCCCCCGCCCCCCCCCCCCCCACCCCCCCCCCCCCCGCCCGCGCCCCCGCCCCCCCCCCCCCCCCCCCCCCCCCCCCCCCCCCGCCCCCGCCCGAACCCCTTACGCCCGACTCCCGTCCCCGACTCCCTCTCCCTACCCCGACTCCCCGACCCCTGTTACTCCCTGAACCCCTACTCCCGTACTCCCGTAACTTCCTGTACCCCTCTCCCGAACTCCGTACTCCCGTACTCCCTGAACTTCCTGTCCGGCCCTGTACTCCCTGTAACTCCCTGTACTCCCTGTACTCCCTGTAACTTCCGCACTCCCTGTACACCCTTACTCCCTGTAACTCCCTGTACGCCCGTACTGCCCCGTTACGGCCCTGGTTACTGCCCTGGTAACTTCCTGGTTACTGCCCTGGTTACTGCCCCGGTTACGGCCCTGGTTACTGCCCCGGTTACGGCCCTGGTTACTGCCCTGGTAACTGTCCTGGTTACTGCCCTGGTTACAGCCCTGGTTACGGCCCTGGTTACTGCCCCGGTTACGGCCCTGGTTACTGCCCTGGTAACTGTCCTGGTTACGGCCCTGGTTACTGCCCTGGTAACTGCCCTGGTTACGGCCCTGGTTACTGCCCCAGTTACGGCCCTGGTTACTGCCCTGGTAACTGTCCTGGTTACGGCCCCGGTTACTGCCCTGGTAACTGCCCTGGTAACTGCCCTGGTACGGCCCTGGTACGCCCTGGACTCCCCGGTACGCCCTGGTACTCCCCTGTAACTCCCTGGTACTGCCCTGGTACTCCCCGTACGGCCCTGGTTACTGCCCTGGTAACTGTCCTGGTTACTGCCCTGGTTACTGCCCCGGTACGGCCCTAGTTACTCCCTGGTAACTTCCTGGTTACTCCCTGGAACGGCCCTGGTACTGTCCTGGTACGGCCCTGTTACTCCCTAATTACTCCCTGTACGCCCTGGTTACTCCCCGGACGGCCCTGGTACTCCCTGGTACGCCCTGGTAACTTCCTGTACTCCCTGTTACACCCTGTACTCCCTGCCTCCCTGTACTCCCTGTTACTCCCTGTACCCCTTATTGCCCCGTACGCCCTGTACTCCCTGTAACTCCCTGTACTCCCTGTACTCCCTGTACTCCCCGACGCCCTTGTACTCCCTGTAACTCCCTGTACTCCCAATTACTCCCTGTACTCCCCGTACGTCCAACTTCCTGGTTACTGCCCTGGTTACTGCCCTGGTAACTGCCCTGGTTACGGCCCTGGTTACAGCCCTGGTTACTGCCCTGGTTACAGCCCTGGTTACTGCCCCGGTTACGGCCCTGGTTACTGCCCTGGTTACGGCCCTGGTTACGGCCCTGGTTACGGCCCTGGTTACTGCCCTGGTTACGGCCCTGGTTACTGCCCTGGTTACGGCCCTGGTTACGGCCCTGGTTACTGCCCTGGTTACTGCCCTGGTTACTGCCCTGGTTACTGCCCTGGTTACCGCCCTGGTTACTGCCCTGGTTACCGCCCTGGTTACGGCCCTGGTTACTGCCCTGGTTACGGCCCCAGTTACTGCCCCGGTTACTTCTTGGTTACTGCCCCGTTTACATCTTGGTTACGGCCCTGGTTACGGCCCTGGTTACGGCCCTGGTTACAGCCCTGGTTACTGCCCTGGTTACTGCCCTGGTTGCTGCCCTGGTTACGGCCCTGGTTACTGCCCCGGTTACTGCCCTGGTTACGGCCCTGGTTTCAGCCCTGGTTACGGCCCTTGTTACTGCCCTGGTTACTGCCCTGGTTACGGCCCTGGTTACTGCCCTGGTTACGGCCCCGGTTTCGGCCCTGGTTACTGCCCTGGTTACGGCCCTGGTAACTGCCCTCGTTACGGCCCTGGTTACGGCCCTGGTTACGGCCCTGGTAACTGTCCTGGTTACTGCCCTGGTTACTGCCCTGGTTATGGCCCTGGTAACTGCCCTGGTTACGGCCCTGGTAACTGCCCTTGTTACGGCCCCGGTTACGGCCCTGGTTACGTCCTGGTTACGGCCCTGGTTACAGCCCTGGTTACTGCCCTGGTTACTGCCCTGGTTACTGCCCTGGTTACGGCCCTGGTTACCGCCCCCGCCTCAGCCCCTTACTGCCACTGGTACGGCCCTGGAACTGCCCTGTACGGACCTGATCACAGCCCTGGTTGCTCCCTGGTACTGCCCTGGTTACTGCCCTGGTTACAGCCCTGGTTACAGCCCCGGTTACGGCCCTGCATACTGCCCTGGTAACTGCCCTGGTTAATCCCTGGTACTCCCTGTTACTGCCCGTAATGCCCTTCACTCCCTTTAAAACCCTCGTTACTGCACAAGGTAAAAACCCTGATAAAAAAACAGCAAAAAAACAGCCCTGATAAAAACCACAAGTAAAATCATGCCAAATGCCCTTTTACAACCCTGAGTTTTCAAATCTGCCTTTTAAAAGCCTCACCCCGGTTCTGCCCTGGACAGCCCTCGGTTTGCCCTGGGACGGCCATTCCATAGTCTTGGGCAGCCTGGACAAAACCTCGATCCCCCTGGTGACAGCCCTGGTTACTGCCCTGGTTACTGCCCCGGTTACAGCCCTGGTTACGGCCCTGGTTACTGCCCTGTTACTGCCCTGGTTACAGCCCTGGTTACGGCCCTGGTTACTGCCCTGGTTACGGCCCTGGTAACTGCCCTGGTTACTGCCCTGGTTACGGCCCTGGTTACAGCCCTGGTTACGGCCCTGGTTACTGCCCTGGTTACGGCCCTGGTTACTGCCCCGGTTACGGCCCCGGTTACTGCCCTGGTTACGGCCCTGGTTACTGCCCTGGTTACGGCCCTGGTTACTGCCCTGGTTACTGCCCTGGTTACTGCCCTGGTTACGGCCCTGGTTACTGCCCTGGTTACTGCCCTGGTTACGGCCCTGGTAACTGCCCTGGTTACGGCCCTGGTTACTGCCCAGGTTACTGCCCCGATTATGGCCCCAGTTACAACCCTGGTTACTGCCCTGGTTACTTCTTGGTTACAGCCCTGGTAACTGCCCTCGTTACGTCTCTGGTTACTGCCCCTGGTTAACTGCCTTGGTTACGCCCTGACCCCCGTACGGCCCTGGTAACTGCCCTAGTTACAGCCCTGGTTACTGCCCTGGTTATTTCTTGGTTACTGCCCTGTTTACATGCCCTGGTTACGGCCCTGGTAACTGCCCTGGTTCTTGTTACGGCCCTGGTTACTTCCCTGGTTACGGCCCTGGTTACGGCCCTGGTTACTGCCCTGGTTACTGCCCTGGTTACGGCCCTGGTTAATGCCCTGGTTACTGCCCTGGTTATGGCCCAGGTAACTTCTTGGTTACGGCCCTGGTTACGGCCCTGGTTACGTCTCTGGTTACTGCCCTGGTTACGGCCCTGGTTAATGCCCTGGTTACTGCCCTGGTTATGGCCCAGGTAACTTCTTGGTTACGGCCCTGGTTACGGCCCTGGTTACTGCCCTGGTTACGGCCCAGGTTACTTCTTGGTTACGGCCATGGTTACTACCCTGGTTACTGCCCTGGTTACATCTTGGTAACTGCCCTGGTTACGGCCCTGGTTACTGCCCTGGTTACTGCCCTGGTTACGGCCCTGGTTACTGCCCTGGTTACTGCCCTGGTTACGGCCCTGGTTACAGCCCTGGTTACTGCCCTGGTTACGGCCCTGGTTACAGCCCTGGTTACGGCCCTGGTTACTGCTCTGGTTACGGCCCTGGTTACAGCCCTGGTTACATCTTGGTAACTGCCCTGGTTACGGCCCTGGTTACAGCCCTGGTTACATCTTGGTAGCTGCCCTGGTTACAGCCCTGGTTATTGCCCTGGTTACTGCTCTGGTTACGGCCCTGGTTACTGCCCCGGTTACTTCTTGGTTACTGCCCCGTTTACATCTTGGTCACGGCCCTGGTTACGGCCCTGGTTACTGCCCTGGTTACTGTCCTGGTTACTGCCCTGGTTACAGCCCTGGTTACTGTCCTGGTTACGGCCCTGGTTACTGTCCTGGTTACTGCCCTGGTTACAGCCCTGGTTACGGCCCTGGTTACTGCCCTGGTTACGGCCCTGGTAACTGTCCTGGTTACTGCCCTGGTTACAGCCCTGGTTAGTGCCCTGGTTACGGCCCTGGTTAGTGCCCTGGTTACGGCCCTGGTTACGGCCCTGGTTACTGCCCTGGTAACGGCCCTGGTTACTGCCCCGGTTACGGCCCTGGTTACTGCCCAGGTTACGGCCCTGGTTACTGCCCTGGTTACGGCCCAGGTTACTTCTTGGTTACTGCCCCTGTTACATCTTGGCTACTGCCCTGGTTACTGCCCAGTTACGGCCCTGGTTACTGCCCAGGTTACGGCCCTGGTTACTGCCCTGGTTACGGCCCAGGTTACTTCTTGGTTACTGCCCTGGTTACTGCCCCTGTTACATCTTGGCTACTGCCCTGGTTACTGCCCAGTTACGGCCCTGGTTACTGCCCCGGTTACTGCCCCGGTTACTGCCCTGGTTACAGCACCGCGTCACCTTTTAGCAAACTGATATGAACCAGACATGAACACAGTGGATGCTTGAACGCATCATGGAGGATTCAGCAAAGAAACACAAGCGCCGTGTTCAGACCTGCATTGTGGAACATAATAATAAATTGTATTTATAATGCACTTCACATTTTAAAAATCTCAGTGCTACAAGGTAAAAACGTGATAAAAAAAAACACAAAAAAACAGGCAGATAAAAACAAACACAAAAATCAGGCAAATGCCTTTGTAAAAAGATGAGTTTTCAAATTGCGTTTAAAAGCCTCCACGGTCTGTGGAGCCCGCAGATGGCCTGGGAGGGCATTCCATAGTCTTGGAGCAGCCGAACAAAACGCTCGATCCCCCATGGTGCAGAGCTTGGTCCTGTTAGGTTTCAGGTGGTACGTGCCAGTGGAGCGGAGGGATCGTGAGGGGGTCTGTTGGGTGAGGAGTTCTTTGAGGTAGGGAGGGGCGTTGCCATGAATACATTGATAGGTGAGGAGGGACACCTTATACTCAACCCTGAGTGGGATCGGTAGCCAGTGGAGTGATTTAAGGATGGGAGTTATGTGGTCAAACTTGCGCACCCTCATCAGGATCCTGGCCGCACTGTTCTGAATGTACTGAAGCCTTTTTAGGCTTTGGTCAGGGATCCCGATGAGGAGCGCATTACAACAGTCCAGCCTGGAGGAGACAAAGGCGTGGACAAGCCTCTCTGCATCCGGAAGACTGAGGGAGGGACGGAGTTTGGTGATATTTTTGAGGTGGAAGAAGGATGTCTTGCAGAGGTGGTTGATGTGTGTTTCAAAAGAAAGGTTGGAGTCCATTTTTACACCCAGGTTGGTGACTGTTGTGGAGAGGGGTATGTTTTGGCCCGAGAAGAAAACACTCGTGATGGGGGATGAACGGATCTGATGTGGAGTGCGAACTAGGATGGCTTCAGTCTTGGAGCAGTTTAGTTGGAGAAAGTTAAGCTTCATCCACGCCTCTATCTCCTCCAGGCAGATGGTCAGAGTGGATGGTGGCAGAGGTGTAGAAGGGGTGGAGTTTGTTTTTAGGTATAGCTGTGTATCATCAGCATAGCAATGGAATGAAATTCCATGCCTGCTGATGATACGGCCAAGGGGAAGCATATAAAGGGTGAACAGGGTTGGGCCCAACACTGATCCATGAGGGACACCACAGTTAACGCTGTGTGTGTGTGATTTTGCCTGTCCTAGGGCAACATACTCAGTCCTGTCTGTGAGGTAGGATCGAAACCAGGCGAGAGATGTGTCAGCGAGGCCGATGGTGGAGTGCAGGCGGTGTAGGGGGATGCTGTGGTCCACAGTATCAAAGGCAGCTGTCAGGTCCAGGAGGATGAGAAGAGCTGGGGAGCCGGCATCTGCTGTCATGAGAAGGTCGTTGGTTACCCGAACCAAAGCCGTCTCAGTACTGTGTCCAGGGCGGAAACCAGACTGAAATTTCTCAAAGAGGCTGCTGTTTTGTAGGTAATGATGAAGTTGGATTGAAACTGCCTTTTCTAGTACTTTGGATAAGAACGGGAGATTGGAGATTGGTCTATAATTAGCAAGGATGTCAGGGTCCAGAGTGGGTTTTTTCAGGAGTGGTTTGATGACAGCAGCTTTTAGTTAAGGTGGGACATGACCAGCCTGAAAGGAGTGGTTTATGACAGTGGTGATGAGTGGGCTGACAGTGGAAAGGTTAGATTTCACCAAAGCTGTGGGGATGGGATCCAGTGCACAGGTGGATGCCTTCATTTTTTTGATAATGCCCTCAACCTCCTGATGTGAAACGGCATAAAAACAGCAGAAAGGTTTGTCCGTTCTTGGTTGTGGTTCAGCAGGCAAAGCTGGTGGAGTAGTTGAGCTGGAGAGGAGAGAGCGGATGGTGTCTACTTTCTTCCTGAAAAAGGTGATGTAGCTGTTGCACTCTGTTTCTGCTTAGTGTGTGGGAATTTGCGGTTTGAGAAGGAGATTTATGGTTGAGAAAAGTTGCTTGGAGTTTCCAGGGTTGTTGTTTATCAGATTTGAATAAAAAGCGGACCGTGCATCCATCAGGGACCTCGCATAGGCCTTCTGATGTTCCTTGTAGGCCTGTTTATGCACAGTTAAGCCAGATGAAATTGCGCGGCGCTCAAGGACACGCCCAGCTGTCTTCAACTTTCGTAGCTCGCTGGTGTACCAGGGGGCTGAGCGTGCAAAAGTGACAGTTCGTGACTTGACGGGGGCATGTTGGTCCAGGAGTGCGCCCAGTGACTGATTGTAAAAATCAACGGATTCTGCGACTGAGGTGAGGTCAGCAGAAAGAGTGTAGAAATGTTGAAGGTCCAGGGTCAGGGAGTCCAGGTTGATGTTCTTCAGATTTCTGAAGTGGATCTGTCGTTTGGGTTTGGAGTGGGGGGAGGAAAATGGCAGCTCGATTGAGATGATCTTATGATCTGACACACCCAGGTCATACACGTGTAGTTTATTGATGGGGGCGGAGTTAGTGATGACTAGGTCAAGTGTGTGTCCCCTGGAATGTGTGGGGACATCAACATGCTGCTTTAGGTTGAGGCAGTCCAATAGTTGCAGAAACTCAGCTGCAGGACGAGAGGAGGGGGAGTCGACATGAATATTCACATCACCAAGAAATATGATATTGGCAGAAGCAGTGGACAGAGTGGAAAAGAGATTTTGCACCTCAGAGGAAAAGGCAGGATTGGGTTTAGGTGGCCGATATATGAGCACCACAGTCATGGGGAAGGGAGGCTTGCTTGTGAAGGCAAGGCACTCAAAGGATGTTAGTGTAGGCAGGGGAATGAGGGACAGTTCCAGACTCTGTCGATGTAACACTGCCAGGCCGCCACCACGTCCAGTGCAACGCGCTCTCTGCAGGTAACTGTAGCCGGGAGGACAAGCTTCATTAAGGGCAGAGTAAACCTCTGGTTGATGCCAGGTCTCTGTCAGGCACATGAAGTCCAGTCCTTTTTCCAGGATATGGTTATGTATAAGAGATGCCTTGTTATTTATGGATTGTGCATTAAACAGCTCTATTTTGACCATTGGGAGGGGGGTGAATCTCGGTAGTGGTTTAAGTACACTGAAATCCACTCCACGCCTACTGTAATCTGGTCCGCGTTTTGCCTCTCTTAGACTGTGATGAGATCTCACGATATTTCCTGCGTAGATGCGCCCAGGGCCGTTTCTCAATATGCATACTTCTGCGTACTTGTGCGTACTTGTGTGTACTTGCGCGTACTTGTGTGTACTTGTGTGTACTTGTGGCCTCGTGGACTCGTGAAACGTCATCACCACGGTCCAAGTCATGTTCCATTAAAAAGTTCGCTTCTCAGCAAGTTCATTGGAAATCCCCGGATGAAAACTTCCTCCGCCCATTTTACCCAGCATGCATCAGAGGAGGCTCGTGCGTACTTGGCCAGATATAAATCCCAGCATGCACCTGCACATGCGCAGCGTTTGACAGCCTCCTCCTCCTCCCTCCGCCCCAAACAGCCAAACCTGAGCGATCATTTCTTTACTGTTCTTGGTCTTTTATCTGCAGCTCTTCCTCCTGCTTTACTCTCACAGCTGTTTTTGATCATATAATTATGTCCTGATTGTCCGTTTGCATTAATGTGCTTATGTATTGGAAATAAATATAATTTACACGTTGGGAAAAAAACAAAACAAAACAAAAACATCCACTTAGTAGGCTGTAATTTTTTTGAAGCAGTCATTTTAATTGTTTTTATTTGTTTCAGTACATCTCTACATCTCCACAACGATAAATAACAAACAGCTGTAGAATAATAATATTTTCATGTTGCCGGGCAGACCTGCTCACTTGCTGCACACCGTTAGTGGTGATGTCACAAGTTTGCGTTGTCTCAATCTGTGAAGTAGGCGGAGTCCGTGCTTGTGAACTCCACAAGTGCAAACTTCTAGTACGTACCCACAAGTCTGTACTCACAAGTACACGAGTACGTAGTACACACACTCAAGTGTATCTATCTGCGGCTTGCAACCTAGTGGGCGTGTCCTATAGTGGGCGTTTCCCATAGTGGGCGTGTCCTATAGTGGGCGTGTCCTATAGTGGGCATGTCGCATTGTGGGTGGGTCTGGTTAGGTTTAGGGGAAGGGTCAGGGGTAGGGCTACATTTTACCATCCTCTCATTGGCCTGGTGGGCGTGTCGTCGAGTAACGTCACACTACGACACGCCCACTCTACGACACGCCCCAGTCTTGCGAGCCGCAGATAGACCCTTCTCCACACACTAGGAATTGAGAAACGGCCCAGGTCTCGTGGCATTAAATACACCGGTAGCAACGGTGTTCTGATGACGTGCCAGAGGAGCGACGCTGGACCAGATGGATGGGATGGAGTGAGCGGTCCCGGTCCCGCTACATCCACAAAATTTGTGGATGTAGCGGGATTTGGCGTGTAATCCAAGTTCTGTGACGGCTGCAGGACATTGTAGGACAGCACGAGTGTTGAGGCTCAGCAGTTTTGAGATCAAATACTCAAACTTCATACCGCCGATCGCCGGGCGCATTAGCCACCCACGGGCTAGTGGGATGTAAAGCACTGGGATATCGCTGCCAATTTGGAGGCTGGCGGTCAGCTTTGACGATGGCAGCTGAGTAAGCAGCACAAAAATCAGCAGCAAAGATGTCCGTGTTGTTGGCGCTCTTAGCCAAAACGGACGTTAACACAAGATTAAACAAAGCAATTTTCCGGAGAGAAGCGGCAGCCAACTTGTGCCAGCGTGCTCTCTCTGAGCGTCACCGGAAGAGTGGAACATGAGCGTTAAAGTCCATCCGCTCTTTAAACGGACTCGTCATTTCAAACATGCCACTTTGTTTGGGCTTATCGCGTCCCGGCGCTTTCAGACTTCAGGAAATGTTGCGGAAAAGTCAGCACAGCCCCCCCCAGCTGTCGATGGCGGGGTGGGGGTGGGGGTGGGGGGGGGGCGATCACTGTAAAAGCTGATGAAAGTTGCGTTGTGTGTCTTTAATGGGTTATAATGCGGTCCTGATGCAGGACAGCAGGTCATGAAACTGGGCCTGGATCACATCTGCAGCTCCTGGAGGAAACGCTCAAACTCACCAAACTCAGAAACCTCTGAACATCTGGAGAATCCAGACCCGGATCAGAATCCAGACCCGGATCAGAGACGCCGTCTGGTGAATCCAGACCCGGATCAGAGACGCCGTCTGGAGAATCCAGACACGGATCAGAATCCTGACCCGGATCAGAGACGCCGTCGTTCTCCGGCCTCGTGGAGCGGATAAAGCCGAGCAGCTGCTCAGTTTCATCCTCCATCGTACTGAGGAAACAACCGGGTCCAACGTCTGTGGACCAGCTGAACTTTTAAGTGCCCCTGGCATGAAATTAGCGTTTTGGGGTTTTTGATCATATGTTTTAGTTCCCCAGCCTGCATGTGCCCCCTAAGGTGTTAAACATAGATGTGTTTCCTTTGTCCGTGGCTGTGTCTGCCTACATGGTGACGTCATTCACAAATGGGCTGATTGGCAGTTCGGCGTATTTTACTCCTCCTGCAGCTTATGACGCCATGACTTCCAGCTAATTACCCCCCTCCCCCGGAACTATACTCTCCAAGCCCCTCCCTCCCACACTGACGACAGCATGGCGTCCCGTTTGCATCAGAGCTGCTGCACGATGCTGGACAGGACAAAAAAGAAATGGGTCCAGAAATGGTTCTGGTTTATGGGCCCGGTCCGCTCACAGAACCAGGCAGGAACGTTTCTGTGGAGATGCCCTCAGTGGCCTCCTGGTTAGTGATCACTGATTGGTTATTGATTGGTTACTGGTAACAGCTGTTTTCTGTCCCAGTGCTCGCACCTGGAGGCGGCCATCTTCACACTGGTCAGAGTGTTTCACCGGGCCGCCAACAACCGCCCCTCCATGAGCGTCACCCAGTTCAGGACTCTGGTCGCCGGACACATGCCTCGAGTTGCCCAGGTACTGATGATGTCACAGCCAGTCCTCCAATCACAGCAGACTTCACTGTGTAATTGGCTCGATCGGCCGGTGTTCAAACTCATGTCAGTCCAGGTTCCACCTCCAGAACGATCTGGTCTCCAGTAAGTCGGACTGGTCAAATAAACCTGTAAATAATACAAACAACTATTTTCCTTTGTTTTAGTACAAA
This sequence comes from Atherinomorus stipes, assembly GCA_023101725.1. Lineage (NCBI taxonomy): Eukaryota > Metazoa > Chordata > Actinopteri > Atheriniformes > Atherinidae > Atherinomorus > Atherinomorus stipes. The sequence continues at coordinate 79,634 of JALJCO010006413.1, read as the reverse complement.
GAAGTACAAGTACATGACCAGATGTTAATATGTAATGAATCAGGCTTTTGTAAAATATCCTGAACAACCTGCGATTTTTGGGGAGAAAGTTTCAGCCATATTTTATCTCAGTTACACATAAACATGTGTATTTTCTTTTTATCTTATATTTTATTCTTACACATTTTATGTAGAATATATAAATAGATATTATTTAATGTGTTCATTGTCTATAATATAGATGCTAAAATTATTTCAAAATTATAATTTATATATACAATGTTATTGATAAAATATAGATTCTATATTTCCTTAAAGTCCATTTTTCAACTTGAGTGCGATCTTTACTTTTTTATTATATACAATTGATTTTGTTCAATATTTATAGTTATATAATTTTCTATTTTCTATTTCATTCATATATTTTGTTTATTTTCCATCTCACACGTTTAAAAATGCTGGATTTGAAACAACCAAACATGTTTTTTGTTTGTTTGTTTGTTTATTTTACAGGAAATTTACCTTTAAATATAATAATAATAATAATAATAATAATACATTTTATTTAAATCACCTTTCAACAAACCAAGTAACAACTCAAGGGGAACAACACAAAGAGTCAGAAAGCAATATACAAAATACATGTACAAAAACAGGAAGAAGAAAAAAACAAACAAAAACATTTCAAAAGAGCGCATTTACAAGAAAAATAGCAATGTGACATAGTTGGACAGAAAAAAAAAGAAAATTTCTTGAAGATTTCAGCCAGAAAACAAAACAAAACAAAACAAATATATATATACATATATATATATATATATATATATATATATATATATATACATACATGTGTGTGTATATGTAAACACAAACATATAGGCAGTCGTCTGAGTGGCATACTTTGATGATGAGCTGATCATTGAAGATGAATGAAGGAAGCATCAATAGAGAGAAAAGCAAAATCTAAAAGGGGAATTGAGAAATCATCATTAATTTTTATCTTAACAGAAATTTTAAGAGTAATTTTAAATTAGTGATAATGATAGTGAAAATGACAAAAGTAAGAACAATGATAAGGATAATAATCACCATCATAATAATAGGAGTCATCATAGCTATTACTACAGTAGAAATTATTATGATATTGATAGTGGTATAATTATAATGATGATATTATTATTATACTACTACTACTAATAATAATAATATTGTTTAGTAATTTGCACAGATTGTTTTTAAAAAACTCAAAAGGAAAACAGTAATTTAACTGGAAGGTGAAGTCGGAGAAGCAGCAAAGAAAACTGTGTGACAACTAAATGTTTAAAGAATAGAATCAAATAAAACGGACGTGTTCCTCTGAGTTTTACTGACTGACTTTCTGTCTGCAGGAGCTGCAGAATAAGCAGAATCTGGACCAGATCCTGCAGATGATGGGCGTCCAGTACGGTCAGAACATCTCCTTCGAGAACTTCTGGATGTTCGTTGAACACCAGGCCAACAGGCAGTACGGCATGGAGAAGCAGGGGGACTCCAGCTGCCGGCTGCTGTGACACCCGTCATCTTCATCCACCTGCCCTCTGCGTCTCTGCCACAAAGAGCCAGCTGTGGAGGACCAAGTTCAAACCCAGCTGCAGGCTGAAGTTCCCACCAAATCAACCGTTTTATGCAGTTTTAACATCATTTTTTATCATTATTTTGTTTTCGGTGGCTGACTCTAAGATGTCCAAAACTAGTGACCTCAGTGAGAAAAATACGTGGCATATACTGTAATAGAAACGATTAGGGATGCACGATACTGGAATTTTGGCCGATATTTTCAAACTTATGTGGCCAATAACTGATATTGATACCGATATTAAAGCTGCAAGTAGAAGTGTCGTTATCCGTTTTTGACACTTTGAAAATAAGGGTGGGAAAAAACATCAATACACTGAAATATCATGATATTTTCATATGCTGATAACAAATCTATATTTAAAAATGCATTGGTCTTTTTAACTTTACGATATTTTGTGAATTCTCGTGAGATTTTGTAACAGAATGATGAAATATCGCGAGATTTCGTAGTAAGATAGATTGATACCGTGTTTTTAAATGTCAATATATCAAATGAAAATATCGCAAAATTTTCATGAATTCTCGTAAGTTTTCGAAACAGAACGATGATAAAATATCGCGATATTTTAGTGTATCTATATTTTTTCCCACCTGTAGTCTTTAGAAGTTTGAAAGTCTGTAAAAAAGTTTTTGAAGAAGTTTAAATTTCTTTTTTCTTTTGAAAGACTAAACAGTGAGCTGATGGGTTAAATATCGGTGGGTGGCCGATGTCTGATTCTCAGTTTTAAGGCCGATACCGATAGGGGGCCGATCATATCGTGTATCCCTAGAAAAGATTGATGTAGTGATGCCGAAACCTGAATGTTAAACAGTTTCTGAGGGCGACTATCTTTATGATTAGGGATTTATTTTCAGGAGGAAAACATTCAACAAGATATAGCCAATGAAACCGTGATGGCTTGTGGGAATAAATAATCATTTTTCAATGGCTGATGGTGATTCTTTTTTCTGATATCACATTTTCAGATTTTTTTAATGCTTTATTAACACAACCCATAACATACAAAAAATGACAACAATACAAAAAACATGACATCTTACAACCACGAAGTGATAGAAGAGTACAGGGAAATAAAATTGGCACAAGCAGAGCTTGACAAAAATGAACAATGATAATTATGACAAAGATGATAACTATTGCTGGGAAATACAGTTCGTCAGGATTCATCGTGGTTCTGGAGTTCATAAAGCGATTTGTGTCCTGCTTTTGGGTGAATTCTTCACAGGGAGCAAAATCCCCGTCATCATTCAGAAGATCTGACACAAACACACCCTGATCATACCTGTCTTTGAAAAATAGGGTCTTATTCCTGTAAACAACATGTTGATTGTTCCATAAGATAAGATGCATGCGTGAGGAGAAGTTGTTTCCACGCATCCACGGCTTGTTTATGGAAGTTGGCAAACTGAACAGGCAGTTTGCTTCAGACAGTAAGAATTTTAAACCACCACATTTACTGAATAAAAAACCATGGTGTGTTATTATGGGCTAGACAATGTTTTAACTAATTAATTTTGAAAATACTATTGACAGTTTGAAAATCTAAGACATGAAGACCACCTCTGTTTTTCCTCTTTATAGACTCAGTTTTATGTTTCCATATAAATTTAAACAAGAGTGAATCAATAGCTGCACAGGTTTTGCGATGTACCGTATTTTCTGGACTATAAGTCGCATCAGTCAAAAAATGCATCACGAACAGGAAAAATAACATAAGTCACACCGGACTATAAGTCATATTTATAAATTTAAAAAGTGTGATTTTCTGATTTTTCATGTCTAAAATGTACCCAATCAGTCCAATTCCAAAGGTAATGCTTGTAAATGATCATAAACATCATAACTAAGAAGGATAAACATGTTTGTGAGGATCTGTTCCACCTCACAGGCAGTACAGCCAAAATGAACTCCTCTCACTGAGATAAGGCTATTTGGGAATTTTCGCCTTAGGAGCAGAATATAGTTGCCACAAACCTATAGCGCCCTCTTTTGACATTAGACTAACAAAGCTAACAAAAATAAAAAGGGAGAGATTGGACACCCTTGTCTTATCCCACGGTTTATATCAAAACGAGGAGATTTTCAAACATTCTCAGATGGTTTTTTGTACATTTTTACGGCGGCAGCTTTGATGACATGACTGTTATGCAAAACCATAGCAAGTAAATGTCTAAATAAGGACGGATCAGCACAAATAAGCAACTCAAAGCCGCTTCAAGCTCACAGGGGGGGGGGGGGGGGGGGGGGGGGGGGACGAGCAGTATGGAGGAATATTGACACGTTTTTGTGGACTTTTATGGACCTTTTTGGATCGGACCCCGGTGAACTCCATTATATGAAAGTTGGGGGGAAACAAAAACCTGTCTGATCTCCGGCTGCATTTGACATATTAAAAAAGTGCTGCAGAGTCTTGTTCAGCATGAGGGTGAGTAGAAACTGAAGAAGCATCATTCTGTGGGTGAACTATTCCTTTAAGCATCCAAACTCCATTGTTTCAGCTGTGATAACATAAAAGAAACCATCTAGTCCAAACTGTTAGAAACTTCCTGCGTCAGTATGAATCACTGAAGCACCTGTTTGACACTCCTGTACACAAATCTGCGATCTGTGCGGCTTAAATGGAGGAAGGTAGATGAGAGTCAGACGGGGCTGTGTGGGAGGTGGAGGCAGAGCAGGAAGGGCTCAGACTTCAGATGACATTCAGGCAGCTGTTATCGATCACATTATCAGTCATGGCCTTCCTCGTGAGAGGCTGGACAGAGTCCAACCTGTTTTGAACAGAAACTGTTGCATCTGTTGTCAGGGGCGCCGTATGGGGGGGAAAAGTTAGGAAGATTCCAAGGGCCCATGACTGTGGGGGGCCCCAAAAGATGTGGAAATTATTAAACCTTCATTTCAAATAATATGTTTATATAAATTTCAAATAGAACAAGAAAATACAGTAGTAGAATAAATTACCTTCATGTTCTCACTGGTTTTTCAGCAGTAAACGGCAAAACAAAGCATGAATATATTGACCAATCCACCCCCGTGAAAGTGCAAGAAATGGTTTGGTCCACAGGAACTGCCTCAGCGCATCAGCTCCCTGCCTGTTAGTACCGCGGTTTGCTGGTATCGGGCCTTCATTGTTGCCTGCGCTTCATTTGACAAAGTGACAGCGAATGAAACGACTGACCAAGAAAATGTGTAAATAAGCAGCAGTGTGAAAAAAGTCCATCCGCAGACGAAGAACACAGCACCCCAAGAAATGAAAGTACGATTTTCAAATGAGAACAGAAAGAAAAGAGAAAGAGAAGAGACGAACGAAGCGTGAGCCAGTTTTTAAAGAAAGGTTTGTTGCCTGAGTTGTTCAAATTAACCTGTTGAGTGAAATAAGCAGCTATCTGCAGAATATTACAACTTAGTTAATCCTCCTTAAGGTGGAAGTGGGATCACATGATTGATAATGCCGGGTAATGCGTCTCAAACGGAAAGTGATTTTCCCTCTTTTTTTCTTTCTAAGAAAAATCAAAGCAGGACTCTGCAGCATTTGTAATGAGCTTATTGTGTGTCTGTAACTAACACAGAAGCAAATAAGCCAGAAAACTCAGAGCTGAGACTTTACATTTACATAACCAGTTCTAACTAGTTCTCACAACATCACTGAGTGCTATTAAATGTTTAGCAAGATACTATTAAAGGCCTCCTTCCACTGAAAACCTGTTTAACTTGCTCCTTCTGAAATACGGAGGGTTTCCCCTTGTTTACTTACACATGCTGACTTGCTAGCGTTGCGTTCCCCCCAGTCGGCTGTGCTTCCTCATCACAGAAACAATACGAAGAAAAGAGCGAATCAGGAACAGCCTCGCACTTCTACGTCACATTGCAAATAGCGTATCCCACGTGGGGTTTCTATCTGTCCATTGGAAGGCAGGTAACCCTCCACTACACACTAGAAGTAAAGACGGCACGACTGTAGCTTCGGAGTTGAGAAGCTAATTAGCTAACTGTTTGTTAGCATGGCGGAACAAACTTGTTTGTCGGCTCTATTTCCTGTCTGTAACAAAATAAGAGCGGAGGGCGGAGCTTCCTTCATTCACTGATGGGAGGCAGCCAATCAGACGGAAATTCATGAGAAGGACCCGGAAAAGCTGCCGTTGGACCACAAGCCTCTCTTCTAGTATACAAATACAGCTGGATACAAAGATACCAGAAGGTTTTTTTAAACAGAAACGATGCAGAATGCATTCAATAATAATGGAGAACACAGAAATATTAATGAAATCACCATGGAAGTACAACTTTAAATAACTGTCCTTGTCCCTTGGTAATCATATGTAAACAGTAATCCGCCAGCAGCAGCCCCATCTCTTCACCCCCCACCCTCCTTTCCATTCCCAGTGAAGAAGGTAAGCAACACTGGGACCAGTTAGCATCATTACAGAGTCTGCTGTGGGAATTTGTCTCATTTTACCATTCCAAAAATAAGAATGAAGCATTTTTAAAATAAAAATTTAAACACTTAAAAAACAAAACAAACATAATGATCTCTATAAAATAAAAATGTCCTGTAGTTGTAGTTGTTTGTACAGGATACTGGACAATTAAATGAAAACACTTGAGTAGCCACCAGCAGCCTGGATTAAAATCAAAGTCACAATTTAAATAGTTCAGTTAGATTTTTACATTCAGACTGAATTACAGTCATCAAAAGACATCTATAAATCCTGATCATTCTCAAGACGCTTAATTTATTTGAGCTGCACTATAAATACCTGTTTGCAATCTAGTTGTGAGGTCACACTGAGCTGCTGATAATTGATGTTATTAGATGATATAATTTGTTGGTACATTATATAAATGTAACAACTGTTACATTCTTGGCTCACATTTCTCAGGTTTGGCCAGAAAGTATAGAAATGGAGGAACAACAAAAAATTAGGGCTGTCAAAAAATTAATCCTATTGTCAAACAAGAGATTTTTTTTTATTAATTAGTACTGCTACATGTAGACAACACATAAACTTTTGTTTTATAACTTAAAGGCTAAAACCAAACCAGAAATGTGGGAGTAGTCCAGGACACAGACCTGAATCTCAGCTTCACATTAAGACAGTTGTGAAGGCAGCCTGTGAGGATCAGCAGCATTCTGGACTAAACTGCCTCCATCTGAAGGACTTTAGGGAGACATGTAAGGACAGGGTTTCAGTAGTCTAGTCTACTAAAGATAAATGCAAAATTCCTGCTGAGACATCTTTAATCCTAAATGTGTTCTAGAAGTGATAAACGCGATTAATCAGGATGAATTTTTTGACAGCCCTACAAAAAATACATTGAAACTGTAAATAATACTCTTTTTATAACATTTTTAAGCCTTGCATCAATTTTTTGAGGGAGGAGGGGCCCAACATGAATGTCTTTCATGGGGCCCAAAATTCCTGGCGGCGCCCCTGTCTGTTGTGCAAAGGTTTCAACAGGAGAACAGGTGATGCTGCTGTACAGGAGATGCAGAAATATCTTCAGTGATACTTTACTGAATGCAACGACTGCTGCTGCCCAACAAACAGGTGCAGAGGAGCGCCAGGCCTGGATAAGGCACCCCAGAAGATTCTTCCTTGCCAAAGAGGATACTGAATGGGATGTGGATGAGGCCATGTGGCCCCATTTTCACAACAGAAGAGACTGATTATTACAGAAATAATGGTTTGTATTTTGGTTTACATGCATTAGGTGTAACTCGGTATTACCGGGTTTTTTCAGTTTGAAAATGTCATGAATAAATAAAAATTGCATTACAGTTTTTATTGATTGTTTTGACCTGTTTGAAGAAACTGGCAACCTCTAAGTCTTCATCATCACCATCTCATTAGAGCAAAAGACACCTTTTACGAATGCGTTAACCCATTCTTATTGGTTTGGTTAGCCCAAACTCCATGGCTTTAGCTGTGGTAGCCAAACAGAAACCACGTTCCCAGCTCTTAGAAACTTCTTGACTGGTATGAAATCACTGAAGCAGTTGTTTGGCACTTCTCCACACAACTTTTCAGTTTGCAGTCAGTCTGCAGGCCATAAAAGGAGCCATGTTGTGTGTTCTTTGCAAGCATGGATGGTGTAAGCCAGATGAGAGGAAGAGGTGGAGGGCTCAGGGGGTAGAGGAGTCCGAGGAAGAGGAGTGTGTGTGCAAGATGGACGTGTAGCTGGAAGGGCTCAAGTTATGGGTGAAATTCGGGCAGCTGTGATTGATCATGTGGTAAATCAGATTCAATCAGATTCAGATTGTTAGCCACAATCTGAACAAAAAGAATGACTAATCAATCAAATTTGCATCACCAGCATATCTGGATCCATTTTTTGCAAGAAGGCAAATTTGACTACAAATGACAGTGACATGTAAGCCGCGTACAGTCATTGGCTACGATGAGCAGCAATGCCGCACTGATTCACACTGAGTGCAGTATTTTGTATTTTGTTGCTCCTTGTATAATGAGTCATTGGAAGCATTCATGCATTTGTGTGCAACTTGTGTTTGAGGGCAAAATGTGCTTTCGGTGCATATTTAAATGTTTGGGCAGAGTTGGAGCCTTTTGCAAACAAAATGTATCACTGTTCAGGCCTCTGCGTTACACTTTTCTTCGATTGCTAAAACACAAAAAGCAAAAGTTTTCACAACCTTTACTTCTGTTCCCAATCGCCTGCCTCAGTTTGTTCCTTCTTTATCTCCTCATCATATTACAGCTCTGACTTTCCTTCTTTACACTCTGTCACTTCCACATCACCCTGTTGTCCAAACACAGTTTTTCAGGTTTGCACACACGTTTCACATAAAATCTCAAAGCATCGATCCACAACACAAATATTCAAATCTGTGAACTTTCGGGTCTGACGAGCAGTTTGCAGCAGGAACTGCAGCATGAAAGGAGGCTGGACCCTCTGTTTGGTTTGCTGAGCGATGGAGACCAGAGACAGCAGTCAGACAGGGGGGGGGGGGGATTCTATCTCCTATCTTTGATTTCTAAAGTACTTTACAATACTGCATCCACAGCAGCAACACATTTATTCAGGAAATAAAATGTTTTTGGTTCCCTTATTGCTTGTGTCGACCTCTATTTGCATGATATTTTCACTCTTATATGGCTCATATATATGGAGCAAATCAATAAAAACAAAAGAGCTTTAGATTTAGAGCAACTGTGTGTAAATGATGCACACAAGTATGTGATCAAATGGGAAATGTGTGTGTGAGGTGAGACAAATGTTTGCTTTTGAGATGTGTTAATATTTTGAATTCTGTGTTTCATTTTTCAGTAGATGGGGGGGCTTTTTGCATTTTGTGTGAGCAGTAACTGGATTTGTGTGTAAAGTTGTTTTTTTATGTCATTTAAAGCAGAACTCAGTAACTTCAGCTCGGGGCTCCCCCTTGTGGCGTCCTTTCACTGTCGTGTTCAACCCCCCTGCACCCCCACAGCACACAGACGGCTTCTCTACCATCTTTCCTCTATTTTGATTCCTGGATATATTTCTAAGCTTTTACTAGCTTGTTGATGCTACGTTGCTGCGTTGGTAGCAGCACCTCGTCTCCCTCTGCTCAAAGCAAAGTCCTGTATCTTCTGAAACGGGACGTTTTACCCGCGATTTGCGGGTAAATATGCCGTGGATTATATTTTTCTCTGGTGTTGGCGGGTAGCAGGTAAGAATACGAACTTTATTTACTTTTTGCGGACGTGACAAGTGATTATTGAGCCTGAAGCAGTGATGCTTCACCCGGCGCCCAGGCAGCGTGAGCTACGTGAATCACTCTGGTCCAGCAAAGAGTTGGTTATGAGAGCCAGGAGCCGTGTTTAGGTGGTGTGAAGCTAAAGAAATGTTTTCTTCCAATTAGCGCTGGTAGTCTGGTTCAAATCAGAGCTGGTAGTCTGGTTCAGACCAGAGCTGGTAGTCTGGTTCAAATCAGAGGTGGTAGTCTGGTTCAGACCAGAGCTGGTAGTCTGGTTAAAATCAGAGCTGGTAGTCTGGTTCAGATCAGAGCTGATAGTCTGGTTCAGATCAGAGCTGATAGTCTGGTTCAGATCAGAGCTGATAGTCTGGTTAAAATCAGAGCTGATAGTCTGGTTCAGATCAGAGCTGATAGTCTGGTTCAGATCAGAGCTGATAGTCTGGTTCAGATCAGAGCTGATAGTCTGGTTAAAATCAGAGCTGGTAGTCTGGTTCAGATCAGAGCTGATAGTCTGGTTCAGATCAGAGCTGGTAGTCTGTAGGGCTGTCAACGAATATTCTAAATTCGAATATATGTTCGAATATTAATAAAAATCAAGATTCGAACGTGAAAATTAATATTCGAACTTTAAATAAACTGTGGGAAAAACAGCCTATTTTAGGCCTATTATTATTATTAGGCCTACATTTGCTACACTGGTTTGATTACAGGCCAACTGTTTCAAGTTGCTCCATGTTTATTGCAGCTGCTCGAGCATTCATTGTTCGTTAATTTCATTTCAATTTGTCGGGATCTTTAATCGCTCGCACAAGTTAAGGAGATGCGGGGGTGGGGGAACTGCAGCGAGTTCATTTTCTAATTTCCAGGGCATTGTTAAAGATGTTAATAATGAAATAAACACTAAAAAAAAAAACAACAAAAAAAAACAGACGAAACCGGCTAAACGCCACAACTAGACCGTCCACTATTGCCTGGGCAGTGTTTCTGTACATAATTAGAACAGATGAGAATGGGACTTTTTTCTTAACATGGAGGAAATCTGGAAGGACGTCACATTCCTGGTTGTTGGAACAGCATTGGAAAACTTTAATTGTGGTAATAAGCGAATAAGAAGATCGCGGACATTTATTTCACGAAGATTTCTTCTGTCTGTGACAAAAGTGGACATTTCTGCTGCTCGCGCTCAGTCCACTGATGTCAGTGTGTTCGTATCAGGAAGGAATATCGGACACACAGAACAGAGTTGGAATAACTTGCTGCCACGTTGGAGAAAACACTGGATTTAATCACTAACAACAAAAACACGGTAAATTATGGTGAACACTTATTAACCTGACACTTTAATTTACGTATCTATGCTCCCGAAAATGAGGCACTGCATAACGTTATCATGCTAGCTAATGCTAAACGAGACAGCTGAGTGTTGCAGTAAGTTAATGAATTATCAGGGAGATATTGTGAAATATAAGGTTATTTGCTCTGATCAGGACAACGACGGTCAGGACGGTTTCCTGCAGCCTTTAGTTTCATTTGCAGGACATGTGAAGGCTACGTGGTCTGTACAGTCCTGAAACAATACCAAAAGCCAAATTTATGACAAAATAGATAAGTAACGAGCTCTGAAAGGGTTTGGTTTTTTAAACTTTGATAAGTAATCACGAGATTTCCGTGTTATTCCGGTGTGGCTTGTCATTAAAGCCAGTTTCCAGAGATGAATAATAGTTTAAATCAATGCTCCGATGTAAATAAATAAAATTTCAGAATACTTTAGAGATCTCTGGATAACATACCTATAGGTTATCATGACCTTAGACGACTGTCCAACATTGTAAATCCAGATACTGACGCTGCTTTCCATGTTGGCAGATAGGAGGTAATTGGGATTCGTTCCCTAGGCAACGGCGGCAGCGCAAGATGGCGACACACACAAAACGCTCGTCGGCTGAGTCTGTACAAGTAGTTATATCTTGTATTAGTTTGTCCTCCTGTACATTGCTCAAATGGATATTCGAATTTATTCGAATTATGTGTAAATTTTAGAGCAAATATTCGAACGTCATTTTGGAGCAATTTTGACAGCCCTAGTAGTCTGGTTCAGATCAGAGCTGATAGTCTGGTTCAGATCAGAGCTGATAGTCTGGTTCAGATCAGAGCTGATAGTCTGGTTCAGATCAGAGCTGATAGTCTGGTTCAGATCAGAGCTGATAGTCTGGTTAAAATCAGAGCTGGTAGTCTGGTTCAGATCAGAGCTGATAGTCTGGTTCAGATCAGAGCTGGTAGTCTGGTTCAGATCAGAGCTGATAGTCTGGTTCAGATCAGAGCTGATAGTCTGGTTCAGATCAGAGCTGGTAGTCTGGTTCAGATCAGAGCTGATAGTCTGGTTCAGATCAGAGCTGATAGTCTGGTTCAGATCAGAGCTGATAGTCTGGTTCAGATCAGAGCTGATAGTCTGGTTCAGATCAGAGCTGATAGTCTGGTTCAGATCAGAGCTGATAGTCTGGTTCAGATCAGAGCTGATAGTCTGGTTCAGATCAGAGCTGGTAGTCTGGTTAAAATCAGAGCTGGAAGCAGCTCGGTAGATAGGGGACCTGAGTACCGTACAGCGGTTTCTGTTGTCGCAAGTTCTGCTCGGGTCGGCGCAGGCAAAGTTGCATAGAGCTGCTCGCAGGCCAGAGGCCCCGGCGGGAGGGGGGGGGGGCGGACGGACATTGAATCGCTCCGTAAACACTTTGTTTAGCCCCGCGGGGATTCCGAAAAGCATTTATTGAGGTATAAAAGTTACTGAGTTTCCCCTTTAAGTTTTATTGGATTTTCTTTTGATAAGCATACACATATAAAAGAATGACAAAAGTAGAAGACATTAGAACATGATACAAATAAAACAACTAGTTGAGGCACAATCATGAGGTTTTAGTGGCAACAGAGTCTTGATTTCTAATAAATGCAAAGAAATGTGTCCATGTTTTATTGGCTTTATCTTGGACACCATGAACCTTAGAAAAGAATGTCTCATATGCAACAGTCTCAGTCATTAATGTGATCCAGTCCTCAGTTTTGGGTCTATGAGGGCTCTTCCAGATCCTCAGAATTAATCTGGCAGCCACAATAAATGCTGCCACCAAACATCCAAATATTTCTTTACTACAAGCAAGAGGACCATGAGACTCGCCCCCCAGCAAGCATAACTGTGTTGTTGCTGCATAATTAAACCAGTATAATTTTCCAGCTTTTTGACAACCTCCATCCAGAATGGTAAGACTAGAGGACACTTCCAGAGACAATGAAGATAGGTTCCAACATCTGTACCACATTTCCAACAAATGTCCAACACATCAGCTTGTAGGGTTGTTAATAACTCCCCAACTCTCGCCATTTCTTCCATAGCTTTCTGCAGAGAGTGTTGCATTTCAGTTAGCACACCTGAGCCCGCGGTCTGGCTAGCAGGCTGTGGGCTAGTCATCGCACTGCTAGCTGCCATCCGTTGTTTACCCGCTGCCTTTCTGGACGTCATTATTCATTCCTCAAACTATTACCTCTCCATCACAAAACAAATATAATGGGACAGAAATTGCAATTTTTTCATAAAGAAGCCGAATTTAGATAGCGAGATGGGGTAAATTAGGGGGTCGCTACCAGGAGCTCTCTATCACACGTCCATCTTACTCAGCAGCCTTGTTGAGTGTAAAGTTTTGAGAAACAGACAAATAGCTTTGAAAATGTGTGTAAGTGATTGAAAAAAAACGGTAAGAGACTTGATGGCATAGGGTTGTTTTGCAAAGGGATGCCAGGGTTTAGCAACTTGTGTGTGATGTTTGGAGTTTTGTGTGTGCAGTTTTGAAAAACGTGTTTGGCAATTGAAAAACACTGTTACTGTTTTGAAAAATGTGGATTTTGAGTGGACTGCTGCATCAAAACAACCATTAAAAACTGTAAAGCATTTCTGATTTTTGATTAAATTCTTTGCAGGAAGGCAAATTTGACACTGCTGATGAAATGGCAGCCATGAAATGAAATGAAAAATACTTTATTCATCCCCTGCTAACAGTAGTCCGCCAGCTACTACTCTGTTAAACTTTGTAAATCGGATAAACGCCAATGCCAAGTTTTCATTCCAGACTGAAGTGATGCTAAGGAAGAAGTGGATCAAAACGACCGATTCGCCGCGGCGAAGGACCGAACTTTATAATAAAACAACACACGTTTGTTTGTAGCCGGCAGACTGCGCAGTCGTGTTAGCAGGTTAGCATTAGCCAGCTCGATAACGTGCCTAACTTTGTGCGGCTGAAAACACACAAGCATCTGAAAGAGTCTCCTTTCTTGGCAGTCCCCAGTTGTTCCACTGGAAACGGGGGGGTACAGACCCGATTTTCAGATGTTTGTGTGTTTTAGGACGCACAATGTTAAGCACGTCAGTAAACGCTAGCTGGCTAATGCTAGCATGCTGTGAAGTGCCGGTGTTGTGCCCCACCGGGGACAAACAAACGTGTGTTTTATTATAAAGTTCGGCCCTTCACCGCGGCGAATCGATCGCTTTGATCCAGCTTTTGATCCAGTATCACTTCAGTCTAGAATGAAAACTTAAGTATGTTTGGAGTTTATCCGATTTAAACAGTATAACAGAGCAGGAACGGCTGTCGTTAACATGGCCCGGAAGAGGAAGTGTCAAAAGCCGGGAAGTTCCGGTAAGCGTGATAATCACCTCTTTCCCCGTTCTTCCAAAACGTTTCCGCCTCCTGCTCCCGGCTGTTTTTCTTTAGAACACGCACGCGCACGTGCGCTCTCCTGACTTTTTAGTTTTATGCATTTCTGTGATACACATATGAACTAAAAATATCTGAAATCATTATCAACATGTGTTAAAACGCACCGGCTCTGCATGATTATGAGAAAGTGACCGGGATGCACGTGCACGCTCTCCTCATATTGAGCACAGCTTGTGAATTTGTGTTGTTTGTGTGCAGCAGTTTAAATGTCAGTGTTTGGCAGCGTGGAGAAAATAATGTGAAGTTGTTCCACATTAAATGAAGCTGCTTCACCAAACTAGCAGACGAACTGTGGCTGATGCTGCCGGCTGAACGGCTGGATGATGCGGAGATTCTTCCTTTTTCTCTAAACAAAGATCACAGAAACAGCAGCTGCAGTGATGACTCCGTCTTTTCTCTATTGCAAAGTCTGAAGCCATATTCTGAGTTTATTGTCATCACTGCTTTGTAGTTTCAGCCATATTTTAGCATATTTCAAAGTTGTAAAAGTTTGATGATGCTGTGGTGGATAAATCATAACGCCACTTGTTTTCTGTTCAATACTGCATGTCAATCCGCTTGTGACTGATTAGAAAATTATTTTAATTTATGTTCATGCTCTGTGATCCCCCCCTCCCCCCCCCCCTGTGAGGGGACGCGAGCAGCAGCAATGACGCTGTCCAGAAGTCGCTGTGCGGCTCCTTTAAATGAGCAGTGCCATTTAACTTTGACGTTTGTCACGTGATGAGCGATCAAAGCGGCAAGAATATCTTCCCGCTTTGGTCGCTGTCCTGTTTGTCGCCCAGCCTCGGGCGTCTTTGCCGCTTTTAGTCTGAATGTACAGTTGCCTGGTTTTTCCATTTAAGGACAAAATTGGATATGAGAAAAAAAAAAAAGTCGTTATTCATTTTTTCATTTTGGTTTTTGAAACAAAGACAGAAAAACCCGAGTTGTTATTCATTACTTTATTTTTGTTTTTTCGTTGCACTCTTTAATGTCATGTTGAAGCTTGAAACTAAGCCAGAACTAAGAGCTGAGCTGACAGAGCAGAGCGACTCCTCGTCTAATCCAGTGTTCAGCTGGGACGTCGGAGTTGAGCGTCATGGCGATGACATAATTGGTGGAGTGTCCAGTGGTGGAGAGGGTGCCTCGGCGCTCGCTCGTCTTGTAGACAGGGGCCGTGTAGCACATCCTCTGAGGAATGTCCTGCCGCTTTACTGGCTTCAGCCACATCTGGCAGAGACAAACAATGAGGGGCGTCACGCTCACGCTTCACGGTCGATAAATGGTTTAAGGATGTAGAACCAAATACAGCTGTGTGAAAAAGTGATTCCTCCTTCCTGATTTCCTATTTTTTTGCTTGTTTGTCACTTAAATGTTTCAGATCATCAAACAAATTTAAATATTAGACAAAGATAACACAAGTAAACACAAAATGCAGTTTTTAAATGAAGATTCTTTTTATGGGGGGGGATCCAAACCTCCATGTCCCTGCATGAAAAAGTGATTGCCCCCCCTGTTAAAACATTTTTTTTTTTTTTTAAATTTTATTTATGGATTTTGAATGAACATACACAAGTTAACATAACAAGCAAAAAAGACAAAAGGCAACGATTAGGAGGGGGTTAAAAAAAGGGGAAAAAAAGGGCTAAATATGCATACATAGCACTGGTAATTGTTAGTCAGAATATTACGTCGGTTGAAAAAAAAAAAGGGAACAAATACATACACAGCTAGGTAATTCTTGATAAATACAGGAAAAATGGCTGCCACATCTTATCGAATGCTGCTGCACTGAGAGATACATTATATCTAATCTTTTCCATATGCAGCAGGCAGGTAATTTCTGAAAGCCAGGCTTTGAAAGATGGGACAACGTCACTCCTCCAGTGGGTTAGAATGGTCCTTTTAGCAATAATCATGCCATAGTGTATTGTTCTGCGGTGGGGTGGAGTAAGAGTAGAAAGGTGGAGAGAACTGCCTAAAATTGAAGTGTACGGGTCAGGGGGTATGTTGTGATTGTAAACCTCAGAAAAGCATTTAAAAATATCAGACCAGAACTGGCTTAATTTTGGGCAGAGCCAGAAAAGATGACCCAAAGTTCCCTCTGCTGAGTTACATCTTGGGCACGTTGGGGAGACAGAGGGATAAAAGGAGTGCAGTTTGGTGAAAGAATAACGTAACCTATGGATCACTTTAAATTGTATAAGTGTGTGTCTTGAATTGATTGAGCATCTGTGGATATCCCTAAGATGGGTTTCCCAGTCTTCGCCATTTATTGTCAGGGACAGATCTTTCTCCCAGGCTTCCTTTAAGTGCTGTGAGGGAGCTGGAGAAAGTGAAGTAAAAAGGTCAACAAAACGCGAGGCGAGTTTCTTTGATTCGGGTGGACGACACATAAGACTGAGTAAATCAGTGGGAGGAGGCTGGGATTGAAAGAAGGGGATGTTTTTATTGATGAAATCTCTGACCTGAAGATAATGAAAAAAATGTGAGTCTGGTAATGAAAATTTCTCTTTTAATTGAGAGAAGGTGGCAAAAGTCTTATTAAAATAGAGGTCTCCAATGGTGACAATACCCCTTTTCTCCCAAAGCAGGGAAAGCATTATCAGACCTGTTAAAACATAATTAAAGGTTGAATATGGAACATTTTTATTAAAAGCTATATTTTTTCAAAAATAATACCTCCACAGGTCGTTTGGGGGTGTACAGAATGAAAGTATAACATTTCCCAGAAAAATTATATTTAGCCTAAAAATAATTATAAAATAAATTTTTACGGGTTCGATAATGGCATTTTATTTACGTCTATAAGCCAACACACGCCGCCATTGCAGGTTGCCAAATATGATCTCTGTGTGGAAACAATATTTCGGTCATAGTCAGGCTTGTACAGGGGAAAACCGTAGAGACGACCAGTGAAGCAGCTGCTTCAGAGTCCTGGAGATGTTGTTATCTGTTTCTGAGGAGGAGTGACCTGAGAAGAGCAAAACCTGGAGTAAATTTAGGTGAAGACTTCACTAAATGGACCCACATAAACGTTTTCCACGGAGTAAAAACACTGAAATGGCGACTTTCCTGCTGGATCGGTAAGCTAGCTTGTTTGCTAATGTGGCTAACGTTAGCTGTCGGTTATAAACTCCTCTGCGTTACTTGTTGGACATGCTGCAGACTGTTGGTCACTTGCGTATCGGCAGTGAGTCTGGCATCCTAGCGGCTGGAGTTGTTTTTCTGCCGTTGCAACTACAACCTAGACACACGTGATGTTGTTGTTCTGTCCGTATTCCATATTCAACCTTTAACTGTGGTTTATCATCTTTGGAAAGCTGAGTTCAGTTTCTCTATCCACATCCAGGCCTGATTACTGCCACACCTGTTCTCCATCAGAAATCACTTACACAGGACCTGCCTGACAAAGTGAAGTACGTAGTTGTGTGCAGTTGGAAGGTAATCCGGCTTGTTTCAGTGTCCGATGTTAAAAAGAGCGCCACAGCAGTTGCTGGGAAAACAGCTCCCCATGTCTGACATGAGGAGCAGGACAAACATAAATGGCCGCTTATGGAATTACCAGATTATTTGGGTGGATTCTCAGATTTAATATGGTGTGAGTGTGGTATGCTGGAGTGTCTACGGGATGCTCCTCACCACAGGCATGGGATCCTGCAGCACCTTGGGGTGGGACTCTGCAAGAAGTTTGGTCTTTCTGTTCCAGCGGGCCCCATCCAGGAACAAACCTCTGATGTAGACACCTGACACAAACACATGGTTCACACACATCAGAGAACGACGTTCTCACCTGGACATGAACCCCTCCTGTTACCTCATCACATACAAATGTCATAAACATAAGCAGATTAGTTAAGCTGAGCTGTGAGCTGCAACATTCTCATATTTAATGTTAAATCTTTGATTAACTCACTGGCTGCCATTCATGTCTATAAATGCTAATCGCGGGCTTCAATTGACCAATGGCTAAACCACGCCCCCAAACGTGATGAGCCAATCACAATGCACAAAGCTAACCCAATACACTCAGACATTCTCTGCTTGAACGTCCACTGAAGTGCAGTGAAGTTAGTCCGTTTTGTTTGTTTTTATGTGTCTTTATGTGTATTTTTTAGTGTAATATGGTCAAACGGTGTGCACGGGGTACATGCAACACGAGGTATCCTGAGAGGCTGGAACGGGGTGTATGTTTGCCCTTTCCCAAGCCACATCTCAAACCAGAAAAGTGTCTGCTTTGGATAAAGTTATGCTGCAGACCACAACATCAACTGAACGTGGATAAAATGAACAAGAATGTCTGCATCTGTTCTACGGTAAGAAAACATCGTGTTTGAGGCAACGTGTTGTCTCTTAGCTGGAAAATAATATGAAGTTATCTTTGACATCCTAACGTTAGCTTAAGTTCCCTACTCTAGCCAAACATGCTAGTTTTTGTACTTTGGTAATGAAATGAATGAATGAAATGAAAAATACTTTATTTATCCCAGGAGGGAATACAAAGTTGTATTAGACTGTTCGTCTTTATCTCTATTTATTTATTTATCTATTTTCTTTTGTTCAAACAATATAACATATTTATAACATAACAATAATAAGTATTAAAAACTAAGTGCAACAACAATGAACTAATAAATCAGTCATTCTTGTTCTTCAGGGTGATGCTGCTGCAGGAATGAATTTCTGTATCTCTCAGTCCTACAGTGAACCTGACGCAGCCTCCCACTGAACACACTCTGTTGATTCTTCACCGTGTTGTGGAGAGGATGGGAAGTGTCCTCCATCATCTTCATCAGCTTGTGCAGCATTCTTTTCTGAACGATCAGCTCCAGCAGCTCCAGAGTTATTCCCAGCACAGAACCAGCTTTCTTGATCAGCTTGTTTAGTTTCTTCAAGTCTCTGGTCCTGGTCCTGGTTCTGGTTCTGGTCTGTAGTCATTTGGTTCTGGTCCTGGTTCTGGTTCTGGTCTGTAGTCATCTGATTCTGGTCCTGGTTCTGGTTCTGGTCTGTAGTCATCTGGTTCTGGTCCTGGTTCTGGTTCTGGTCTGTAGTCATCTGGTTCTGGTTCTGGTCTGTAGTCATTTGGTCCTGGTTCTGGTTCTGGTCTGTAGTCATTTGGTTCTGGTTCTGGTCCTGGTTCTGGTTCTGGTCTGTAGTCATCTGGTTCTGGTTCTGGTTCTGGTTCTGGTCTGTAGTCATCTGGTTCTGGTCCTGGTTCTGGTTCTGGTCTGTAGTCATCTGGTTCTGGTCCTGGTTCTGGTTCTGGTCTGTAGTCATTTGGTTCTGGTCCTGGTTCTGGTTCTGGTCTGTAGTCATCTGGTTCTGGTCCTGGTTCTGGTCCTGGTTCTGGTTCTGGTTCTGGTCCTGGTCCTGGTTCTGGTTCTGGTCTGTAGTCATTTGGTTCTGGTTCTGGTCCTGGTTCTGGTTCTGGTCTGTAGTCATCTGGTTCTAGTCCTGGTTCTGGTTCTGGTCTGTAGTCATCTGGTTCTAGTCCTGGTTCTGGTTTTGGTCTGTAGTCATCTGGTTCTGGTCCTGGTTCTGGTTCTGGTCTGTAGTCATCTGGTTCTGGTCCTGGTTCTGGTTCTGGTTCTGGTCTGTAGTCATCTGGTTCTGGTCCTGGTTCTGGTCCTGGTTCTGGTTCTGGTTCTGGTCCTGGTCCTGGTTCTGGTTCTGGTCTGTAGTCATTTGGTTCTGGTTCTGGTCCTGGTTCTGGTTCTGGTCTGTAGTCATCTGGTTCTAGTCCTGGTTCTGGTTCTGGTCTGTAGTCATCTGGTTCTAGTCCTGGTTCTGGTTTTGGTCTGTAGTCATCTGGTTCTGGTCCTGGTTCTGGTTCTGGTCTGTAGTCATCTGGTCCTGGTTCTGGTTCTGGTTCTGGTTCTGGTCTGTAGTCATTTGGTCCTGGTTCTGGTTCTGGTCTGTAGTCATCTGGTTCTGGTCCTGGTTCTGGTTCTGGTCTGTAGTCATCTGGTCCTGGTTCTGGTTCTGGTCCTGGTTCTGGTTCTGGTTCTGGTCTGTAGTCATCTGGTTCTGGTCCTGGTTCTGGATCTGGTCTGTAGTCATTTGGTTCAGCTGGTTGTGGTTTTTTAGGGACAGGAACAAGACAGGATGTTTTCCACAGCACAGGAACTCTGTTCTGTCTCAGGCTGGTGTTAAAGGTGCTGGAGAACCGGACATAGTTGTTCTGAGCAGGTCTGGAGAACTCTGGGACTGACACCATCTGGACCTGCAGCCTTGTTCCGGTTCAGTTTCTCCAGTTGTTTCTTGACCTGGTCACAGGAGACAGTCAGGCTGGAGGTGGAGACAGAGGAGGTCTCAGGATGTCCTGATGTGGAGACAGAGGAGGGTCTCAGGATGTCCTGATGTGGAGACAGAGGAGGTCTCAGGATGTCCTGATGTGGGGGAGAGGAGGGTCTCAGGATGTCCCGATGTGGAGACAGAGGAGGTCTCAGGATGTCCTGATGTGGAGACAGAGGAGGTCTCAGGATGTCCTGATGTGGGGGGAGAGGAGGCTGTGTTCAGGTCCATGACTGAGCTGCAGGGTGACAGAGTGGAGGTGGGACAGGAAAGCTG
Organism: Atherinomorus stipes; assembly: GCA_023101725.1. NCBI lineage: Eukaryota > Metazoa > Chordata > Actinopteri > Atheriniformes > Atherinidae > Atherinomorus > Atherinomorus stipes. The sequence continues at coordinate 59,029 of JALJCO010006413.1, read as the reverse complement.
TGGGCTCATGGAGGGTGTGTGGTGTGTTGGGTTGTCGGCAGGGGGGGAACTGAACCTATTGAAGAACATGATCAGTTTGTTAGATCTGTCCAGACAGCACTAGTGCTCCTTGTGAAAAAGCTAAGCGTACAGCCCTGACATCCTGAGACCTCCTCTGTCTCCACATCAGGACATCCTGAGACCTCCTCTGTCTCCACATCAGGGACATCCTGAGACCTCCTCTGTCTCCACATCAGGACATCCTGAGACCTCCTCTGTCTCCACATCAGGACATCCTGAGACCTCCTCTGTCTCCACATCAGGACATCCTGAGACCTCCTCCTGAGACCTCCTCTGTCTCCACCTCCAGCCTGACTGTCTCCTGTGACCAGGTCAAGAAACAACTAGAAAAACTGAACCGGAACAAGGCTGCAGGTCCAGATGGTGTCAGTCCCAGAGTTCTCCAGGCCTGCTCAAAACAACTATGTCCGGTTCTCCAGCACCTTTTTAACACCAGCCTGAGACAGAACAGAGTTCCTGTGCTGTGGAAAACATCCTGTCTTGTTCCTGTCCCTAAAAAACCACAACCAGCTGAACCAGATGACTACAGACCAGAACCAGAACCAGAACCAGAACCAGAACCAGAACCAGAACCAGAACCAGATGACTACAGACCAGAACCAGAACCAGAACCAGAACCAGGACCAGAACCAGATGACTACAGACCAGAACCAGAACCAGGACCAGAACCAAATGACTACAGACCAGAACCAGAACCAGGACCAGAACCAGGACCAGATGACCACAGACCAGAACCAGAACCAGGACCAGAACCAGATGACTACAGACCAAGAACCAGAACCAGGACCAAATGACTACAGACCAGAACCAGAACCAGAACCAGAACCAGGACCAGATGACTACAGACCAGAACCAGAACCAGGACCAGAACCAGATGACTACAGACCAGAACCAGAACCAGGACCAGAACCAAATGACTACAGACCAGAACCAGAACCAGGACCAAATGACTACAGACCAGAACCAGAACCAGAACCAGAACCAGGACCAGATAACTACAGACCAGAACCAGAACCAGGACCAAATGACTACAGACCAGAACCAGAACCAGGACCAGAACCAGGACCAAATGACTACAGACCAGAACCAGAACCAGGACCAGAACCAGATGACTACAGACCAGAACCAGAACCAGATTACTACAGACCAGAACCAGAACCAGGACCAGGACCAAATGACTACAGACCAGAACCAGAACCAGGACCAGAACCAGATGACTACAGACCAGAACCAGAACCAGAACCAGCTGACTACAGACCAGAACCAGAACCAGAACTAGAACCAAATGACTACAGACCAGAACCAGGACCAGAACCAGAACCAAATGACTACAGACCAGAACCAGAACCAGAACCAGAACCAAATGACTACAGACCAGAACCAGAACCAGGACCAGAACCAGAACCAGAACCAGAACCAAATGACAACAGACCAGAACCAGAACCAGGACCAGAACCAAATGACAACAGACCAGAACCAGAACCAGGACCAGAACCAGATGACTACAGACCAGAACCAGAACCAGGACCAGAACCAAATGACAACAGACCAGAACCAGAACCAGGACCAGAACCAAATGACTACAGACCAGAACCAGAACCAGGACCAGAACCAGATGACTACAGACCAGAACCAGAACCAGGACCAGAACCAGATGACTACAGACCAGAACCAGAACCAGGACCAGAACCAGCTGACTACAGACCAGAACCAGGACCAGAACCAAATGACTACAGACCAGAACCAGGACCAGGACCAGAACCAGATGACTACAGACCAGAACCAGAATTACTACAGACCAGAACCAGAACCAGGACCAGAACCAGATGACTACAGACCAGAACCAGGACCAGAACCAAATGACTACAGACCAGAACCAGAACCAGGACCAGAACCAGATGACTACAGACCAGAACCAGAACCAGGACCAGAACCAGCTGACTACAGACCAGAACCAGGACCAGAACCAAATGACTACAGACCAGAACCAGGACCAGGACCAGAACCAGATGACTACAGACCAGAACCAAATTACTACAGACCAGAACCAGAACCAGGACCAGAACCAGATGACTACAGACCAGATCCAGAACCAGGACCAGAACCAGGACCAGATGACTACAGACCAGAACCAGAACCAAATTACTACAGACCAGAACCAGAACCAGGACCAGAACCAAATGACTACAGACCAGAACCAGGACCAGAACCAGGACCAAATGACTACAGACCAGAACCAGAACCAGGACCAGAACCAAATGACTACAGACCAGATCCAGGACCAGGACCAGAACCAAATGACTACAGACCAGAACCAGAACCAGGACCAAATGACTACAGACCAGAACCAGGACCAGAACCAGAACCAAATGACTACAGACCAGAACCAGAACCAGAACCAGGACCAGATGACTAAAGACCAGAACCAGAACCAGATGACTACAGACCAGAACCAGAACCAGGACCAGAACCAAATGACTACAGACCAGAACCAGAACCAGAACCAAATGACTACAGACCAGAACCAGGACCAGGACCAGAACCAGATGACTACAGACCAGAACCAAATTACTACAGACCAGAACCAGAACCAGGACCAGAACCAGATGACTACAGACCAGATCCAGAACCAGGACCAGAACCAGGACCAGATGACTACAGACCAGAACCAGAACCAAATTACTACAGACCAGAACCAGAACCAGAACCAGGACCAGGACCAAATGACTACAGACCAGAACCAGGACCAGAACCAGGACCAAATGACTACAGACCAGAACCAGAACCAGGACCAGAACCAAATGACTACAGACCAGATCCAGGACCAGGACCAGAACCAAATGACTACAGACCAGAACCAGAACCAGGACCAAATGACTACAGACCAGAACCAGGACCAGAACCAGAACCAAATGACTACAGACCAGAACCAGAACCAGAACCAGGACCAGATGACTAAAGACCAGAACCAGAACCAGATGACTACAGACCAGAACCAGAACCAGAACCAGGACCAGAACCAAATGACTACAGACCAGAACCAGAACCAGAACCAGAACCAAATGACTACAGACCAGAACCAGAACCAGGACCAAATGACTACAGACCAGAACCAGAACCAGAACCAGGACCAGATGACTAAAGACCAGAACCAGAACCAGATGACTACAGACCAGAACCAGAACCAGAACCAGGACCAGAACCAAATGACTACAGACCAGAACCAGAACCAGAACCAGAACCAAATGACTACAGACCAGAACCAGAACCAGAACCAAATGACTACAGACCAGAACCAGAACCAGAACCAGGACCAGAACCAGAACCAGGACCAAATGACTACAGACCAGAACCAGAACCAGAACCAGGACCAGATGACTAAAGACCAGAACCAGAACCAGATGACTACAGACCAGAACCAGAACCAGAACCAGGACCAGAACCAAATGACTACAGACCAGAACCAGAACCAGAACCAGAACCAAATGACTACAGACCAGAACCAGAACCAGAACCAGGACCAAATGACTACAGACCAGAACCAGAACCAGAACCAGAACCAAATGACTACAGACCAGAACCAGAACCAGAACCAGGACCAGAACCAGAACCAGGACCAAATGACTACAGACCAGAACCAGAACCAGAACCAGGACCAGATGACTAAAGACCAGAACCAGAACCAGATGACTACAGACCAGAACCAGAACCAGAACCAGGACCAGAACCAAATGACTACAGACCAGTTGCTCTGACATCTCACATCATGAAAGTCCTGGAGAGACTCTTACTGGCTCACCTCAACAAGCAAGTGAACACCTTTCAGGACCCATTACAGTTCACATTTGGTAATGGGCTTGGGGTTGAAGACGCCATCATCTTCCTGCTTCAGAGAGCCCACTCTCATGTGGACCAGTCAGGCAGCACTTTGAGGGTCATGTTCTTTGATTTTTCAAGTGCCTTTAATACTATTCAGCTGCTTTGCTATGTGAGAAGCTCCATAACTTCCAGGTGGATCCTCCACAACCACCTGGATTTACGACTACCTAACAAACAGACCACAGTTTGTGAGACTGAAAGGTTGTGTGTCTGAGATGGTGATCAGCAGCACTGGAGCACCACAAGGAACTGTACTCTCACCATTCCTCTTTACACTGTACACCTCAGACTTCCAGTACAACTCTGATCCTGTCATCTGCAGAAATACTCTGATGACTCTGCAGTTGTGGGGTGTATCAGTGATGTGGAATCAAAGAAAAAGCCTGCACACTTACTCCCAGCTGCATTTATTCCAACGTTTCGATCACATCAGATCTTCCTCAGGTCAAACTTTTTCTGGGCATGCCCCTCCCATATATATAACATCTGTTCCCTAATTGGTCGGCTCATCCAAAGGGACACAGAAGGAGTTAGGCATACACATAATCAATAAATCATCAATGGTCATACTGAACCATTACAACCTTGAGAGAATATATTTCATACAAGCTGTCTATACATGAAAACCATTATGGAAAAATATTATGAAAAAATAAAGTAAGAAAGTTAAAAACATGAATCTCATATTAAAAGATATATCTCATCTTACAGAAAGTGCTTAATATCATAATCTTGGTTAAGTCCATGAGGAGCCAAAGTCTTTAATGTAAAGATGTGGAAGCTTTCCCTTTGTAGCAGCAGTCTATTAATGTCCCCTCCTCGTCCTGGCAGTTTTACATGTTCAATACCAATATATTTGAGAGAGGAGACGGGGTGCTGAGTTTCCTTAAAATGAGCAGCGACTGACTCTTTCCACCCCCTCATTTGAAAAAAAGTCTACCAGTAAGCCAGTTCAATCGTGCCAGAAGAATCTGCACTACCCAAACAGATTATGTAAGGCAAGCAGAAGAACTGGAAAACCGATTTAGAATGAGAGGCTACAAGGAGGAGTGGATAAAAGGAGCAAGAAACAGATTTGACTCTACCACACAAGGAGTGTCTTCAAACCAAAAAGGTCAGAAGAACAACAACTGCTCCAAGATGCTATCTAAAATATTCAGCACAAGGAAAGGATGTTGAAAACATTTTGAAAAAACACTGGCATATTGTCAGCACTGATCCATCACTGAAAAATGTTTTAAAGATGCTCCACAAGTGGTCTTTAAACGACCTCCTAACCTAAGGCAAATGTTGGTCCGCTCAGATCTGGTTCCACCAAGAAAGAGTACCTTCTTAGATCCACCACCAGGCAACTACAGATGTGGATCCTGCACACAGTGCAACTTCACCTACAAATGTAACACCTACTCTCATCCACAAACAGGACGGACACTCAAAATCAAGGGGACAATCACATGTTCAACAAAAAATGTTATTTATCTTCTCAAATGCCCCTGTGGACTGAGTTATGTGGGCAAAACTTCACGGTCATTGAAAACTCGAATAGCTGAACATAGATGCAGCATTAGAAATGGAGACATGAGAAACCCAGTCGCTGCTCATTTTAAGGAAGCTCAGCACCCCGTCTCCTCTCTCAAATATATTGGTATTGAACATGTAAAACTGCCAAGACGAGGAGGGGACATTAATAGACTGCTGCTACAAAGGGAAAGCTTCCACATCTTTACATTAAAGACTTTGGCTCCTCATGGACTTAACCAAGATTATGATATTAAGCACTTTCTGTAAGATGAGATATATCTTTTAATATGAGATTCATGTTTTTAACTTTCTTACTTTATTTTTCCATAATATTTTTCCATAATGGTTTTCATGTATAGACAGCTTGTATGAAATATATTCTCTCAAGGTTGTAATGGTTCAGTATGACCATTGATGATTTATTGATTATGTGTATGCCTAACTCCTTCTGTGTCCTTTGGATGAGCCGACCAATTAGGGAACAGATGTTATATATATGGGAGGGGCATGCCCAGAAAAAGTTTGACCTGCGGAAGATCTGATGTGATCGAAACGTTGGAATAAATGCAGCTGGGAGTAAGTGTGCAGGCTTTTTCTTTGATTCCACATAACTACGGCAGTAGCCTTGCACCTGGTGATGTGCGTATGTCTAAGGATTTTTATGTGTATCAGTGATGGACAAGAAGCCGAGTACAGGGAACTGGTCAATCAGTTTGTGAAATGGTAACAATCAGCTCATCTTAGATACCAGCAAGACTAAAGAGGTGATTGTTGACTTCAGGAGGAGCAAGAATAAGCAGCATAGTCCTGTCTACATCCTGGAAGAGGAGGTGGAGGTGGTGGAGAACTACAAATACCTGGAGTTCAGCTGGACAACAGACTCGACTGGAAATGCAACAGTGACTACATCTACAAGAAAGGTCTGAGCAGATTCTACTTCTTAAGGAAGCTGAGATCATTCAACGTCTGCACCAACATGTTGTAGATCTTCTACAAGTCTGTTGTGGAAAGTGCAATTAGCTTTGCAGCATCTGCTGGGGCAGCAGCATCAGAACCAGAACCAGGACCAGGACCAGAACCAGGACCAGAGACTTGAAGAAACTAAACAAGCTGATCAAGAAAGCTGGTTCTGTGCTGGGGAGAACTCTGGAGCTGCTGGAGATGATCGTTCAGAAAAGAATTCTGCACAAGCTGATGAAGATGATGGAGGATTCTTCATCCTCTCCACAACACGGTGAAGAATCATCAGAGTGTGTTCAGTGGGAGGCTGCGTCAGGTTCACTGTAGGACGGAGAGATACAGAAATTCATTCCTGCCAGCAGCATCACCCTGAAGAACCAGACTGACTGACTTTTTGTTGTTATGTTATTACTCCATTTTAATGTTATAATGTTAAAAACAAAAAAAAAAGAAAGAAAAAAGAAAAAAAAGGAAAAAGAGATTTTTTTAAAAAGTGATCTTTTTACAATGTTGAATTTCCTTTCTAGGATAAATGAAGTATTTTTCATTTCATTTCAGGGCGCTGTGGCTGGCAGATATAACAGGCCACAGTGAAAAATGCCGTCTGATTTTATCGAAAATAGAAATAAAATTATTTCAAGGGTGTAAAAGTCGCCATGATCTGCTGCATGAAGAACAAGAACATGTTCTTCTGAAAGCCGGTGTCAGTCCAAGTCCAGCCAGCAGCCTCTCACTTCGCCTGGGTGTCGGTACGAGCTAACGGAGCTAACCCCAGGATGCTCCGGTATTAGGCTCGTGCAAAGACGTCATCGCTACTTGAATCACATGGTATGACACGTCACTTTTCCGCACCAGTCCGCCATGTTAGAGGCCACGCTACGGGTTGCCATGGTAACTTAGCCAGAACACATTGGGGAAGAAGCGAGACACACGAGGGGAACTACGGCAGATGTATTCATATATTTTATCTCAGAAGCTTTCTTATGGAACAGAGCAGGAAGAGCTGGAACCTGCAGGAACAAGCTGGTCAGGGAGAGATATTTGCATATCGATCCACACCGGCTGCCACAGGCAAGACGGAGCAATGATTTGGATACACTTCCACCGTGTACTCACATGGATATAAGTTATTTGGCATTCTGTGTTAACAACTGCAAAATGCAGCAATTCAGGAGCCACAAATTTGAGAGTTGTAAGCAATTTTTGCTGTGGCTGGGTGCAACATCTGCACATCTTCCGTAAAATAAACAGCGACATCACCGTTGCGCTTCCAAAGGTAAGTTTCCATGCTCTTTTACACGCCGTTGTTACAGCAAGTCTTACATGAACGCTTACATGAACGTAAAACTCCTTTAAGACAGTTTAAATTAATGCAACAGCCATTTAACTACTGTGAAAGAAATCATGTTTTTCCTTAAATGAAAGTAACAGCCTCTCTGCAGCCGGCCGGTGTAGGAGACCAGCCTTCCACTAAGATGCTGCTGGTTAATGTAAAGCAGCAAGCGATCGAGCCCCCGATGTAATTATGTCTACAAGTAAATATTTCATTCATGATATGATCCAAAAACGGGATGCGGAGTGAAATGGAGTGTCCTTTCTTCTTCGTGCAGCCAGCCAAGCGGCACCACCCGGTTACATATCACCGGCACTACACCGGTGAGCTCCTGCCCTGCTGGCTGCAGACCTGCTCCTCTGTAACAGGTTTAGTCTGGGATCATGGAAACAAAGTGATAATAAACCCTCCACACTTCTCTTACTAGATAACAACTTTCCAGCCTTCTCCAGCTCAGCCCTCAAACATGACTGTTCGGGGGGGGGGACTCGGGGAGGAGTCACGCAGCGAAACGTCACATTCTCAAGCTTAATAGCAGGGATGGGGCAGTCCTGCAGCACAGGCAGCGGCCATATTAACCCTTTTCACTGCGTCGGCTAACACCTGGATGGAGGGATGTTTATTTGAACAAAACGCGACTTTATGATCACTACAGTTATTATTCTGCTAGGTCCTGATGATCTCTTTGAGCTGATGCTCTGTGTTGTTGTTTGCCATTATGCTATCTTAGCTATATTAGCAGTTAGAAGCTGAAGTTGTTTTAAGGACACGACTATAAATATGATCATGTTCTGCCTCATCTGAAAGCTAAGATCCTACAAAAGGCGCTGAATTGATTATTAAAGCTGCTCTTTGAGCAGAGACCATAAATAAAGAATAAAGCAGAGTCCACCACTAGAGAGCAGCTGCTACCGTTAGCAGCCGAGGCTAGCACCGTTAGCAGCCAAGGCTAGTACCGTTAGCAACCGAGGCTAGCACCGTTAGCAGCCGAGGCTAGCACCCTTAGCAGCCGAGGCTAGCACCGTTAGCAGCCGAGGCTAGCACCGTTAGCAGCCGAGGCTAGCACCGTTTGCAGCCGAGGCTAGCACCGTTAGCAGCCGAGGCTAGCACCGTTAGCAGCCGAGGCTAGCACCGTTTGCAGCCGAGGCTAGCACCGTTTGCAGCCGAGGCTAGCACCGTTAGCAGCCGAGGCTAGCACTGTTAGCTGTTGGGACAGAAATTGTGATGGAATCTAAATAAAGTGTCAGATTCTCTCCTTCCAGTTGTTGTTGCACCTGCAGACAAAGTAATGAATGCTGCTCATGTTTAAACACTTGGAGCATTAAATCTATTCATGTAGCTCATCCATGGAGCCGCAGAGGCCGTGGTAGACGACCGCAACACTGACTAACTGGAAGTTGTAGGCTATAATGGCGGCGCCCGTCCTCACTTCCTGATTAAGGTGAATACATCTAGTGAATAATTATTTTGCCACCAAAACTTTTTTCTCAGTGTTGTTTTTCTTTTGTTTGTTTCATAGAAGTAAACAGCTGTTCAGATGTTGGAGGCATCACTAAAGTAAAAATATTTGCATCAAAGTCATTTTTCCACTTGAAGCACATTGCTGCATAACAAGCTTGTTTTCTTAGCTTTTTGGTGAAAAGCAGAATTTTTGCTGCAACTACCCCATGTTCTATTGCAGATTACTAAAGAACGGAGAAAGCTAGAAACAAATATTTTTTTCCTAATGAAAGAACAGAGTCTAAGCTTTCCTTTGGTATATTCAGTGTTTGCATAGGCATCGTACACAATATTCTGTAGTTCACCAAAAATCAGGGAAAATGCTTTAAAAGCTTGGCAGTTTGGAGCGCCCTGCTCTGAAAACGTCTGGCAGCTGATGAGTTAAGCGTTATAAAACAGGATGGAATTTAGCAATAACTGCCTACAGGCGCTGTCTGTACCACACAGCCAGATGCAGCTCAGCCATACCAGCATGATGGGGGATGCCATTATCAGGACTGCTTTTATTAAAGAGGAGAACAATTTCAGAAGTTTCCCTGATATCTTGCTGTAACTACTAAGCTGCTACAATCACACTCTGTCACCATAAATTTACTCTCAGTAGCGTCCTACCATCCTCAGGGGGCGTTTGTATTTTCTGTCATCCAGCACCTCGTAGTCAAAGCCCAGCTGATCAATGGGGATGGTGTGCTTCCTGGCATAGTTTTGCTGGCTGCCTGTGAGGAAGGCCTGGGTGAAGAAGAATCCCGATATCCAGAATACAGCGGGCATGCCGTCCTCATACCAGCTCTGGAGGTACACCAATGCAGAAGCAAAACAAGAAGGTATAAGATGAGTTTTGTTTGGGAAGTTTGGAGGGATCCATGCATCACATGGGGCAAAGACTCCAATATTAGTCGACTACTATATTCTCCGGACTGTAAGTCACTCCTGAGTATAAGTCACATCAGTCAAAAATTGCATCATGAACAGGAAAAAAACATATTTAAGTTGCATTGGACTATAAGTCGTATTCATTATTTATTTATTTAAAATAGTGTGATTTTTGCGTTTTTCATATCCTACTTGTTACTGCTAAAAATGACTCAATCAGTCCAATTCCAAAGTTAATGCCTGTAAATGATCATAATCATCATAACTAAGAAGGATAAACATATTTTTTTTGAGAATTTGTCCCACCACACAGACAGTACAGCCGGATGTCCAAAATGAACTCCACTCACTGAGATGAGGCTATTTTAGGATTTTTTCCCTTGCAGCGAATATAGTTGTCACAAGCTTAGAGCGCCCGCTTTGACATTAAACACTGATATTTACTCCTTGGCTCATGTCAGTTAATATGAATTGATACTTAATTGATACTTAAAAATATGTTAAATTGTATATATTTTGATGTATAAGTTCCACAAGCTGCCAAACTATGAAAAAAAGTGTGACTTATAATCTGGGAAATACGGTAATTGGATCATATGCTACCATATGAAAATTGTAGCATATTTATAGAATCAGTCAAAAGTTTGGACACCTTCTCACTGAATCTAATGGAAAAATGTGTCGGTAGTGTGTGTTTATATGTCAATACACAATTCACGAAAAGCTGATTGAACAGAAAGACAGACAAGGCAGTGGAGGGTACAGAGGAAATTTTTCAGAAAAAAACCAAGCTTATAAACAATTAGTTGATTATGAAATTAGTCGCCGACTATTTTGATAGCCGGCGACTGTAACATTTAGTGATGAAGAAAGAAGCCTGTCAGGCCCCGTTCCAACCGAACTGATGTTGGTTCAGTGCTGCTAGCCAGCGCTTCACTGGTTCAACACAGGCACTTCCAAAGAACCAGCTCTGTTTTCCCCAGATGGAGCTACGTTCGTGCTGCATCGTTGCACATTTCCTAGTCAGGTGCCTGAATATATTTTTCAGCTTTTTCAGTTTATTAGCTGTCTGATGCTACGTTTGTAGCCAGCTGAGGTTGTCTCCTGCCAGCTGCTCGTCCTGCAGCAGGTTGGGTACCCCCTGTGTTTTCCTGGTAAGAACCTGTTCAGGTGCCAGGGTCAGAAATGGTGGATGAAACCTTCTTTATTTGTGGATTTTGTATTTTCTCCTGTGGAGGTAACTTCAGGGTTAACCTCGGGTTTTCCATCCGCCCACGCTGGTTCACTTCTTATTGGGGTAAATCCCCACGGTAACTGATGCTGAATGGCGAACCGGCAGGTTCCACATAATGCGTGTGCGCTCCGCTTGGTTCCGCTCCAGACCAACTCTGGACTGACCGTGACCGCCATCGCCTGCTGCATGAGCGTCGCTCCGCTCGGTTCCGCTTGGTTCCGCTCCAGGCCGACTCTGGACTGACCGTGACCGCCATCGCCTGCTGCATGAGAGTCGCTCCGCTCGGTTCCGCTCCAGACCGACTCTGGACTGACCGTGACCGCCATCGCCTGCTGCATGAGCGTCGCTCCGCTCGGTTCCGCTTGGTTCCGCTCCAGGCCGACTCTGGACTGACCGTGACCGCCATCGCCTGCTGCATGAGAGTCGCTCCGCTCGGTTCCGCTCCAGACCGACTCTGGACTGACCGTGACCGCCATCGCCTGCTGCATGAGCGTCGCTCCGCTCGGTTCCGCTTGGTTCCGCTCCAGGCCGACTCTGGACTGACCGTGACCGCCATCGCCTGCTGCATGAGAGTCGCTCCGCTCGGTTCCGCTCCAGACCGACTCTGGACTGACCGTGACCGCCATCGCCTGCTGCATGAGAGTCGCTCCGCTCGGTTCCGCTCCAGACCGACTCTGGACTGACCATGACCATGTATGGGACACAGAATGCTAAAAGGCTGCTCTACAGTTTGGTAATACTTCATTCAGCCTTATTACATGCTGTATTTAGGCTGTTAAACAATGTCTTGTATAAATCATCTTTAGGAAATCTATTTTAAGTAGTATAAGCCCATGTACACGTATTCATAGATGAAGCCCTGTCACAAGAAATGTGAATATCAGCAGCCTACGATGTATCAGAAATAGTCTAGATGATCTGATTACAATAATTTCATTTGAAAGTCCAGAAACTGTTGTTGTTCTCTTTCCTGTTTGGGACGATCTGAGTTGTGCTGTCTGGTCCGGCCGGACTCTGGCGGACCGGAAAATAGAGTTGGTCCATGGTTTTGTCTGAGCGGAGCGAAGATGCATGATGTGGAAACTGGGGGTCACCTGCTCCGGAACAGGTTATGCTTTTGATAAGAGATCAACCACCACCTCCTGACCAATCAGCTCTCTTGAAAAATGGTCTGTTCTTACGCTGCGCACATACCAAACGCGATTTGGCCGTCAAAAACACCCCTGATGCTCAAAGTTGGACTCTGGGTCGCTAAAAAGTCAGATGCTTGATTTCCAGCGTCAAGACGTCCCCGATGTGCGTTGAGGGCGTCGGGAGGAGCCCCTCCTTTCTCTTTTTCCTTTCACCGGTCTGTCTGCACCATGACAGATGCAGGAGAGAGAGCGGCTCGCTTTATATGATAAATAAAGCAGGGAACGTCATCGGACGTCTCTGCTCTGTGTCCAGTTCACCAGATGATTCCAGGTGTTCTGACTGTGACGAGTTTCATCATTTACTCCAGGAGCTGCTGATGAGGGGCGCTTCCACCCGTCTGATCCGGCCCAGTTTAATGTCCCGATGTCCCGATGCGGGGCAGCATTATCAGTCCAGTTTAACGTCCCGATGTCCCGATGCGGGGGCAGCATTATCAGTCCAGTTTAATGTCCCGATGTCCCGATGCGGGGCAGCATTATCAGTCAGTTTAACGTCCCGATGTCCCGATGCGGGGCAGCATTATCAGTCCAGTTTAACGTCCCGATGTCCCGATGCGGGGCAGCATTATCAACCCAGTTTAACGTCCCGATGTCCCGATGCGGGGCAGCATTATCAACCCAGTTTAACGTCCTGATGTCCCGATGCGGGGGCAGCATTATCAACCCAGTTTAACGTCCCGATGTCCCGATGCGGGGCAGCATTATCAGCCCAGTTTAACGTCCGATGTCCCATGCGGGGCAGCATTATCAACCCAGTTTAACGTCCTGATGTCCCGATGCGGGGCAGCATTATCAGCCCAGTTTAGCGTCCGATGTCCCATGCGGGGCAGCATTATCAACCCAGTTTAGCGTCGATGTCCCCATGCGGGGGCAGCATTATCAGCCCAGTTTAACGTCGATGTCCGATGCGGGGGCAGCATTATCAGCCCAGTTTAACGTCGATGTCGATGTGGGGCAGCATTATCAGCCCAGTTTAACGTCCGATGTCGATGTGGGGCAGCATTATCAGTCAGTTTAACGTCCCGCTGTCCCGATGCGGGGCAGCATTATCAGTCAGTTTAACGTCCCGATGTCCGATGCGGGGCAGCATTATAAGCCCAGTTTAACGTCGATGTCCCGATGCAGGGCAGCATTATCAGTCAGTTTAACGTCCGATGTCGATCCGGGGCAGCATTATAGGCCCAGTTTAACGTCCCGATGTCCGATGCGGGGCAGCAATATCAGTCAGTTTAACGTCCCCATGTCGATGCGGGGCAACATTATCAGTCAGTTTAACGTCCCCATGTCCCCATGCGGGGCAACATTATCAGTCAGTTTAACGTCCCCATGTCCCGATGCGGGGCAGCATTATCAACCCAGTTTAACGTCCCGATGTCCGATGCGGGGCAGCATTATCAACCCAGTTTAACGTCCCGATGTCGATGCGGGGCAGCATTATCAACCCAGTTTAGCGTCCTGATGTCCGATGCGGGGCAGCATTATCAGTCCAGTTTAACGTCCCGATGTCCCGATGCGGGGCAGCATTATCAACCCAGTTTAACGTCCCGATGTCCCGATGCGGGGCAGCATTATAGGCCCAGTTTAACGTCCCGATGTCCCGATGCGGGGCAGCATTATCAGCCCAGTTTAACGTCCCGATGTCCCATGCGGGGCAGCATTATCAACCCAGTTTAACGTCCTGATGTCCCGATGCGGGGCAGCATTATCAGCCCAGTTTAACGTCCCGATGTCCCATGCGGGGCAGCATTATCAACCCAGTTTAACGTCCCGATGTCCCGATGCAGGGCAGCATTATAGACCCAGTTTAACGTCCCGATGTCCAGATGCGGGGCAGCATTATCAGCCCAGTTTAACGTCCCGATGTCCCGATGTGGGGCAGCATTATCAGCCCAGTTTAACGTCCCGATGTCCGATGTGGGGCAGCATTATCAGCCCAGTTTAACGTCGATGTCCCGATGTGGGGCAGCATTATCAGTCAGTTTAACGTCCGCCGTCCGATGCGGGGCAGCATTATCAGTCAGTTTAACGTCCCGATGTCCCGATGCGGGGCAGCATTATAGGCCCAGTTTAACGTCCCGATGTCCCGATGCGGAGCAGCATTATAGGCCCAGTTTAACGTCCCGATGTCCCGATGTGGGGCAGCATTATAGGCCCAGTTTAACGTCCCGATGTCCCGATGCGGGGCAGCATTATCAGTCCAGTTTAACGTCCCGATGTCCCATGCGGGGCAGCATTATAGGCCCAGTTTAACGTCCCGCTGTCCCGATGCGGGGCAGCATTATCAGTCCAGTTTAACGTCCCGATGTCCCATGCGGGGCAGCATTATCAGTCCAGTTTAACGTCCCGATGTCCCCATGCGGGGCAGCATTATCAGTCCAGTTTAACGTCCCCATGTCCCGATGCGGGGCAGCATTATCAACCCAGTTTAACGTCCCCATGTCCCGATGCGGGGCAGCATTATCAGTCCAGTTTAACGTCCCGCTGTCCCGATGCGGGGCAGCATTATCAGCCCAGTTTAACGTCCCGATGTCCCGATGCGGGGCAGCATTATCAGTCCAGTTTAACGTCCCGCTGTCCCGATGCGGGGCAGCATTATCAGCCCAGTTTAACGTCCCGATGTCCCGATGCGGGGCAGCATTATCAGTCCAGTTTAACGTCCCGATGTCCCGATGCGGGGCAGCATTATCAGTCCAGTTTAACGTCCCGATGTCCCGATGCGGGGCAGCATTATCAGTCCAGTTTAACGTCCCGATGTCCCGATGCGGGGCAGCATTATCAGTCTAGTTTAACGTCCCGATGTCCCGATGCGGGGCAGCATTATCAGCCCAGTTTAACGTCCCGATGTCCCGATGCGGGGCAGCATTATCAGTCAGTTTAACGTCCCGATGTCCTGATGCGGGGCAGCATTATCAGTCCAGTTTAACGTCCCGATGTCCTGATGCGGGGCAGCATTATCAGTCAGTTTAACGTCCCGCTGTCCCGATGCGGGGGCAGCATTATCAGTCAGTTTAACGTCCCGATGTCCCGATGCGGGGCAGCATTATCAGTCAGTTTAACGTCCCGATGTCCTGATGCGGGGCAGCATTATCAGTCAGTTTAACGTCCCGATGTCCTGATGCGGGGCAGCATTATCAGTCAGTTTAACGTCCCGATGTCCCGATGCGGGGCAGCATTATCAGTCCCAGTTTAACGTCCCGATGTCCTGATGCGGGGCAGCATTATCAGTCCAGTTTAACGTCCCGATGTCCCGATGCGGGGCAGCATTATCAGCCCAGTTTAACGTCCCGATGTCCTGATGCGGGGCAGCATTATCAGTCCAGTTTAACGTCCCGATGTCCCGATGCGGGGCAGCATTATCAGTCCAGTTTAATATCCCGATGTCCCGATGCGGGGCAGCATTATCAGCCCAGTACATCCCATCAGGACAGCAGGTCATCAAACCACCATTCAGACACCGGGAACGGACATGGTTATGGACATGGTTTGGGGTTTTTAATTAGTTTCAGTTATTATTTAGTTTTAATTTTTTTTCTTTTGCAATTCAGTTAGTTTCAGTTAGTTTTTTGAGCAGGTTTGCTCGTTTTTATATTTCGGAAAGTACTTAGTTTTAGTTTGTTTGTGTTAGTTTCAGTTTTTTTTTTTTGTAAATGATACAAATTTGTCTGGTGTGACGTTTAAAATCATCAGAAAGAGTAAAACTGGTCGAGCAAAATAAACAGATTAAATAGAAATAGATTTCATATCATCCCAAAAGTATTAAATGAATTTACAAAGACTAAAACTAAAGATATTGTTATGATTTTAGTTAGTTAGTTTTCTAAAGATAAAACACAGTTTCAGTTCGTTATCGTTTTCTACAAAACTGTCCTTTTTTATTTCAGTTAATGAAAATGTTTTTTCAATTTCAGTTTTTGTTTTTTGTTAGTTTTACTGAACTACAATAGCCTTGATACAGATCACAGTTTATCCTCCTCTGTCTTCGGAGAGAGGGAGATTCCCTTGGTTCTTCTGGGTGTTTCCTTCCCGTCCTGTCAGAAAACGAGTGTCTGTGTCATGACATTGAGTTGCTGTGATTGGTAGTCGCCCCGTGTAAAGACACCAAAGTTTAGATTTTCCTACTCTGGCACGTGCCAGTCGAACGCTCAAAATCTCAAAACTTGACGCTTTGCACAAAAAATTTTCATTTAAATCCACAACCAACATGTCTGGAATCCAGGACAGAGAGCGACTGGGACCAGCAATCATTATTTTATCCCCATGGACTTCCAGTCATACCTTTAGTCTCTTGGGTCCCACAAGGTGGAAGTCGATGGGCGTGACTTCTATTGATGTGTGTATCCTGAAGGGAACTCTTAACAGAGAAAGACTTTTCAGAGATAGATGCTCCTAACGTCCCTGATGACATCCAAAAGATAGATTTTCATGGGATGCAGCGCTTCATTTGTCAACTGATGAGTTGCAGTTGTAACACTGAAACACTTGTGTTTAAGTACTTATTCTTGACTTATTCTGGTCTGTTCAGCTCCACCAGGGTTGCATCTGAAACGAGCTTCATAATAATGCCCACACATGGCAGAACTGCAGGAACATGAGTTTCTGGGATGCACTCACACAGGGAGCTGAACCTCACAGAGCTGAGTAGAAAATATAAAGAAAAGGAGGGGCACTGAGGAAGCTCCGCCCCAAACGTCTGGGTCACAATAGAGTGAAACTCAGTGATCAGGGTCATGTCTTTAAAGGGGAAGTTCAGGATATTAAACATAGGGCCTCATTCTGAAGTGAGCCAGGGTCCTACTGATCACTGGAGACAGTTTCATCTTGTCATCTCATATTCTTGTTACCGGTGGTCCCTGATGCTAATGCTAGCATAGGTCAATAAGAATCTGCTAGCCTGTCATTAATAACAATCGTATCCACTCCTCAGAACACCCGAGGAAATCAGTTATAACGCAAGACTAACTTATAATTACACTATTTAAATGTGTAACAAATGAAATTATTACATTAAATATTAAATGTGACATGTTACAGTGAGAACAGGAGGTATCCCTGGCATACACTCCACCCATTTCCATACCCACAACCTCCGAAACACAGAACTGCATCTGTTGAAACAAATGGCTTGTATGTGATTTTGTTTTTTACACATTAGGTGACACTTTCAGGCAGTTTTGAGCATTACGGCACCTGTAAAAACTGAAGTCTCTCCAGGAAGTCGTTGATGTAGCTTCCCAGTGGTTTAAGACTGGGGGTAAGACTTTTTCATCCACATGCCTGGGACGCGACCCGTCAGGATGCTGCTGACCACTTCCTCCAACTCCGCAGACATCACTACCAGGCCCTGCACATACACACATATGCAAAACACACATATTTTCACAAATACACATTCATTCACAGAAAAAAAGGATTCATATTAAAAATGTAAAGCAGTTAGAAGGCGATGACCACTGGGGGGCTTTCACGTCAGCCTGCATGATAATGTGCTCATGATATGCTCATTCCCCTAGCATGAGGGTTCCGATGTGCTTTTCATTTTGAACCTGATATAATTAAAGTGTAATATTACTTATGTTCATGTAATAATGATCAAATTCAAAAACCTGCCTGTTGGGTCTTTTGATCAAAGAAATGATAATTAAAAAAAAAACAAATTTGAACTATGTCCATGCTTACAAAGCCAGGTAAATTAGCAGAAGGCTGCAGCCATTTAACCAACTGACTGCCAGCATTCTGGCTTGTTTTTCAGGGCACACTGACTTGAAGGACTACTGTACATAAACATGGAAACTACCAAAAGAAAGTGTCGACTCTCTTCTTTCATCAGAAAAAAGTTTAAAGTTTTTTTTCTAGCTTTTTTAAATTTTTAGTACTCTGCAGTAGGACATAGGGTGGTTGCAGCAAAAATGCCACTTTTAACCAAAAAACTGAGAAAACTAGCTTTTTGTGCTTCCGTAGTGTCGTGAACTTGCATGGACCGTAGAGCGTTAATAGAGATGGACGTAGTATCCGGTCGCGTCTGAATAGAGGAAAGCGAAGCCAGCTGGGCGTGTCCCACCGTCGCCATTTTACCAAGTCACATGTGTCGCCACTCCCGGAAAATACTAAAATGGGCAAAGAGCGGCCGCGGGGCAAATGATTGACAGCCAACGTACTCGTGCTAAACATGCTAAATGCAAACCAAGCTACCTCGAAACTAACAGGAGGTAACGAAATGAGCCTCCTAAGCAGCGGGGTAAAGGTCAGACACGCTTAGACTTGCTATTAGCTGCTAAAAACCACCGTTGTGCTTCTCTGCTACAAACTGAGACCTTACTGAGAGCAAACGAGGAGCTAACTGTGAGCAGCAGGTCACATATCAATCAAAGGGACACGCCCCTAATTATGTGTAATTTCAAGATTAAATAACATCTAAACGGATGAGTTATAAAAAAAAAAAATTCACCACCCTCACAGTTGACATGAAGGTAAACTTGACCAATTAAACCTGAAATGATTTTTTGAACCAGGCTGTAAACATGTTTATTTCTGCTGTAAACATGTTTATTCCTGCTGTGAACATGTTTATTTCTGCTGTGAACATCTTTATTTTTGCTGTAAACATGTTTATTTCTTCTGTAAACATGTTTATTCCTGCTGTTAATATGTCTATTTCTGCTGTAAACATGTTGATTTCTGCTGTAAACATGTTTATTTCTGCTGTAAACATGTTTATTTCTGCTGTGAACATGTTTATTTCTGCTGTGAACATCTTCATTTCTGCTGTAAACATGTTTATTTCTTCTGTAAACATGTTTATTCCTGCTGTTAATATGTCTATTTCTGCTGTAAACATGTTGATTTCTGCTGTAAACATGTTTATTTCTTCTGTAAACATGTTTATTCCTGCTGTAAACATCTTTATTTCTGCTGTGAACATCTTTTATTTCTGCTGTAAAAATGTTTATTTCTGCTGTAAACATGTTTATTTCTTTTGTAAACATGTTTATTCCTGCTGTAAACATGTTTATTTCTGTTGTAAACATGTTTATTTCTGCTGTAAACATGTTTATTTCTGTTGTAAACATGTTTATTTCTGCTGTAAACATGTTTATTTCTGCTGTGAACATGTTTCTTTCTGCTGTAAACATGTTTCTTCCTGCTGTAAACATGTTTATTCCTGCTGTAAACATGTCTGTTTCTGCTGTAAACATGTTTATTTCTGCTGTAAACATGTTTATTTCTTCTGTAAACATGTTTATTCCTGCTGTAAACATGTCTATTTCTGCTGTAAACATGTTTATTTCTGCTGTGAACATGTTTATTTCTGCTGTAAACATGTTTATTTCTTCTGTAAACATGTTTATTCCTGCTGTAAACATGTTTATTTCTTCTGTAAACATGTTTATTCCTGCTGTAAACATGTCTATTTCTGCTGTAAACATGTTTATTTCTGTTGTAAACATGTTTATTACTGCTGTAAACATGTTTATTTCTGCTGTGAACATGTTTCTTTCTGCTGTAAACATGTTTCTTCCTGCTGTAAACATGTTTATTCCTGCTGTAAACATGTTTCTTCCTGCTGTTAACATGTTTATTCCTGCTGTAAACATGTCTGTTTCTGCTGTAAACATGTTTATTTCTGCTGTAAACATGTTTATTTCTTCTGTAAACATGTTTATTCCTGCTGTAAACATGTCTATTTCTGCTGTAAACATGTTTCTTTCTGCTGTTAACATGTTTCTTTCTGCTGTAAACATGTTTATTCCTGCTGTAAACATGTCTGTTTCTGCTGTAAACATGTTTATTTCTGCTGTAAACATATTTATTTCTGCTGTAAACATGTTTATTCCTGCTGTAAACATGTTTATTCCTGCTGTAAACATGTCTGTTTCTGCTGTAAACATGTTTATTTCTGCTGTAAACATATTTATTTCTGCTGTAAACATGTTTATTTCTGCTGTAAGCATGTTTGCTCTGTTTTGGAGCCCCTAGTGGATCAAGAAAGAATCACAATTAAAAACTTCACTTCCTGGTTTCACACTTTTCCACCGGAGTTTGCCCCTTGGCATGGACTCGCACTGTGGAAGTTCGTTGTTCTACTGTTTAAACTATAAAAATCTACTAAATGACGTCGTTTCCAGTAAATTCTGGACGCTTCCCACTCAGGACACTTGGATTACATTGGGCGAGCAGTATGGAGGAATATTTGTTTTTGTGGACTTTTATGGACCTTTTTTGTTTCGAGCGCTGGTGAACTCCATTATATGAAAGTCGGGCGATAATGACACCCCCCATTTGAGATATAATAAAAGTGCTCCAGAGTCTTGCTCAGCGTGAGAGTGAGTAGAAAATGAAGGCACATCATTCTGTGGGTGGACTATTCCTCTAACACACCTGACTCAGATGAACGGCTCTGCAGCAGCTTGTAAAGAACAGGTGTGGTGGATGGAAAGCTGGGATACATGCAGGGTCCCCGAGGACCAGGGCTCTGAAACCCTGGTACCAGGTGCCGTCATGAGCGAGTACAGCAAAAGAGGCCAGTATCAGAGCGAGTACTGATACTTGCATTGGTATCGGGACATCCCTAGTTCAGGGCCAACACATGACATTCAGTTGATTTTTTAAAATTGTTTGAGTCAAGCCGCATTTGTTCTGTTATAAAAACACAAGTACATATTTTAAACTCTATCCA
Source organism: Atherinomorus stipes (assembly GCA_023101725.1). Lineage (NCBI taxonomy): Eukaryota > Metazoa > Chordata > Actinopteri > Atheriniformes > Atherinidae > Atherinomorus > Atherinomorus stipes. The sequence continues at coordinate 37,802 of JALJCO010006413.1, read as the reverse complement.
TCTCTGACTCTGTTGCTATCCTGGAATCTGAAGGTATTATGAACATCTGAAAAGCTGAAATCTATAACTGACTCCTTTAAAAGCCAATTAGTAAGGCTGGAAAATATATCGAGATTTTGTCACATGCAATATAGATTGAAGGGATATTGTTGCCATGGAGACAGCTTGTTCTGAGTTGAAATTTCAGTGGAAGAGCCGTTGTTTTTCCTCCTGTCCTTTTCTGCATCTCCCACATCTTGGCCCATCTCCATGCAACGGCATCCCCACCACCTCAAACACACGTGCTGAGCATAAACTGAAAGAAAGACAACTATTTTATTCATTTTGTTGTAGGAGTATTTCATTTACCGCTACAGTAATTTCAGTCAAATGTTTTAAAGCACATTTGCTGCTGATCCTTAATGAAGCCATTTTAGCACTCGAGCTGTAAATGACAACGGTTGCTTTGGTGAGTTGACATAAGTAATATATCCAGATAAATATATCACCCAGCTCTACCAGTTAGTGATCTTGGGGCCTGAGATGACGCAAACATTCAGGCAGCAAAGTCCCAGCTGCAGAAGCCACGGTACAATGAAAAGAATAATACAAGCAAAGTCATACCTGGTTTTGGTCTAATGGACATGAAATGGAGGCGCCTAATGTCCTCTGTTTGCACTTTTTATTTGTTTGGTTTAATTCCTTTTCAAAAATTACTGTACCTTAAAGGATTACTTTCTTTTTCTCGACCTGGACCTTATTTCTCAGAGTATATACGGTCATTTACTCACCAGTAAAGTTTCTGTATCAGCTTGACTCGTCTGGAAGATTTTACGTTAGGTCTCCCTTCATGTACGTCCAGTATAGTGGCGGAGACAGGGCAGTCGCTATATCAGACATTATCTGCAGCAAAACTCCTTGATTTTTGCCAATACTTTAAGTAATATAAACGAATGAGTACTATTGACCAATGGCTAAACCACGCCCCCAGACGTGATGAGCCAATCACAGTGCACGCAGCTAACCCAATACACTCGGACATTCTCTGCTTGAGCGTCCACTGAAGTGCAGTGAAGTTTGTGCCATTGTGTTTGTTTTCATGTGTCTTTATGTGTATTTTTTAGTGTAATATGGTCAAACGGTGTGCACGGGGTACATGCAACACGAGGTATCCTGAGAGGCTGGAACGGGGTGTATGTTTGCCCTTTCCCAAGCCACATCTCAAACCAGAAAAGTGTCTGCTTTGGATAAAGTTATGCTGCAGACCACAACATCAGCTGAACGTGGATAAAACGAACAAGGATGTCTGCATCTGTTCTACGGTAAGAAAACATCGTGTTTGAGGCAACATGTCGTCACTTTGCTGGAAAGAAATATGAAGTTATCTTTAACATCCTAATGTTAGCTTAAGTTAACTAACGCTAGAAGAACTTGCTCGTTTTTGTACTTTGGTAATGGTACATAAGAGGTTAGCTATAACTGTGGTGTAGTATAGTTGTGGTGTGGTATAGGTGTTTTGTAGTATAAGTGTGATGTAGTATATGTGTGGTGTAGTACAGGTGTGGTGTAGTACAGGTGTGGTGTAGTACAGGTGTGGTGTAGTACAGGTGTGGTGTAGTACAGGTGTGGTGTAGTATAGGTGTGGTGTAGTACAGGTGTGGTGTAGTACAGGTGTGGTGTAGTACAGGTGTGGTGTAGTACAGGTGTGGTGTAGTATAGGTGTGGTGTAGTACAGGTGTGGTGTAGTACAGGTGTGGTGTAGTATAAGTGTGATGTAGTATATGTGTGGTGTAGTACAGGTGTGGTGTAGTACAGGTGTGATGTAGTACAGGTGTGGTATATGTGTGGTGTAGTACAGGTGTGATGTAGTACAGGTGTGGTGTAGTACAGGTGTGGTATAGTATAGGTGTGGTGTAGTACAGGTGTGGTGTAGTACAGGTGTGGTGTAGTACAGGTGTGGTGTAGTATAGGTGTGGTGTAGTATAAGTGTGGTGTAGTACCAGTGTGGTGTAGTATAGTTGTGGTGTGGTATAGGTGTTTTGTAGTATAAGTGTGATGTAGTATATGTGTGGTGTAGTACAGGTGTGGTGTAGTACAGGTGTGGTGTAGTACAGGTGTGGTGAAGTATAGGTGTGGTGTAGTACAGGTGTGGTGAAGTACAGGTGTGGTGTAGTATAGCTGTGGTGTAGTACAGGTGTGGTGTAGTATAGGTGTGGTGTAGTAAAGGTGTGGTGCAGTACAGGTGTGGTGTAGTATAGTTGTAGTGTAGTACCGGTGATGTATCGTACAGGTGTGGTGTAGTATAGGTGTGGTGTAGTATAGGTGTGGTGTAGTACAGGTGTGGTGTAGTACAGGTGTGGTGTAGTACAGGTGTGGTGTAGTATAGTTGTAGTGTAGTACCGGTGATGTATCGTACAGGTGTGGTGTAGTACAGGTGTGGTGTAGTATAGGTGTGGTGTAGTATAGCTGTGGTGTAGTACAGGTGTGGTGCAGTACAGGTGTGGTGTAGTATAGGTGTGGTGTAGTTCAGCTGTGGTGTAGTACAGGTGTGGTGCAGTACAGGTGTGGTGTAGTACAGGTGTGGTGTAGTACAGGTGTGGTGTAGTATAGCTGTGGTGTAGTATAGCTGTGGTGTAGTACAGGTGTGGTGCAGTACAGGTGTGGTGTAGTACAGGTGTGGTGTAGTATAGGTGTGGTGTAGTACAGGTGTGGTGTAGTATAGGTGTGGTGTAGTATAGGTGTGGTGTAGTACAGGTGTGGTGCAGTACAGGTGTGGTGTAGTATAGCTGTGGTGTAGTACAGGTGTGGTGTAGTATAGGTGTGGTGTAGTACAGGTGTGGTGTAGTATAGCTGTGGTGTAGTATAGTTGTAGTGTAGTACCGGTGATGTATCGTACAGGTGTGGTGTAGTATAGGTGTGGTGTAGTACAGGTGTGGTGTAGTATATGTGTGGTGTAGTACAGGTGTGGTGTAGTACAGGTGTGGTGTAGTATAGGTGTGGTGTAGTATAGCTGTGGTGTAGTATAGTTGTAGTGTAGTACCGGTGATGTATCGTACAGGTGTGGTGTAGTATAGTTGTGGTGTAGTACCGGTGATGTATCGTACAGGTGTGGTGTAGTATAGTTGTGGTGTAGTACCAGTGATGTATCGTACAGGTGTGGTGTAGTATAGTTGTGGTGTAGTACCGGTGATGTATCGTACAGGTGTGGGGTGTAGTATAGTTGTGGTGTAGTACTGGTGATGTATCGTACAGGTGTGGTGTAGTATAGTTGTGGTGTAGTACCGGTGATGTATCGTACAGGTGTGGTGTAGTATAGTTGTGGTGTAGTACCGGTGATGTATCGTACAGGTGTGGTGTAGTATAGTTGTGGTGTAGTACCGGTGATGTATCGTACAGGTGTGGTGTAGTATAGTTGTGGTGTAGTACCGGTGATGTATCGTACAGGTGTGGTGTAGTATAGGTGTGGTGTAGTATAGGTGTGGTGTAGTATAGTTGTAGTGTAGTACCGGTGATGTATCGTACAGGTGTGGTGTAGTATAGGTGTGGTGTAGTATAGGTGTGGTGTAGTACAGGTGTGGTGTAGTACAGGTGTGGTGTAGTACAGGTGTGGTGTAGTATAGTTGTAGTGTAGTACCGGTGATGTATCGTACAGGTGTGGTGTAGTACAGGTGTGGTGTAGTATAGGTGTGGTGTAGTATAGCTGTGGTGTAGTACAGGTGTGGTGCAGTACAGGTGTGGTGTAGTATAGGTGTGGTGTAGTTCAGCTGTGGTGTAGTACAGGTGTGGTGCAGTACAGGTGTGGTGTAGTACAGGTGTGGTGTAGTACAGGTGTGGTGTAGTATAGCTGTGGTGTGGTTTAGCTGTGGTGTAGTACAGGTGTGGTGCAGTACATGTGTGGTGTAGTACAGGTGTGGTGTTGTATAGGTGTGGTGTAGTACAGGTGTGGTGTAGTATAGGTGTGGTGTAGTATAGGTGTGGTGTAGTACAGGTGTGGTGCAGTACAGGTGTGGTGTAGTATAGGTGTGGTGTAGTACAGGTGTGGTGTAGTATAGGTGTGGTGTAGTACAGGTGTGGTGTAGTATAGCTGTGGTGTAGTATAGTTGTAGTGTAGTACCGGTGATGTATCGTACAGGTGTGGTGTAGTATAGGTGTGGTGTAGTACAGGTGTGGTGTAGTATAGGTGTGGTGTAGTACAGGTGTGGTGTAGTACAGGTGTGGTGTAGTATAGGTGTGGTGTAGTATAGGTGTGGTGTAGTACAGGTGTGGTGTAGTATAGGTGTGGTGTAGTATAGGTGTGGTGTAGTACAGGTGTGGTGTAGTATAGGTGTGGTGTAGTACAGGTGTGGTGTAGTACAGGTGTGGTGTAGTATAGGTGTGGTGTAGTATAGTTGTAGTGTAGTACCGGTGATGTATCGTACAGGTGTGGTGTAGTATAGTTGTGGTGTAGTACCGGTGATGTATCGTACAGGTGTGGTGTAGTATAGTTGTGGTGTAGTACCGGTGATGTATCGTACAGGTGTGGTGTAGTATAGTTGTGGTGTAGTACCGGTGATGTATCGTACAGGTGTGGTGTAGTATAGTTGTGGTGTAGTACCGGTGATGTATCGTACAGGTGTGGTGTAGTATAGTTGTGGTGTAGTACCGGTGATGTATCGTACAGGTGTGGTGTAGTATAGTTGTGGTGTAGTACCGGTGATGTATCGTACAGGTGTGGTGTAGTATAGTTGTGGTGTAGTACCGGTGATGTATCGTACAGGTGTGGTGTAGTATAGTTGTGGTGTAGTACCGGTGATGTATCGTACAGGTGTGGTGTAGTATAGTTGTGGTGTAGTACCGGTGATGTATCGTACAGGTGTGGTGTAGTATAGGTGTGGTGTAGTATAGCTGTGGTGTAGTATAGTTGTAGTGTAGTACCGGTAATGTATCGTACAGGTGTGGTGTAGTATAGTTGTGGTGTAGTACCGGTGATGTATCGTACAGGTGTGGTGTAGTATAGTTGTGGTGTAGTACCGGTGATGTATCGTACAGGTGTGGTGTAGTATAGTTGTGGTGTAGTACCGGTGATGTATCGTACAGGTGTGGTGTAGTATAGTTGTGGTGTAGTACCGGTGATGTATCGTACAGGTGTGGTGTAGTATAGTTGTGGTGTAGTACCGGTGATGTATCGTACAGGTGTGGTGTAGTATAGTTGTGGTGTAGTACCGGTGATGTATCGTACAGGTGTGGTGTAGTATAGTTGTGGTGTAGTACCGGTGATGTATCGTACAGGTGTGGTGTAGTATAGTTGTGGTGTAGTACCGGTGATGTATCGTACAGGTGTGGTGTAGTATAGTTGTGGTGTAGTACCGGTGATGTATCGTACAGGTGTGGTGTAGTATAGTTGTGGTGTAGTACCGGTGATGTATCGTACAGGTGTGGTGTAGTATAGGTGTGGTGTAGTATAGGTGTGGTGTAGTATAGTTGTGGTGTAGTATAGGTGTGGTGTAGTATAGGTGTGGTGTAGTATAGTTGTGGTGTAGTACCGGTGATGTATCGTACAGGTGTGGTGTAGTATAGTTGTGGTGTAGTACCGGTGATGTATCGTACAGGTGTGGTGTAGTATAGTTGTGGTGTAGTACCGGTGATGTATCGTACAGGTGTGGTGTAGTATAGTTGTGGTGTAGTACCGGTGATGTATCGTACAGGTGTGGTGTAGTATAGGTGTGGTGTAGTACCGGTGATGTATCGTACAGGTGTGGTGTAGTATAGTTGTGGTGTAGTACCGGTGATGTATCGTACAGGTGTGGTGTAGTATAGTTGTGGTGTAGTACCGGTGATGTATCGTACAGGTGTGGTGTAGTATAGGTGTGGTGTAGTATAGGTGTGGTGTAGTATAGTTGTGGTGTAGTATAGGTGTGGTGTAGTATAGGTGTGGTGTAGTATAGTTGTGGTGTAGTACCGGTGATGTATCGTACAGGTGTGGTGTAGTATAGTTGTGGTGTAGTACCGGTGATGTATCGTACAGGTGTGGTGTAGTATAGTTGTGGTGTAGTACCGGTGATGTATCGTACAGGTGTGGTGTAGTATAGTTGTGGTGTAGTACCGGTGATGTATCGTACAGGTGTGGTGTAGTATAGTTGTGGTGTAGTACCGGTGATGTATCGTACAGGTGTGGTGTAGTATAGTTGTGGTGTAGTACCGGTGATGTATCGTACAGGTGTGGTGTAGTATAGTTGTGGTGTAGTACCGGTGATGTATCGTACAGGTGTGGTGTAGTATAGTTGTGGTGTAGTACCGGTGATGTATCGTACAGGTGTGGTGTAGTATAGTTGTGTTGTAGTACCGGTGATGTATCGTACAGGTGTGGTGTAGTATAGTTGTGGTGTAGTACCGGTGATGTATCGTACAGGTGTGGTGTAGTATAGTTGTGGTGTAGTACCGGTGATGTATCGTACAGGTGTGGTGTAGTATAGTTGTGGTGTAGTACCGGTGATGTATCGTACAGGTGTGGTGTAGTATAGTTGTGGTGTAGTACCGGTGATGTATCGTACAGGTGTGGTGTAGTATAGTTGTGGTGTAGTACCGGTGATGTATCGTACAGGTGTGGTGTAGTATAGTTGTGGTGTAGTACCGGTGATGTATCGTACAGGTGTGGTGTAGTATAGTTGTGGTGTAGTACCGGTGATGTATCGTACAGGTGTGGTGTAGTATAGTTGTGGTGTAGTACCGGTGATGTATCGTACAGGTGTGGTATCACACCGGTGAGGCACGTCTCTGACTTCGGTTTTAAGCTGCCAAAAACCTCTTTAATCTTTCCCACCTCCTGATGAGAAATTCTGACTTGATCCCCAAAAGTTTGTTTTCTGGCAGAATCTCTCCTCTCCACGGTTCAACCTCGCTGGGTGAAGCCTCATCATTATGCATGTCTAAGGGCGTAACCGTGGGCGTGACATTTAAATGACGATGGATTTCAGCTGTGGTATTTATTAAAGACTCTTTTGTTCGTACGACGAGATTGGACCGATACGAACGTTTTAAAAAATCACACGTGGATCCAATCGTACGACCATTTCTACGATCGTTTGATAAATGAGGGCCGTTGTGTTTTTAGCTCTGGGCATTACGACCTTTTTAATATGACTGATGTCTTATGTTTTTTATTTTGTTTTTTGTAAATATGTATTTTTCCTCTCAGATTTTTCTATTATTTTTTATGACTTGTTTTAAGAAACCTACCGCTACGAGAGCTGGACAGCACCTCGGGCTCCAAAAGGTTGTTGTTTGTGTGCTCTAAAAATAAATTGAACTTGAACTTGCTGTCCTTGTTGACAGCTGTCATCCTCTGAGACGTCACGTAGCGCCTGTCACCGAATGCTGATTGTTTGTCCGGGTGACTGGAGGGGGCGTGGCTTAGCCATAGGTCAGTTGAGTTCAGAGATTCTCATATTGTGCTTTTGTTGTTGTCTTGGTTGTAAGCTGCTCTTCTCAGCTGTACTACGGAAGCGCGGCCCCAGAAAATGTGTAGAACACCACGATAACTAACGGAAAGCTAAATCTGGACCACAGCATAATCGTACTCGTTCGTTCATTCATTCTACTTAAAGTATTGGCAAAAATCAAGGTTTTACCGCAGATATTGCCTTATATAGTCACTCCCTGTCCTATCCTTTAAAATATTTAAACTTTTTCTAGTATTGCAGTGGCACCCACTCTCTGCAGCATTTTTTTCTTGCAGTGTCAAAAAAAAAATTTTGTTAAATATGTTTTATTTTCGTTTATTTTGTTTTATGTGCTTTGTTTACTTCATCAATCTGGAGTTAATTATGTCACATGATTGAATTGAATACTTTTTCCAGGTGTCCGGAAATTTTAATACTTGCCTTGATATTAATGTAAGTTTATTTGTACAGCGCAATTCATGTACAAAACAATTCAAAGTGCTGTACATGAAACACTAAATGCATCATAGCGGGATGCAGGAGAAAAGAAAAACATTAGAAAATAAAAGAGCTAAAGAATGAAAGTGGAATGTGGTGCTGTACATCCGTCCCACCTCCTCCTGGCAGCCCTGTGTGTGCAGGTACCTTTATGGCTTTCTGAATGTTGACGCAGGAGTCTCGGATGGTGCAGAGCAGCTTGTTGAAGCGGCCCATCTCCTGCATCAGCACCGTGTTCATGCTTTGATTGTAGCTGATGGGAAAGCGCCTCATTGCTGCCTCTAAGTCAAAGTCTGCAGGCAGCTTGCTCAGGATGTCAGCTGCCACATCAAAGACCATGTCATCGGAAGATTTGGCATCTTTCCCTGAGGACAGGGACTGATCAGAGAGCAGAGCAGAGGGACAAGAGACTGATGAGAAACAGAGGAAGGACAAGGTCAAATAGAATGACAACTCCTTCTTTTTGGGGGAAAACTACCCTTTTGCATTGGTGGTAATCTGAAAAGAAGCTGATGTTTCATTTTCATCATGACATATACAGATTTGCATTTAGGCACCTCGCAGGACACAAAATGACACTGAATATCGTACTTTCATTCAATCTTTCCATTCTTTATTTACAGACACAAACCTAAACGTCAGTAACACCGTTCACTGACGATGTTAACACTTAAAATACCAAGCTGCCGAAAAAATTTGGTTCCCCAGGGGTTTATACCAACTGCCGAGGTTTTTCAGCATCTGGTATTTCCAGAGGGTTTTAATGCCTCATCGACTCAGCCTCTATTATACAAATGCATCCAGGAATAACAACGTGTTCTTGCAGGGTCCAGCCATCATCAGCGTGTAATGCATGTATTCAGCTGCAGTCATAATGATCCTGCCACTCTTTCAGATCAGATGTACAGAATGATTTATGATAAAGTGTCGGCATCTCACATCTCTAAATCAGATAACACGTGTCTACACGCTGTCAGCTGTTCACTGTTAGAGCATGCGGAGACCTTCCCTGCTTCAGATCACTCTAAAAATCCCAAATAAAACAGATAATCATGAATAATAAAACCATCTTCTTTTATCAGACTTTTCTAAAAGAAGAAGGGAAGGTGTTTTGAACGGAGTGTTTCACACAAGACACAATGGAAGCAACACAGGCTGCCCACGGTCACAAAGAAATGGGGCTGAATGTTATGATGCTGTTTCACCGGATAGGGTCGTGGATACGACAGCCGGCAGGTGTACAGGTGGTAGCGGGTTTCAATCCCAAGTGGGGCTGTCTTTCTGTGTGTCGTCTTTCAAGTTTTTGTTTTTAAATTCACCTTACTCCCCCCTCAATAAAAAATACACATACAAACTGCTTTGCACACCTGTAATATATGTATATATATATAAAACAGAGGCTATATACTGTATATATATATATATATATATATATATATATATATATATATATATATATATATATATATATATATATATATATATATATATATATGGGACACCTGCCTAACTGCTTGTTGACGGAAATTTCTAATCAGCCAATCACACGGCAGCAACTCAATGCATGTAGGCATATAGACATGAAGACGATCCGCTGCAGTTCAAAGCAGCATCAGAATGAGGAAGAACGGTGATTTACGTGACTTTGAACGTGGCATGGTTGTTGGTCTGAGTATTTCAGAAACTCCTGATCTACTGGGATTTTCCTGCACAACCATCTCTAGGGTTTACAGAGAATGGTCCCAGAAAGAGAAAATATCTAGTGAGCAGCAGTTCTGTGGGTGCAAATGCCTTGTTGATGTCAGAGGTCAGAGGAGAATGGCCAGACTGGTTCCAGCTGATAGAAAGACAACAGCAATTCAAATAAGCACTTGTTACAACCGAAGTCTGCAGAAGAGCATCTCTGAATGCACAACACATCCAACCTGGAAGCAGATGGGCTACAGCAGCAGAAGACCACACCGGGTGCCGCTCCTGTCAGCTAAGAGCAGGAAACTGAGGCTACAATTCACACAGACTCACCAACATTGGACAATAGAAGATGGAGAAATGTTGCCTTGTCTGATGAGTCTCCATTTCTGCTACCAGATTCAGATGTAGGTTCAGAATTTGGTGTCACCAACATGAAAGCATGGATCCATCCTGCCTTGTATCAACGGTTCAGCTTGGTGGTGGTGGTGTGATGGTGTGGGGGAGATTTTCTAGGCCCACTTTGGGCTCCTTAGTGCCAACGTGGCGGTTTAACCACCACAGCCTACCTGAGTATTGTTGCTGACCATGTCCATCCCTTTATGACCACAGTGTAGCATCCTCTGATACTGCTTCCAGCAGGATAACGCGCCATGTCATAAAGATGACATCATCCAGCAGAACGCACCATGTCAAAAAGATGACATCATCCAGCAGGAGAACGCACCATGTCATAAAGATGACATCATCCAGCAGGAGAACGCACCATGTCATAAAGATGACATCATCCAGCAGGAGAACGCGCCATGTCATAAAGATGACATCATCCAGCAGGAGAACGCGCCATGTCATAAAGATGACATCATCCAGCAGGAGAACGCGCCATGTCATAAAGATGACATCATCCAGCAGGAGAATGCACCATGTCATAAAGATGACATCATCCAGCAGGATAACGCGCCATGTCATAAAGATGACATCATCCAGCAGGAGAACGAACCATGTCATAAAGATGACATCATCCAGCAGGAGAACGAACCATGTCATAAAGATGACATCATCCAGCAGGAGAACGAACCATGTCATAAAGCAGGAATCATCTCAGACTGGTTTCTTTTTTTTTTTTTTGTTATACTTGTAAGATCCCTGAGGGGAAATGAGGACTCTGCATTTCACCATCTCTGTACTGTGAGTATATGAGAGCAGTGAGCTGCTACCTAAAGCGCACGGGGAGCGGTTGGTGGGGTTAGGGACCTTGCTCAGGGGTCCACAGTAGTACACCCAGGGGTCGTGTCGGGGAATCGAACCCGGGTCCTCCGTGCCCGAGCCCACGACATTACCACTGGGCTATCCACTCCCCTATTAGTACAGGGGAGTCATATCTTGAACATGACGATGAGTTCATTGTACTCAAATGGCCTCCACGGTCTCGAGATCTCAATCCAACAGAGCAGCTTTGGGATTGTGGTGGTTCTCATTATGGATGTGGTGGAACGGGAGCTTCTCATCATGGATGTGGTGGAACAGGAGCTTCTTATCATGGATGTGGTGGAACGGGAGCTTCTCATCATGGATGAGGTGGAACGGGAGGTTCTCATCATGGATGTGGTGGAACATTTTCTTGGTAATATTTCTTGAAATAAGATGCATTGCCTTATGTTCCTTATGTTCCTTAAGTTCCGATATCTCACAGAATTGTTTCTCTTCAGGTGATTTAGTCTTATTTTGAATGTGATTAGATATTTTGAATAGAAATTAGAAAAAAATACTTGGTTAGATGTGAGTTTTTGCAGTGTTTATGTTAAATGTGTTGCATTTATTAAATCAATGAACAACTGCAGAAAAAAGGAAATTACATTTCTGCATGCAGCAAAAATATTTCAAACTAAAAAGACATCGGGTTGAAAGTTACTTTCAATAAAATATCTATTTGAGTCCTTGTATTTATGCAGGGAAAAAAGCCGCTGAACTTTAATTATTCACAGGCAGCAAACTAAACATGCCGTCATTCTTTTACTGGCATGAAGACAGCTGTCAACCTGAAAAATAAAGACACTACAGTACGTGCATGGCAGCTCTTGCAGTTTGCAGGTGCTTAACACATCAAGTTTCTTATTTTTTTCTCCCTGTGCACCAGTTCCAGTATTGCTCCTGAGGTTGGGGTGTGTCATTTATGATTTTCAGGAGCAGGAATGTCAGGCTCCTTCTCTGGACAGCAGCCTGAAAGTTCGCACCGTGGATGTGAATGAGAGCCAGGTCAGTGTTTTTTCTATCAGAAACTGAAGCTGGGGTTGGATGAGGGCCAGGAGGGTGCATATATCTTTAGCTGCTTTCAGACTTGCATTATGGAACATGAGCGGTAAAGTCTGGCCTTTTCAAACATGTCGCTTCCTTGCAGACTTCTCCCGTCCCGGCGCTTTCAGACATCAAGAAATGTTGCAGAAAAGTCAGCACAGCTCCACTCTCCCTTCAACTCTGTCTGCAACATTTTCTTCTGGGTTCAGCCTAAACTATCTGCCACAACATTTCCCCTCTCATGACATGGAGACCAGCCGGTACATGTCCGCTACATCTCCGAGGTAAAAGACCGGAACGCAGGTCTGAATGCAGCGTTATGAAGGACAGAGTTCACACTATTACCGCTTTCCAGCGCAGGTCTGAAAGGGGCTTTATAAAGACGCCAGTTTAGTAGTTATAAAGATTAGAAAATGTAGAAATAACTCAATCTATGAGTTAACTGACCCAGATTAGCTGTATATGAGGGTGGTCCTGCTGTTTACTCAGTACTTACTTGCTTACACAATTACCTGTGTGAGCAAGATGCTGTCAAACAGGAGCTGCGTTTCCGCCTGATCCTTGGTGATGTCTGCATTTGCATTCATGCCAAAAATCTCTGGCGACGGGTTCAGAGGAAGAGACTTTGTAAACTCCAAGTAGCTGTTGTGCTGAAACAGAAAAGGAGAAAACAAAAAGCAGAGAGGGATAAAGAGGACCTTTTTAAGAACACTGAAACATTTCAAGACTAGAAAAGCATTCAGAGTGCAGACCCTGCAGGACCCCCCCCCCCCCCATGTTATAGGTCTGTTTTTTGTTTTTAAAGGATTTTTTGTGGCCTTTATATCACAGTATATTGTCAGGAAAGGGGGGCAGATACAGAGATACAGCAGAGTGGGGGTTGACATGAAGCAAAGGGTCCCCGACCTGGTATCAAGCTTAGGTTTCAGATGGTGAGCAGAGATCTCCAGCAGGCTGCTCACCCATGTGACCACAACCGCACAGAACCCTGAAAAATTCCTGATCCAAACGGTGATCTGGATCAACTCTAAAATTAAATGGCTACTTCCTTGTGCCAAAAACAACATTCCTTGAAAAGTTCTCTCTGAGTTGTTTCCAAAAACTGTAGAAAATATGGACGTAGTATCCTGTCTCGTCTGAATAGAGGAAAGCAAAGCCAGCTGGGCATTTCCCACCATCGCCATCTTGACGTGTCACGTGTGTCATCACTCCTGGAAAATACTAAAATGGGCACAGCTTGGCCTCGGGGCAAATGATTGACAGCTGATGTACTCTGGACTAAATGCTATCCGAGCTAACTCGAAACTAATAGGAGCTATTATAGTGAACTCGCATGGACATGTGAGTTCACTATAGTACTCACTATAGTTACATCGTACTTACCGATAGTAAGTACGATGTTCTACTTTTCAGGCTATGAAAATCCACAAAATGATGTGGTTTCCAGTAAATTCTGGACGCTACCCACTCAGGACACTTGGATTACATTGGATGAGCAGTATGGAGGAATATTGACAAGTTTTTGTGGACTTAAATGGACCTTTTTGTTTCGAGCACCGGTGAACTCTATTATATAAAAGTTGGTGGATAATGTAATCACCTCTGGAACGGACAGGACTGAAAACCCTCATCCAATGGTCAGCTAATGTGCTTTGAGACGACATAGGATAAGCCGATCGCCGGAGATATACTACTGTTAGCTTGCAAAGTAGCCACGTCTGGACCGGAACTTGGTCAACGCCATCTTGCCTGTGCACACCGGAAGTAAGCACGCTGCCAAACAGAATCGGTATGGTGGACTTTGGAGAATTAAAGAAATGGCAAACTCATGACCAAGGGATTTTCAATGGAAAAGTCAATGCTGTTATGTTTAATTTGGAGCTTTTAACTGAGCATGACATCACGTCTGAAATGAGGACACTCAAAGGCAGTTAAGAAGAGATCTGTAATAGCAGTTTTGATTATATTGTTGCTATTGGGGAGGAAGATACAACCGGGTTTGCAGTAGACATAGCCAGTGTAAAGAAAAAGCTGCAGGACTGCCACACAAGACAAGACACAGGTGCTCCCTCACAATCCCCCCAAGTGCCTCAACTACGGCAAAGCCAGCCAGCACATAGACCCAGGAGCTCAGTGTTTTCTCCTGGTTTCTCCAGCACACCGCAGCAACAGCAAGGTGTACTCCCATCTCTAGAGTCCAGGAGAGTAGAGGTCCTCCATAACCACCACCCAGAACCAGAGAACAGTGTGGAAGTCGGAACCACAGCTATGTGTAATGCTGAGATCGTCGAGTGGCTTCAGTGGGACAGCATTGGTGCCGCTTGCAACCCAGTGTGCGGTGGGTGCCGTTGTGGAAAGTGTGCCCCCTGGAAGAATGTTGTTCGCTGATGAGAGAGAAGTAGAGATCATCAGGGGTGGACTGACTTTCAAGTTAAGCGACAACCACAGCGACAAACCCCACTGGGATGCCAGGTACCCCTGGAAAGAGGACCCTGCCATTCTGCCTAACAACTGCAACCCTAACTTTCCTGAAGTCAGAGAAACACCTTGGGAAGGATCCAAATTGGAAAGGAGCCTATGCCAGGCAGGTGCACAACATTGTTGCCAGGAGGGCAGCAGTCAAGCTTTCTAGGACGGTGATGGACAAGTGGAGCGGAGCTGTCTGGTGGATAATCCACCTAACGGCACCTAACCCCATTCATTCTCCACACCAGTGAGATTGGTCTGGGACAGTAGCCAGGAGTTTAAGGGTGTTAGCCTGAATAGTATCTTGATGAAGGGTCCAGACGTCTTGAACCCCATCTGGGCAGTGCTACTCTGTTTCCAGGAGGGGGAGCATGCAGGAATCGGTCACGTGTCCAAGATGTACAACTCGGTGTGGTTGGAGGATCAGGAGGTGCACGTCCACCGCTTTCTGTGGAGAGACTCTCCGGCAGAGGACATCAAGGACTACGCCATGGTTCGAGTGAACATGGGTGATAGGCCAGCCGGCTGTATAGCTATGGGTGAGACTGCCCACCTGCTGCAGTTCGTCGACAAAGTGGAGGAGAGACAAGTCATTGTGGACAACGCCTGCAGTACTATATCCTGGTGTCCCACAATGACCCCCAGAGACTAGATAAGATCCTTAAAGGGGTTGAGGCCATTCTCGCAGCTGGGGCTTTTTATCTTAAGCCTTGGGTGCTGTCTGGCCAAAGTGGGAGGCAAGGCGCTGTTCCCACCAACCCGGAGACCATCATATTACCCAACAGATTGTGGGATGACAACAACAAGGCTCTGGGGGTCGGTTATCATGTAGGGGAAGACAAGCTTTTCCTCATGGTGGCTATCAACTTCTCCACCAGAAAGAAGAAAATGCGTACTGGGCTCGACACCACCATGGAGGACGTAAAGGAGAAGACACCAGATCCTCTTACCCGTCGTATGTTAGCTAGGTAGGTAGCAGGTAGCTGGGCTTTTCACCCCCCTAAAACAGAAAGGTGTCATTCTTGTCAGGAGAGCATTTCAGTAAGCTGGGACATTGGCTAAAGATATGTGGGACCAGCTGTTGTCCTGTGAGCTACGCAGGAGTGCGATTGAACTCTTTGAAGAGTATGCCCGGCTGAACACCATCACTTTCCCCAGGAGCATTACACCTTCCAGTTGGTGTAGGCAAACCCTGGGAGATCTCATTTTCCGATGGGAGTTGTGACTCTTATGCAGCAGTTCTCTACCTGCGTTGGGAGACATCAGGGGGTATTGTGGCCCGGCTTGTGAAGTCTAAAGCAAAATTGACTCCACTCGACCAGAAGGGTGATGCAGTTAAAGCAGAGATCTGTGGGGCCGTGTTTGCCGCCCATCTGAAGGCATATGTGCAGAAGCATGGGCGGTTGGAAGTGGACAAGTGGTACCACTTCGTCGACAGCCAGACTGTGTTAGGTGCCATCCAGAGGGAGAGTTATGGCTTCCAAAATGTCTTCGCCAACTGTGTGGGTGAGATACAGAAAGCTGGGCCTGTGACTGATTGGTGGTGGATTCCCGGCCAGTACAACGTGGCTGATCTACTCACAAGAGGGTGTTCCCCTGAGCAGCTTGACAGTGCCTCTGTGTGGCAGAGAGGTCTGGAGTTTCTAACCAGGCCAGTGAAGGAGTGGCCCATAAAGTCTGCTGCTGAGGTGGCCTCTGGCACTTGGGAGGTGGTAAGTAACTTCCAGAGAAAAGCTTTCTCTGCCATTACTACAGGGCCAGGGCCAAAAAGTTGTCTGTTCCATATGTTCCTGCCGGCATTGGCTTCATGATTGAGGATGGTGTGGGCTAAGGGCCTCCTCCGCTCGATCCTGAGGATTCCAAGCCAAGTTATGCTACAGGGTCTTCTTTGGTCACACCCGATGTTTGCAGTGTGAAGAGGTTTTGAGGTTCAGCTCTATTAGGACAAATGGAGCTTTCAAGGTTCAGTACGCTATCCAAGTTCTGTGGGGCTGTGGGCTATGTCCGCTGAGCTGTGTACTCCTGGTTAGCCAAGAGGGGACAGATCAGTAGGCGAGTACAATGGAAGGCAGTCGTCACAGTCCAGGAGCGTGCAGAAGCATTCCAGGAGTTATGTCTCCCTGCCCAACAAGATGTGACTTTTCCAACAACAACACTCAACCGCCTGGTTATAAACAAAGACAATGTGACAGGCCTCCTGATGTGCTATAGCCGGGTCCGGACCATTGAGGAAGAGAGGCCAGGGGTTCCGCTGATTCCGTATAAAGAGTGGATCAGCACTCTCTTTGCCAAAGTAGCCCACCGTGCTAACCACGAAGGTGTTCCTGGCACCCTCCTACGGATGCGAAAAAGAGCCTGGGTAGTGCAAGGTCCAAGAGTCGCCCAAAATGTTATCGACTTGTGCGTACATTGCTGCAAGTGCAGAGCCAAACTATGTGCCCAGGTAATGAGTGACCTGCCCCTGAACACACAAGACCAGCAGCCCCTTTTGAGTACACAACTCTGGACTTGTTTGGCCCGTACACAGTCAGGGACTCGGTGAGACGGCGAACAAAGAAGAAAGTCTGGGGCATTGTCTTTAGCTGTATGGCCTCGAGGGCGGTTCACGCAGATCTAGTGGAAGACCTGTCAACTGAGGGCTTCCTTAAGACATGCCAGCAATTCACGGCCCTGAGGGGTCACCCTAGAAGGCACTGGTCCAACCAGGGGACAAATTTCATTGGGGTTAGACCTGCGCTGGAGGAACTGTACAGCTTCCTGCTGGGTATTGACAAAGAGAGAGTTCAGAGAGGAGCGGCTGTGGCTGGGACTGACTGGGTGTGGGAGTTTGTCCGTGTGTTAAAAAGGGCATTGAGCAGCATTGGTGAGGAGGAAAACCTTATCACCCTGGAGTTCCAGACTCTTCTCTACCTGGCTGCCAACCTTTCCAATGAGAGGCCGATCTGTGCCAGAGCTCAGGTTCAGGAAGAGACTGCGGACATTGTGACACCGAACTCTTTGCTGTTGGGTCGGGCTGGGCCCAAAGGTGACAACCTGGGTTTTGAGTTCCTCGCCTACCCATTCAGTCGTCTGCGTGCGGTCCATGTGGAGGTGAACAAGTTCTGGAGACGTTGGAGCCAGCTGGCAGGACCTCACCTGTTCGTTCGACAAAAGTGGCATGCCCCAAACAGGAATGTCGCTGTTGGAGACCTGGTCTGGGTTGGAGACCAAAATACCCTCCGGGGTAGATTCAAGCTTGGTTGCGTTGATGGGTTCATCCTTGGACTGAGACACACTGTGAAAATTTCAGCTCAATCCGTCCATAACTTTTTCTGTAAAGTTGCTGCCAGACAGAGGGACAGACAGACGGACAGACAGGTGTTTAGCTCAGTTGGTTGAGCAGCCGCCCCATGAACAGAGGCTACAGTTCCTCAGTGCAGTCGGCCCCGGTTCGATTCCCAGTCCAGGTCCCTTTGCTGCATGTCACTCCCCACTCTCTCTGCCCCTTTCCTGGCGCTATACACTGTCGTATAAAGGCCACTAGTGCCCAAAAAATAAAATAACAGTGTAAATATAAGGTCCTCGCGGTCACATATGGAAAAGGAATGGTTTTTTGCGGCCCTCTACGTGGTGCTCGAGGTCCGAGTTTGGGCCGCGGCCCCATGGTTAAGAATCACTGATCTACAGGATAGTTTGACTCTCCATATAACTTACATCGCCCTCAGCTGGTGCGTAGTAAAGCCCACTGGGATCAAACTTGTATTCAGGGTCCTCGATGACTTTTGAGGTGTAAAATATTGAGAGGATTGTGCGCAGGGTTCGTCTGTCCCAATCATCTGTCACACGCCCTCCGTAAGTTGCACTCTCCAGTCATGTAGCGCAAAGCGTCAAATGGAACTTCCTGAAAAGAAACATTTAGAAAACAGATGAATGCTGAGAACTGCTGAATTTTAGAACTTGGAAATAATCACATTGGAGCATTTAGTCTTGCATTTACTCACTTCCAAAACATTAACTTACTGATATTCATAGAACATTGACTTCACTCCGAAGAGAGACTGCTATTACATGACACCAGAGCTAAGCTAATGGCGATACAGAGAATCGAGCCTGTGTCATCCAAGTTACTGTACAATTTTTTAATATCATATCAAGTGACTTAAAAAACCAAAAAAACAAGATTGAAGACAACACAAAGAAAGTCAGCTGCACCTGGGATTTGAACTCAGTACCTCATGCACTGCACCCCTTTTTCTTAGCCACTACATGACCGGAGCCATGCATCTAACACACATTCAGCCCCTTTTTCTCTGTCGCTGCAGGCAGCCTGTATCGCTTCTGCTGCAGCATGTGTGAAAGAGTCGTTTAAAACATTTCCCCTTCTTATTTTAGACAAGTCCGATAAAAAGAAGATGGTTTTGATGGTTTTATTTATTATCAAATGTTTTATGTGGGCTTTTTAGAGTGAAGCACAGAAGGTTCACGTGCTCTAACAGTCAACAGCTGACGGTGTGTCGACACGTGTTGTCTGATGTAGAGATGAGAGACGCCGAGACTTTAGCATAAATCATATCTGATCTGAAAGAGTGCCAGGATCATTATGACTCCAGCTGATTATGGCTGGACTCTGCAAGAACACGCTTTGTTCCCAGATGTATTTGCATAATAGAGGCCAAGTTGATGAGGCGTTAAAGCCCAAATGAATACCAGATGCCGAAAAAACTCAGTTGGCGCTTTTGATAAGAGAGCTGAATTTTTTCGGCATCTTGGTTTTTCGACTGTTAAACTTTAACTGGCAAAGGTTGAGCCATTACTATCCGTCTGTGAAACTAGAAAAGGAACTTAAAGGAACATTCCACCCACAGAATGATGTAACTTTATTTTCCACTTCCCTCATGGTGAGAAAGACTCTGGAGCACTTTTTAATATCTCAAATGCAGCCGGAGATCAGGAAGGCTTCTTGTTTCCCCAACTTTCATATAATGGTGGTCACCGGGGTCCGAGGCCAAAAGGTCCATAAAAGTCCACAAAAACTTGTCAATATTCCTCCAAACTGCTTGTCCAACGTAATCCAAGTGTCCTGAGTGGGTAGCGTCCAGAATTTACTGGAAACGACGTCATTTTAGTAGATTTTTAGAGCCTAAACAGTACTACATCAGTACTACATCAGTACTACATCTTACTTTCGCAAAGCACGCATATGCGCATTCATGAAACTGCGGATACCTCGGCGTTCAGAGCCTACTCTGCTGATAATACAAGCATAGAAGAAGAAATTCGCTGTTTACATTGTGCTAAGAGCGACAGAGCTGCAGACAAACCGGGACAAACACAAGAGGGTCCAAGAGGGGTTGATGTTGATTTAAAACAAGAAAAGAAAAAGAGAACGCGCGATCTCGTCTGCCGCGGCTTCCGTAGTTTCGTGAACGTGCATCAGTGTGCTTGCAGGAGATACGATGTAGTACTGATGTAGTACTGTTTAGGCTCCATTAATATACTAAATGATGATTTCCAGTAAATTCTGGACGCTACCCACTCAGGACACTTGGATTACATTGGACGAGCAGTATGGAGGAATATTGACAAGTTTTTGTGGACTTTTATGGACCTTTTTGGCTCGGACCCCGGTGAACTCCATTATATGAAAGTTGGGGGGAAACGAGAAGCCTTCCTGATCGCCGGCTGCATTTGAGATATTAAAAGTGCTGCAGAGTCTTTCTCACCATGAGGGGAAGTGGAAGATAAAGTTACATCATTATGTGGGTGGACTAGTCCTTTAAAACTACAATAAACCCATTAAACCCATCCTGACAGCGGTGTAGAGCTCCTACTCTCTACATGACGTCCGGTTTCTGAAAACAGCGCCACAGTCTGGTCAGATGCTGAAATGCAGCGATGTTTTCTAATAAAGGCGTTCATGCCCGGCCCGTCTGTTTTGTTACATGAATCATGAGGAATGTTTTGGTCAATAAAACATGGAATAAAATGTCAAAATCATGTTACTAGCACTTTAAGCAAGCAGGAAGCAAGCCACTGACCACCAACGCTAGCAGACAACCCATCTGTCACCTGTCAATCAAAAGGACACCTCCCTAATTAGTTCTTATTTCAAGATTAAATAACACCTAAATGGAGGAGTTACCTCAGGAAACATGTATGACACTGAACAAAGCTACAGCCCATGTTGGATGAAATTTTGTCTTATAACTGGTTCAACATTTAGTTGATCTTTGACTTTAGTTCACAAAGCGCAGTTTACCTAGTACTGCTCCAAGAACATGTGTAGCTGCTGTACAGAGATCCGCAGGTCAGTCTCATTGAACTCATAAGGAATGTTCCAGCCTAAAGGTCCAAACTTTCTTCTCTCCTGGGTCAGTGCGTGGAAGAAACACAAGCCATACAACAGCTTCTTGAACACAACCTAGAAACAGATGGAAGGCAAATTCCAAGATGTACAGAGATGATTTAGTATTCCAGTAGAAAAAAACAAACCTAATATCAAAGTGGGCATGAAAAGTCCAGCCCGGTAATCTCAGTGCACACGCATGCAGGAAAAACTTTACCGGCTTGCTAGAGCTGTCAAAAAACTCTGGGTCGGAGATGGGGTCCATTAAGAAGGAGCGTGCAATATTGGGGCGGAGACCCTTTGGAGCCTCGTTGGTCATCTTCACGCCGTTCTGAAGCACCGCCACGGGGAATGTAGGAGATGGATAGCTCGTGAGCCAGAGTCTGAAGTCTGGGTGGGTGGTGTCGGGGTTCAGCTCCTGATCACAGTCACAAAGACCAGCTCACTTACATGCAGAAGTGTAGAAACAATGTTCCACTGGGCATTTAACGACTACTGTAGAAGTTCATGTCTCCGCTGACCTCACAAACTTTCTCCAGTGTTGGCATCCATGACGTGGCCAAGTGGCAGTTCTGCAGGACCACCCATGTGCCCTCTGTAATGCCTGTGCTTATCATTTGCATAGCAATTGGACCTTGGCCTTGGCCCAGAGAAAGGGAGGTCAGCTTGTTGCCTGTGAAACCCTGAGGGGGGTGAACAACAGCTCACACATGAAGTCATTCAGACGGTTTTTGGACTGGCAGATGTAAAACCTCTGTGGGAGCCTGCTCAGCACAGAGAAATGAATATCCCCCCCCCCCAAACAGCAGACTTTAAAGGAATAGTACACCCACAGAACGATGCTCCTTCATCTTCTCCTCATCCTCAGGCTGAGCAAGACTCTGGAGCACTTTTTAATGTCTCAAATGCAGCCGGAGATCATACACTGTAAAAAGTATCTGGGCCTTAGTTGATATGAAGGACTTATTTACATCGATCTAACCTAATTATTTTGGTTTGATAATGAAATCTGATGTTTTTGGGTTAAATCAACTTAAAAATCACACTCTTTAATCCAAAATAAGTTTTTACTTTCACTCAAAGTAAATTTTTTAAGTTGTTTCAGCTTTTAGAACGAAGGGGCGGAGCTATTTTTTAAAACTCAACATGTCCGGACCACAAAGGCTCATGGGAAATACAAATTCAACAGGAATTTCACCTTTTATGATTGTTATCCTATAAATGTGAGTTATGTGCTTTCCTGCCTTTATGTTCACATTCACAGAGAGCTGTTGAGAAATTCTGTTCAGTTTGGACATTAAAGTTGTGCCATGAGTGAAGGACAGTACACGGAGATAAACTGCCAGCCCATTTGCGAGTCTAATACCATGTGTGGCTCAAAACCAACATGACGTAAATATGGTTTACACCCCTGTTCAGTCACAGACTCATACATTAAGTACTACTTAAGCTTGGTACTAAATATAATGCATTGGGTAAGATATAAGTAAACTTTTATTTTGTCCTAAATCAGAAATTTAACTTGAGAAAAATAAAAAAGAATGTAACAGAACTACAGCAATTTGTTTAGTTAATTCCAAGATAATAAAAAAAAAAGAAAATTTAGTTGTGACGAAGTAAAGAAGCAGTTTCTTTGTTATGAATTAAATTTTTACTTTGTATCAAAGCAATTGTGGTAAATGTGGGCTTTATTTGACGCCCACATTTATAATGTATTATGACGGCATTTATAATGTCTCATAAATACACATGAACATACATAATGATTTATGATGCACGATATCAACAGTTATAAAACATTATACTGCCACTTATAATTAATTATAACGACTCATTGTATGGATGCTCATGAGTACTTACGAACATCACGTCTATTATGGTTTTATGAGGTATGGGGCCCACAGTCATAGTGCTTTATGACAAACTATAAGGGTTATAAAACATTACAATGTCACTTATAATGTATTATAGTGACTAGTTATATGGATGCTCTTGAATACCCATGAACACATTATGGTGTATGAAGGCACTCATAGTGCATAATAATGCACTTTTCACTGACTACTTCTACATTCTGATTACTTATACAAACAACTGAAGTCAACCGTAGGAGCGACTCGTAGTATGTTATAATAGCCTATGCGGTATCTTGTGAGTCATCATTGTACGTGTAAAGTAAAGTTACATACATGTGGAGGCATTTATAATCATGCATAACTTATCATAACAGCTCATTGTACGTGTAAAGTGTGATGCATTTGCCTGCATTCAAAAAAGTATAAACTGCATCTTAGTGCATTATGATGTTTTAGTGATTATAATGCAAGACACAATAATACAGTAAATGTAGATGCTGTAGAAATGGAAACTCAAAGTATAAAATAAAATAATACATTGTTCAAAATGAGAAAAAGACCCAATGCTGGTACATTTTTCATGTTTATTCAAGTGCCTGAATAAACAAACCACTTGAGGTATGAAACCATACAAGGTAACACTTTACTAGAGGGGGTCCCGTGATTAACGTCTGTCCACTATTAAGCATTAATTAACTGCTTAATAAAACAAACAACTTTTATCAGCTATTTCTTTGCATTAGTTATCATGTTGGTTAATGCTTTAATTAGCAGTTAATTAATGCTTACTTCTCAGCCTTAATTAATGCACTATTAAGAATCGACTAATAAAATTATTCACGAAGTGACATTTATTTTAGTAACAATTATGATAAATATGTGGAGTTAATAAGTATGGTGGCTGCACGGTGGTGTGTTGGTTAGCAGTAAGACACAGTAAGGAGGTCGCTAGTTCGAGTCCCGGCTGGGGAGGGGGTTGGAACAGTTCCAGCAGTTCCTCCCTGTGTGGAGTTTGCATGTTCTCCCGTGTATGCGTGGGTTCTCTCCGGGTTCTCCGGCTTCCTCCCACCATCCAAACACATGATGTAGGTTAATTGATCACTCTAAATCGTCCCTATGAATGAATGTGAGTGTGAATGGTGTCTGTCTCTCTGTGTTGGTCCTGTCACAGACTGGTTACCTGTCCAGGTGAACCTGCCTCTCACCTGATAATAGCTGGATAGACTCCAGCAACCCTGAACTGGATAAACGGTACAGAAAATGACTGAGTTAGTAAGTAACAACACACAAAAAGCTCATCGGATTAGTCTCTAAAAATCTACTAAATGATGGTTTCCAGTAAATTCTGGACGCTACCCACTCAGGACACTTGGATCACGTTGGACGAGCAGTATGGAGGAATATTGACAAGATTTTGTGGACTTTTATGGACTTTTTTGCTTCAGTCGCCGGTGAACTCCATTATATGAAAATCAGTGGATAATGAACCCCCCCCCCCCGGATCTCCGGCTGAATTTGAGATATTAAAAAGTGCTCCAGAGTCTTGCTCAGCATGAGGATGAGGAGAAGATGAAGGAGCATCGTTCTGTGGGTGTGGGATTCCTTTAGGGCTGCAGACTTCCCGGATGTCTCCGTACCTTCTCGTCTCCAAACTTGAGCAGAGCAGCCATGGGATCTGAGCCAGTAGAGAGGATGAAGATGAGGGGGGCACAGCAGTGGCTATCAACAAACACCTTGCTCAGGTTGAAGGGTGGCGCCTCGATGAAGCGACTGCCCAACGTGTCTGAAACAAACTCCTGTACCATGGGAATGATCTGAGGAGCAAGTCAACACAGTTCATGCCATCCCAGCATGTGAACGGCCCATAGAGGCTGACATGATTCCATGGTGTGAACGGACCTTGTCTGGTCTGAGACAACGAATCACCAGCATTTTCTGAAATGGGCTCAGCTTCTCCTGCCACCCACCAGGGAACGGAGTGTGATGGGGGGTCCTGGAAATATGCACAACACAAGCTTTAGTCTCTTCAGCTGTCAAGCCTATACTTCTAAATATCACTGAGCTTTGCTGTAGAGAATAACCACAGATATGGCCTCACCCCCTTCTTTAGCATTATCAGTTGCACAAACATAAAGAAAGAATCTGAGTTTGCATGTTGCTGTTTTTGGAGAGAACATCCTGTACACGTGTCCGTACAGGTCAGAATGCTTTTCTTTTTTTTTTTTTTTTATTCTCTTTATTGAAATACCACATCATCATAACAAAGATGGTTACAATATTGCAACAAATACTTTTTTCTTTTCTTTTTTTGCATAATCTGTTTTTCTATTCAGTACAGCTCGCCCATCGAACATGGGTACAAACATAGAACCTGAGGTGTTCTTTCATTTTTGTCAAGAGTAAAGGGAGTTGTTTGAAATTAAATAGACAAGTATTAAAAATAATTGAAAATTGAATCAGTTAGATAAAGGAAGGGCTTCTTGAAGTAATATACGTTTTCCATAAATTCCAATTGTCTTCAAATTTTGATTTCTGTAACCTGATGGAAAAAAGTAATTCTTTCCATTATGAATATTTTATAGATGATATCATACCAGTCCTTAATGGATGGGCTGCCTGGTTTTAGCCATTTCTTAGTGATTGCTTTCCTGGCTGCTACACTCAGTATTCCAAATAAATATTTAGTCTTTGTGTTTGTCGATATTGAGTGTGATATTCCGAAAAAATTCAAATCCCAGTTAAAAACAGTTTTTGATCCAAATATAACTCTTAGTTCAGTGCAAATTTTTTTTTCCAGAATATAGTTACAACTGGGCAACCCCAAAAAGGTGAAAGTGATTGGCTTCCTCGGAGCCACATTTCCTCCAGCAGCTAGATGAGCCTGACTGATGGGAACTCTGGGCTGGTGTAATAAAATACCTACAAAGATTTTTCCAGTCTGAATGCTTTTCAACTGACAACTGAGGTTAACCACTATGGGACCCCAAGCTGGGCCCTTAGGCTACGTCTATACAGTCCTCAAAATGATTCTTACCCTCCAATTAAAGAAAATTCTAAATTCACAATATTAATTCAAATAACAGGCAATTAAATAAAAATTTACAAAATTATAATTCAATGACGTAAAATATTGCTTTTAAATTCAATGTTTAAATTCATTGAGAGACCAGCCGACCAGATCCATGGTTGAAGTTCTAGGATCTAGGAGGAAAATGCAGAGAGAGGCTCCGAGATGCAACAGGACAAAGATGCAGGGCGGCGAAAAGGGGGGGGGGGGGGGCAGCGAGAAGCATGTCTGCGCTCACGGAGAGCCGGGAGACAAAAGAGACGCTGTGCAACATTGGTCAGAGATTCGACACAAGTACAGAACAACAACTCTTTTGTCCCTATTTCTGTTCAAATTTTAAATGATCTTATCCCAGCTTTATGTCCACACAGATGGTGCGATATGTAGCAGGGAATAAAGTGTTGAACTTGTCAATATTTTTCTCAGAAAGTATATTTCTAGTAGAGCTATTGACATGAAATTTTCACCAGATGTTGTCAACAACCAAAATAATGCACACATACAAAGAAATGCTAACATTTATGTCCATGAATGAAGTTCTGTGTAATATAGTGAAATGACGCAGCATAAAGCAAAAGGAGAAGCGACCACACGAGCAGTCAGGTGAATGAGACTCACTGGGCTGTCGTAGACCTACTTCCACTCATTTCTGAGTTGGGTCATATCATGACAGAAATTCAAAAGGCTTTCCATCTCATCTAAGTGACATATCTCATCCCAAGACTTCTTGACGAGCCAGGTGCAAGGGTTGGGTGGGGGTTGTCCAAGCCAACACCTCCTGTGAAGAAAGTGCCACTCTCCCTCATCCACCTGAAACTCCATTTAGCATGATGTAGTTATCAGAGTGAAAACAAGGTGGCAGAATTACCAGAAGATGTGATTGAATAGTTTAATGTCAATTTTGTAGATTATATTTGTGTAACAACTTCATATAAACTGAGCACTCAAGATACAAATAATCCACAGCAATCACTAAAAAGACTGACTCCCAGAAATGACAGAAACCAGCCTGTTTGGTTAGCTTATCATTACTTACTTAATCACTACTGATACGCTACAAAAAATGTTAGCTGTGCTCTCATACACATTCAGCTTATTTTGCAAATCTGTGCTGATGTGTTTGTTCCTCCCAGCTTGTTGTGCATGAGCAGGTTGACACTGAGACAGAAGGAAAAGAGCAGCTTATCTTTCTCAAACAGTGAGCGACACACATTGGCGTATAGTGTGTAGGTGAAATGGTCTTGCAGGATCTGGAGTCTGAAAAATAAATAAATATATATAGCAGAGTTTTAACAGACTTGAAATGAAAGCAAATTCAAACCAAACGGGAATCACAAATTTCTGGTGTGAATGGAGACTCAGTCCAAAGGTCGCAGCAGAGGGACACCTGAAAAGCTGTGCTTTGGAAAGTTATCCATCCACAGATGTCACAGTTGCATTTTAAACAGGAAACTAAAGGATTAAACTTTTCCTGAAAGTGAAAACTCTTTTCTGACTAAACTACTGGTCTAACACCCTTTCAGACTTAATTTTGATGTAAAATATATCATTTCTTTCTTCTCCTGTGACTCTGCATGTGCACACGGGGACACTGCATTTTTACTTCCCTCCACCATACGCTTCATTTTGTGCATATCTTAAACCTGTTGTCCTTAAAGGGTGATGACATAGTAGCAAAAACTGGTTCATGTAGCTGAAATTACTGCATATGTAAATACTGCAAAAGAAAAAAACGTCACTTTTTACAGCGGGGGGTTGTTGTGGCAGCCAAGACCTCCTTCCTCAGTAAAAGTTGGTGCAGTAATGATATGCAGATTTTACCCCAAACCATGTTGGCTTCATTCTGATTAGCTATACCTTATTTGGCTATGACCTTATTTAGAGAAAGTAGGTCATGGCCTAGTTCATCATTCTACGTAGTTCCATCATTCTAAGTAGTTTCATCATTCTACGTAGTTCCATCATTCTACGTAGAATTTCCATCATCTCTACGTAAATTCTATCATTCTAAGTAGTTCTATCATTCTACGTAGTTCCACTCATTCTAAGTAGTTTCATCATTCTACGTAGTCTCCATCATTCTACCGTAGTTCCATCATTCTATGTAGTTTCCATCATTCTACGTAGTTCTATCATTCTATGTAGTTCTGTCATTCTACGTAGTTCCGTCATTCTACGTAGTTCCATCATTCTACGTAGTTCCATCATTCTACGTAGTTCCATCATTCTACGTAGTTCCATCATTCTATGTAGTTCCATCATTCTACGTAGTTCCGTCATTCTACGTAGTTCCATCATTCTACGTAATTCTATCATTCTACGTAGTTCTATCATTCTATGTAGTTCTGTCATTCTACGTAGTTCCATCATTCTACGTAGTTCCATCATTCTATGTAGTTCTGTCATTCTACGTAGTTCCGTCATTCTACGTAGTTCTATCATTCTACGTAAATCGATCATTCTACGTAGTTCTATCATTCTACGTAGTTCCATCATTCTACGTTAGTTCCATCATTCTACGTAGTTCTATCATTCTACGTAGTTCTATCATTCTTACGTAGTTCCATCATTCTACGTTTGTTCCATCATTCTACGTAGTTCTATCATTCTACGTAGTTCCATCATTCTACGTATGATTTCCATCATTCTACGTAGTTCCATCATTCTACTTAATTCTATCATTCTACGTAGTTCCATCATTCTACGTAGTTCCATCATTCTACGTAGTTTCTATCATTCTACGTAGTTCCATCATTCTACTTAGTTCTATCATTCTACGTAGTTCTATCATTCTACATAGTTCCATCATTCTACGTAGTTCTATCATTCTACGTAGTTCTATCATTCTACGTAGTTCTATCATTCTACGTAGTTCCATCATTCTACGTAGTTTCATCATTCTCGTAGTTCCATCATTCTACGTAGTTCCATCATTCTACGTAGTTCCATCATTCTACGTAGTTCCATCATTCTCACGTAGTTCCATCCATTCTACGTAGTTCTATCCATTCTATGTAGTTCCATCATTCTACGTAGTTCTATCATTCTCATGTAGTTCCATCATTCTACGTAGTTCCATCATTCTATCGTAGTTCCATCATTCTACGTGATTCCATCATTCTACGTAGTTCCATCATTCTACGTAGTTCCATCATTCTATGTAGTTCCATCATTCTACGTAGTTTCATCATTCTACGTAGTTCCATCATTCTACGTAGTTCCATCATTCTACTTAGTTCTATCATTCTACGTAGTTCTATCATTCTACATAGTTCCATCATTCTACGTAGTTCTATCATTCTACGTAGTTCCATCATTCTATGTAGTTCTATCACTCTACGTAGTTCTATCATTCTACGTAGTTCCATCATTCTACGTAGTTCCATCATTCTACTTAGTTCTATCATTCTACGTAGTTCCATCATTCTACATAGTTCCATCATTCTACGTAGTTCTATCATTCTACGTAGTTCCATCATTCTCTGTATTCCATCATTCTACGTAGTTCCATCATTCTACTTAGTTCTATCATTCTACGTCATTTAATTGTTCCAATTAGAGCACACTATCACGCAAACAGCCCCCCTCCCCCTCCCTGTCCCCCCCCCCTGATTCAGCTTCGTGTATGGAGCTAGTAGTAACTTCTGTGCAGTCAGGTCTGGGGTTTCAAACAAATGGATGTAAAAGCAAACTTCTGCAGCAACACTGAGGAGGGGGGCCACAACCTTGTCATTACCTGTAAGTTTATTTATTTTCTAAATGCTGTCTTGTCTGATAAACGGAGCTCTCTGTCTGAAGTGAGCCATGTTGCTAGCAGTTAGCCTTTAGCAAACTCCGACCCCAGCTTGACCTAGATTCTCCAAATAAGGTCATAGCCAAATAAGGTGTAGCCAATCAGAATCAAGCCAACGTGGTCTCAGGGTAAAGCTCCATATCATCACCGGACCCAACTCTTTTACTGAGGAAGGAGGAGTCTAGCTGCCAAAGCAATCCCCGCTGTAAAAAGTGACGTTTTTTCTTTTGGAGAACTGACATGCAGCAATGTCAACTACATGAACTAGTTTTTACTGCTATGATGTCATCACACCTTCAAGTTATATTCTAGCAGGCGACTTTCACTTTTACTTGAGCAATTTTGCAGTATAGTACTTTTACTCAAATATGCCTTTTGGGTACTTTATACATTACTTTATACTTTATAAATTCTGGACGCTACCCACTCAGGACACTTGGATTATTGGACGAGCAGTATGGAGGAATATTGACAAGTTTTTTCTGGACTTTTATGGACCCTTTTTGTTTTGAGCGCCAGTGAACTCCATTATATGAAAGTCTGTAGCTAACGAACCCCCTCCCTGGATCTCTGGCTGCATTTCAGATATTAAAGAGCATGAGGGTGAGTAGTAAATGAGGGAACATCATTCTGTGGGTGTACTATCCCTTTAAAAGTGAACACTGTTAGCTTTCACCTCATAATTGCTTTCTCACAATGTACTGTCAAGCCACAAGAGGGCGCTCATATCAGTGAGGAGTGTCAATTGCACTTCTCAGAAGAAAGTAAAGATCTAAGAAAGAACAGTGATGTTTATGCTAAAATGTGTGTATTTACATAAAGCAATGTCTATCATTCCATGTGGTATGCATATTTAAAAAATATGTATAGCAAATACTTCTGAAGACAAAGTTAAATGTAGTGCACTTGACACTGGGACATACTGTACAATGTGTCACCACACACAAAGTAAAAATAAGTAAACTGAGAGGAGTATTGAGGAAAGGCTGTCTAGTTTTTTTGTATCAATTTTCAGTTTCTAAATAATATTTAAAGTTGTTTGAGTTCAATGAAGCTTTATTGGATCACCAAGACCCTCCAAAAGCTGCCTGGTGGCTAACTCATGAAAGCGCATGGAAGACATACATTGGTCATTACAGGCAAGGGAACGGTGGGCTTAGAAATGTGATTTGACAACAAACCAATTTTAATGCCTTCATCTGTTCAAGTTGACCAACCTGAAGTCACCTGCTAGCAGAGGTCCACCAGAAATGAAGTGTACAGTTATGTGAAAAAGTGCTTCTCCTTCCTGATTTCTTACTTTTTTTGCATGTTTGTCACACACTTAAATGTTTCAGATCATCAAACAAATTTAAATATTAGACAAAGATAACACAAGTAAACACAAAATGCAGTTTTTGAATGAAGATTTTTATTGGGGAGGGGGAAGATCCAAACCTCCATGGTCCTGTGTGAAAAAGTGATTGCCCCCCCTCCGTTAAAACATAAATGAACTGTGGTTTATCATCTTTGGAAAGCTGAGTTCGGTTTCTCTATCCACATCCAGGCCTGATTACTGCCACACCTGTTCTCCATCCAGAAATCACTTAAATAGGACCTGCCTGACAAAGTGAAGTAGACCAAAAGATCCTCCAAAGCTAGACATCATGCTGCCATCCAAAGAAATTCAGGAACAAATGAGAAACAAAGTCATTGAGATCTATCAGTCTGGAAAAGGTTCCAAAGCCATTTCTAAAGCTTTGGGACTCCAGCGAACCACAGTGAGAACCATTATCCACAAATGGTGAAAACATGGAACAGTGGTGGACCTTCCCAGGAGGGGCCGGCCGACCAAAATGACCCCAAGAGCACAGCGACGACTCATCCAAGAGGTCACAAAAGACCCCAGAACAACATCCAAGAACTGCAGGCCTCACTTGCCTCAATGAAGGTCAGTGTTCATGACTCCCCCATCAGAAAGAGACTGGGGGGCAAAAATGGCTGCATGGCAGAGTTCCAAGACCAAAACCACTGCTGAGCAAAAAGAACATAAAGGCTCGTCTCAGTTTAGCCAGAAAGCATCTTGATGATCCCCAAGACTTTTGGGAAAATACTCTGTGGACTGAAGAGACAAAAGTGGAACTTTCTGGAAGGTGGAGGTCCCATTACATCTGGCGTAAAAGTAACACGGCATTTCAGAAAAGGAACATCATAGCAACAGGAAAATATGGTGGTTTTAGTGTGATGGTCTGGGGCTGTTTTGCTGCTTCAGGACCTGGAAGACTTGCTGTGGTAAATGGAACCATGAATTCTGCTTCTACCAAAAAATCCTGAAGGAGAACGTCCGGCCATCTGTTGGTGACCTCAAGCTGAAGCGCACTTGGGTTCTGCAGCAGAACAATGATCCAGAACACACCAGCAAGTCCACCTCTGAATGGCTTAAGAACAACAAAATGAAGACTTTGGAGTGGCCTGGTCAAAGCCCCCACCTGAATCCCATTGAGATGCTGTGGCATGACCTTAAAAGGCGGTTCATGCTGGAAAAGCCTCCAATGTGGCTGAATTACAACAATTCTGCAAAGATGAGTGGAACAAAATTCCTCCACAGCGCTGTAGAAGACTCACTGCCAGTTATCACAAACGCTTGATGCAGTTGTTGCTGCTAAGGTGGAACAACCAGTTATTAGGTTTAGGGGAAGATCACTTTTTCACACAGGAACATTTAAGCTTGAATTTTTTCCCCTTAAAAATAAAAACCTTCATTTAAAAACTGCATTTTGTGTTTACTTGTGTTGTCTTTGACTCACATTTAAATTTGTTTGATGATCTGAAACATTTAAGTGTGACTAACATGCAAAAAAGTAAGAAATCAGGAAGGAGGCAAAACTTTTTCACACAGCTGTATAATTTACTGAAATCCCCCCCCCCCCCCCCAAAAAAAAACTAACACTGAAACTGATTAAAACTGGCAAATCTGCTCAAAAAACTAACTAAAACAAACTGAATTGAAAAACAAAAAGTCAAAATGAAATAAAAACTGAAACCGTGGTGTGAATGCTACATTTACATTTATGGTTATTAAACTGCATTTTCAACAGCTTGCAAATGATTTTTTTTTTTTTTTAACCAGAAAGCTTTAAAAAAATTGTATTTTACTGGCATGTCAGTTGGGTCCACATACCTCTTTTCTAAGTCATCGTTTTTTTCTGAGCCATCAATAGAGCTGATGAAGAGGTTAATGAACCAGGCCAGGGAGTACTGGCACATCGGCTCGATGTTGGCCAGGTTGGTGATGGAGAAGAACAGTATGGAGGAGTGCACTGCGATGGGTCTGTAGCCCAGGCGTGTCTCATCGATCTTCTGCTCCGTCTCCTCAGCGATCGCCTGCTTCTCTGTGATTTCGTTGGCGAGAACCTTGGAGCAGGAGAGGGTGCTGACGGTAGTCTCATCCTCCAGAATGTTGCCCTGACAGGAGGACAGCCCCTCCAAGATTTTGTCCTCAATTTCCTTCAGTTGTCTGATAAGAATAAAGAAAAGGAAAGTCCAATTAAACAGGTTTTCTGTTCTCACTTTGTGGGGGGGGGGGGGGGGGGGGGGGGGGGGTCAGTGCAACTGTACTTTTTGTTTTCTGCTCCCTGTAGAATGAGAGTCTGTTTTTCCTCCTCCAGGTCGGGCCTCCTCCCGGGCCACCACAATGCCCAGCAGCTGGTCCTGGATGCCTTCTGGTGTGATCATGAAGTTTACCAGGGTCACCTACGTCACAAACCACATTCACATTCACATCCATTCCCTCTCAGAATATCCCCCTATGAACACCAGCACGCCCAGAAATGTTCTGATTTCCACCCACACCACCCCCCTCCACCCCCCACCGCTAAAGTGGTCCATTCACTCTTCATTGTTTTACAAATCAGGTAATCTGAATGTCACTGCCACTATTTCATTGGTTCATTGCACTGAACAGCATGTGTACGCTAGAAAAGGATGGATTAGTATTACTAACTAAAAACACAATAAACAGGAGTGTATATATACATATATATATATATATATATATATATATATATATATATATATATATATCTATATACATATATATATATATAATCGTCTCCTGCTGCTTTTTAAATGATGCTGAGAGCGAGCGCGCTGCTGATTTCTTTAACTGTGTTCTGATTAATTTCCAAACTAAAGTTTTAGCCTGTGAAATCAGATTTAAACAGTTCTGATGGAGCTGGTTAATCAGGATGATGCAGCTTCATTCTGAACATTTCACTGAACCTGGACGACCCGCGGCGTCTGCAGATAAAGAGTTTAGTGTGATGTGCGTAAATGCGCTTCCCTGTCCAGCATGGAGGACAGCGGACATCATTAGCATGTTTTGGCTGGAATCAGTCGGTGACTTCAGGCGTCACCTGCAGCGCCATCATTGACATCTGTAGCTGCAGTTATTCATGCTGCGTATGATGCCGGCGGGCATGAAGACCACGGCTCTGTGGAGACGGCGCTCCGGTGACTGACTGTGTTTCTGCTTCAGTCACTCATCCTGAGATTCAGACATGAATCTGACATGTTTCAGACCAGTTACATTCATACGCGGAGGAGGTGATATTTCCAGTTTCAGGAGATTTTAATAACAGATTATTAAGTTGGTTTGTGAGGTTGTGGAGTTTGTCTGCTGTGATGACATGGGGGCCCACGTCGGATGGAGGAATGTCAGAATGGAGATTATGTCCCCTAAAGGTGCAGACATAGGACTACTCTGACTCTCTTTCTTCCTTTCATAGATCACTTTTGGGTTCATATAAACGTCCTCACTCGTTGCAGATTGACTTTTAGAGTTCATCATAACTGACTTTATTTTAAACATAATAACGGGCGTGTGGGAGAGCTGCGTATGAAATGAATGAAACCGTCCAGACTGCGGACCGTTAATGCATCTGGGACACGGAGGAGGAAGTTGCAGATAACGGCAGATTTACACGGAGAAGCAGCAGTCAGTGCAACAGCAACATTCTCTCCATTTCCATCCATTTTCCCACCAGTTTGAGTCGGTGTCTCGCAGCACTGCGCTGTAGGAACCATGAAGCCCACAATGCATTGTGAAATGTCA
This sequence comes from Atherinomorus stipes, assembly GCA_023101725.1. Lineage (NCBI taxonomy): Eukaryota > Metazoa > Chordata > Actinopteri > Atheriniformes > Atherinidae > Atherinomorus > Atherinomorus stipes. The sequence goes on along the minus strand of JALJCO010006413.1, from coordinate 3,324 downwards.
TGTGCCCTTTCGAGCTCCATGACGCCGGTTGGCTGGACCGTGGATCCATGAGAGGCGGCTGGACTGCAGTCTGGAGCTGACAGCAGTCCTTTGCTGGTGCTGCTGTGCTGGTTCTGACCCGCCAGCAGAAGCCTGCTTGGCACTATTGCGGGTCATAGAAGAAGAAACGTGTGGTGGAAATGGAGCTGGAGCCCCCGGACACCAGGATGAAGGTCCCAGTCAGGACTGGTGGGACGGTTGGAATGATGATGATGATGAAGGTCTCAGTCAGGACTGGTGGGACGGTTGGAATGATGATGATGATGAAGGTCTCAGTCAGGACTGGTGGGACGGTTGGAATGATGATGATGATGAAGGTCCCAGTCAGGACTGGTGGGACGGTTGGAATGATGATGATGATGAAGGTCCCAGTCAGGACTGGTGGGACGGTTGGAATGATGATGATGATGAAGGTCTCAGTCAGGACTGGTGGGACGGTTGGAATGATGATGATGATGAAGGTCTCAGTCAGGACTGGTGGGACGGTTGGAATGATGAAGTTCTCTCATGCCGGCTGGAGTCGGTGAATGTTCCTGTCAAACCTTTATCAAACTTTTCCAGACGAGTGACGGAGCCCCACGAAGTAACTGTTTGCACACCAGCTCCTCTCGGGATGTGTGTTGCCATGGTGATATAAACTAGCCAGCTGTGCAGAGTACGTCTGATCGCTGCTACAAATACTCCCTGTAGTTTACTGAAAAGACCAAGAATCCTTGCAGATAGAACATGTGCAGAACACAATCAAATGTTCCTTTCAATGTAGATATTCCGATACGCGTTTACATGACCAAATATTCACGTTAGAAAAGGAGTAACCCAGGGGAATATTCGGGTTATTGCCAATGTTTACATGGCCGTGCACTCCCGGGTTATTGCTAATATTCCGGTTATGACAAAGTTATTGGCTGCATGGAAACGCGCTGATTGGCCGGTGCACGTCTAGGAGGTGTTGAAAACCTTCGGCACGTTACACGTGTCGAGTGAACAGCTGACAGCGTGTAGACACGTTATATATAATAATATATATACATTATCTGATGTAGAGATGTGAGACGCCGACACTATAATAAATCCTTAGGTACATGTGATCTGAAAGAGTGCAGGATCATTATGACTCCAGCTGAATACATGCATTACACGCTGATTATGGCTGGACCCTGCAGGCATGCATTTGCATCATAGAGGCGATTAAAGGTTAATCCAGACGTTGACCTCTGTGAAGGCGGCTGTTTGTGGCTGCTGCAGGACTGAGGGGACTGTGGAAACTTTAAGAATCGGCACATACAGGACCATTTGTGTAAGCTTTACTCTACCTTGACGGACGTCTCAGGCAGGTAGTGGGGGTTCCGAAGCTTTGTAGTAATATAGAAGCGGAAGTCTGGAGCATATTCAATGGTTGAGTCTCCCAGGCGGATACACATTGAACCACCCTGTTTAAAGGTCTGTTTGAGCAGCAGAGGCTCCAGGATCGGGTCCAGCTCCTCGCCAACATTCTCCAGCAGGACTGAAAGAAAGCCCTCAGATTAGTGTATCCCAACCAAACCAGGAGAAAACTGCCTCTAACATTTCTCTTCAGAGCTGTCTGATCATATGCTGGTAACAAACACTGCTAACCTCAACAGTCGAGCCATGTCTCAACTGGAAATTGACCCATAGTTTGCAGTCAGACATGTCAAAGCACATCGTTATTTCCTCAGCACTGAGTATCTATGGTTTCCAGTTCTCTTTCAAAAGATGTTTAAAGTGCCCCTGGCATGAAATTAGCGTTTTTGATCATATGTTTTAGTTTCCCCAGCCTGCCTGTGTCCCCTAAGAGGTTAAATTATAGATTCACGTTTCCTTTTTCCCTGGGTGTGTCTGCCTTCATGGTGACGTTAGCATTCACAAATGGGATGATCGGCAGTTCGGCATATTTTACTCCTCGTGCAGCTTATGACGCTATGAATTCCAGCTAATTGCCCCCCTCCCCCAAACTGCACTCTCCAAGTCCCTCCCTCCCAGACTGACGACAACAAACTGTCATCATGGCGTTCTGTTCGCATCAAAACTGCTCTGTAGCTGGTGTACGAAGGACAGCATCGATCTTTCTGCCCCCCCCCACTGAAAAGCTTGTGGATGACTTCATTTCTGCAGGAATGTGCCGACTGAACTAGCAGAAAATCTCCCTGCAGCTCCGTCTCCTCCTCAGGAGGTTAGAACGGCTGCCAGCCCCCCCACCAAGAAACACGAAGTTTCTAATAAACGTTTCTCATCATGTTCGTGTCTTTTATCTCTGAGAGAAAATGATGTCTGTGATGATTCCAGGTTAGAATTCTTCCCGTTGTGCGCGAGTGTTCGGCTGCGTACAGAGGCAATCAGGCCTTCATCATCATCACTGTTTCTGCATCACTCCGGTCAGATGAAGACAGATCGGATCTGATTAATGATCTGATTGGCGATCATCATCTTGATTTATTTTGTCTCACAGAAACCTGCTGCAGCAGGATGATCATGTTACTATTAATGAATCTACTCCACCAGATTACTTCAATTTTCATGTTCCTAGAGCTGCAGGCCGAGGAGGAGGTGTGGCTGCTATCTTCCAATCAGGAGGAGGTGTGACTGCCATCTTCCAATCAGGAGGAGGTGTGACTGCCATCTTCCAATCAGGAGGAGGTGTGACTGCCATCTTCCAATCAGGAGGAGGTGTGACTGCTATCTTCCAATCAGGAGGAGGTGTGGCTGCTATCTTCCAATCAGGGCTATTTATTAATCCCAGACCTAAGATTAGTCATAATTCCTTTGAACACCTTATTCTATGCCTTTCTAATCCTAACTGGAAATCAGAGAAACCACTTTTGTTAGCTGTAGTTTATCGTTAGCTGTAGCGTATCTGTTAGCTGTAGTGTATCTGTTAGCTGTAGCGTATCTGTAAGCTGTAGTGTATCTGTTAGCTGTAGCGTATCTGTTAGCTGTAGCGTATCTGTTAGCTGTAGTGTATCTGTTAGCTGTAGCGTATCTGTTAGCTGTAGCGTATCTGTTAGCTGTAGTGTATCGTTAGCTGTACGTTAGCGTATCTGTTAGCTGTAGTGTATCGTTAGCTGTAGTGTATCTGTTAGCTGTAGTGTATCGTATCTGTTAGCTGTAGTGTATCGTTAGCTGTAGCGTATCTGTTAGCTGTAGCGTATCTGTTAGCTGTAGTGTATCATTAGCTTACTTCGTTAGCTGTAGCGTATCTGTTAGCTGTAGTCTATCATTGCGTCGTATCTGTTAGCTGTAGTGTATCATTAGCTGTAGCGTATCTGT
>JALJCO010006409.1:0-11836 GCA_023101725.1 Atherinomorus stipes | reverse complement strand
TCAGTTACGTACTCCTTGGTACACTGGCCTCATCTGATGGCCTCTTCGGCTCCCTCACCACGGTGATGCAGCGGCTGAAGAGGCTGGAGGAAAAAGCCGCAGCTTAGCCGTCATATAGTGCTCGCTGCCACCGCTAAGCAGAAGGGAGAGACCAAGCTTGTATTGTAGTACTCGAGATCGGTCTTGGTCTCGAGACCATTTTTTTAAGGTTCATGGTCTCGTCTTGGTATTGACTACACTTTGTCTCGGTCTTGTCTCAGTCTCGGACAGGATGGTCTCGGGATTTTTGAACAAGACCGGTCGAGACCATTGCTGATAGGCTTTTGTCCATAACTTAGCTGCTGATAAGAGTGGAAAAGGAGCCTCTTAAAAACAGCGAATAACTTAAAAATACCCACTCCCACTTTGGGGAGTGGGTAGCCTAGTGGTGGCGTCGTGGGCTTTGGCGCGGGGGACTCGAACCCGGGTCCTCCGCGCCAAAGCCCACGACGGAGGACCCGGGTTCGAGTACCCGACGCGACTCCTAGGTGTACCACTGTGGACCCCTGAGCAAGGTCCTTAACCCCCCAAATGCTCCCCAGGCGCTTTAAGTAGCAGCCCACTGCTCTCTGGTACCTACAGTACAGAGATAGTGAAATGCAGAGCCCTAATTTCCCCTCGGGGATCTCAACAGTATAACAAAAAAAAAAAAAAAAACGTTGGTTGTGTTATGTCTCCCTCCAGCTGCAGGTGCAGTGTGACTAAGGGTGAATCCCATTTCACCCATTAGCCCTTCCCCTCCGTTTTGCGCGTTCATGTGTAGGGGTAGGGGTGTCCCAATACCTGTAGGATGGAGGGGAAGGGCTAAGGGGGAGGGCTATATACCCCTTCAAACGAAGATTTTTCGAGAGCACACTTCAAACGAAGGGGTATGAAAATCACTGGGACGATGGCTGCTACTGAGTCCAAAAACATCCACAAATGTAAATATTGCTCCATAAATAAAGTTTAAAAAGTGTGAAAACCATTATATAGTCTAGTTTAATGCTGTTTAAATGTTTAACGGTCATTTTTTTTGCAAAATGCACATGAAAAAAAAATCGCGAGTACTACATTGATGCTTCAGTTATATAAACGGCTGAAAACCAGCGGTGCTCTGCAGCCCTGATAATCTAAATGATCAATAAGAAATTCGGCAGCATCGCTGCTGGTCTTCATGGGATAAAACACAGGCAGGGATGTCATGCAAAAATCCAATTTGCTTGTTTACGTTAATCCACAGCTGTAGACGGCTTGATTTCTCCAGATTTGCGCCAACAGCTCAGCGCACATCTGCTTCCACACAAGCCGGCGGAATCACTATTGACGTATGTGATTCTTGAAGGGGTGTCCCAATTTGAAGGGGTTGACTTTCACCCCTACCCCTAGTAGCTTTGTTTTAAGTGCAAGGGCCAAGGGGAAGGGGTAAGGGGTAGGGGTAAAAAAGAGAATTGGGATTGGGCCTAACTGATGCACCTCCTGCGCCCAGAGAGGCGCGAGGAGGAGAGCGGCTGTATGAACTTGTTAGCATGGCTGTAGCTACCACTGAGGACACCGAGGTCTGGACCAGGACCTCTGTATTTATAAAATTAACCAAAAAACCATGAAGCTCAAAAGCATTTACCTGAGAAGACGATTTCTGTGCGTATTGATACTAAACTAGTGATTGTTCCTCGACCAGCCACCTGGATTATAGAACCGATTCTCAAGCTAAATCTTACTTTCATATTTATTATTATCATTAACATGAACACAGTGAAAACTAACTAAATCGTATGAATAGGTTGGAACTACTTCTTCCACCTGCCAAGTGGCAACAGTTCACTGTAGAAGGCGGCTGCTGGTTGATCAGTGATCAGTCATCCACACAGCAAATTCTTATTATTTTTTCAGACTTCAAGATGCAGAGTAATTATTTTCACACATCAGAGATCATTAAGAACAACTTACCTGCAACAGTGATGCTTAGCAGTAGAGGTCGACCAAAGTGGGTTTTTAAAGGCCTCCTTCCACTGAAAACCCGTTTAACTTGCTCCTTCTGAAATACGGAGGGTTTCCCCTTGTTTACTTACACATGCTGACTTGCTAGCGTTGCGTTCCCCCCAGTCGGCTGTGCTTCCTCATCAGAGGAACAATACGAAGAAAAGAGCGAATCGGGAACAGCCTCGCACTTCTACGTCACATTGCAAATAGCGTATCCCACGTGGGGTTTCTATCTGGTAACCCTCCACTACACACTAGAAGTAAAGACGGCACGACTGTAGCTTTGGAGTTGAGAAGCTAATTAGCTAACTGTTTGTTAGCATGATGGAACAAACTTGTTTGTCGGCTCTATTTCCTGTCTGTAACAAAACAAGAGCGGAGGGCGGAGCTTCCTTCATACACTGATGGGAGGCAGCCAATCAGACGGAAATTCATGAGAAGGACCCGGAAAAGCTGCCGTTGGACCACAAGCCTCTCTTCTAGTATACAAATACAGCTGGATACAAAGATACCAGAAGGTTTTTTTAAACAGAAACGATGCAGAATGCATTCAATAATAATGGAGAACACAGAAATATTAATGAAATGACCATGGAAGTACAACTTTAAAGGCCGATAAAAATAACGATAGTTTGGAGCAGGAAAAGCCGAAAGCCTATAGCCGATTAATCGGCTGATTAACACACACACACACACACACACACACACACATATTTTATTGTGTGTCATATATCGTCAAAGAATATCATGATAGTAATTTGTCATCTCATGATGAAAATGATCAATTTATTTAAATTTTTGAGCTTGCATTTACAGTTTTTTTTTTTTTTTCTGTTTGCATTGTTTGAATTAATGTCAAATTTGTTCTCATATTTCAGACTTGTTTGGTTGGTATTACTACAGTTTTGCGATACAGGTGTACTACTGGGACTTAATTGATGTGGTTTCGTGGTTTTCTCGTATCATTTTAGTGCTCTCAAGACAGAATGTAGTGATAGATTTATAATACAAACAATTAGGATGATATTTTTTATTGTCAATTATCGTTACTGTGATGAGAACCAGAAATTATTGTGGTATATTTTTCAGTCCATATTGCTCATCCCTAGTGATGGCACTCTATGCCATAAAAAATAATATTCACAAAACAACTTGTTAAACAGGCTGTAGGAGCCACTTTGTGATAAATATTCTTTTTTTTTTTTTTTTTTAACTTGTCCTGTCCAGCATCGAAGCAAGCAGAATGGAAATCTGATTGCTTTATTCTGTCGAATAGTTTTGCTTTACCAAGCGGAGCTTTATGAACATAAGGCTCCACTTGATATCATGTTTATTCATTTTATTTCTTTAATTAAACATTTGTCTATTACACCATTCCATTTCATACTGCTGGGCCTGACAAGGGAGAAATGAAAGTTAACAGAGGTAATGATAGAAAGTAAAACAGAGAGAAAGGAGTAAGGAAGAGGAAGAGAGAGAGGAGAGAAAACATGAATCCACTTACACAGTTCACTGGTACATCTGTACCACGATCCCTAAACAACCAAGGTCTCTGTTGGAAAACAAAACAAGCAATCCCCTACAGGAGGACCTGCAGGTGGCTTAAATATCCTCAGATCGTACAAACACACACAGAACTACGCAGAGAAGAGGTACAACCTAGTCAGCGCAATGGGAAGCAGAGAAGAGGTACAACCTAGTCAGCGCAATGGGAAGTAGAGAAGAGGTACAACCTAGTCATCGCAATGGGAAGTAGTGTCACAGTGTCAACATGCATAATAAAGGGTCTCCGTGGTGATACAGTCATGCAGATGCAGCCTCGTCTCTGCAAGGAGGAGGAAGCCCGCAAGGCTCACGACCCAGGCCCCCCAGCAGTTACCCAGAGGCCCAGATCCCAGCTACCCCCCCCCAAAGAGCGGACATTCATCCCCCGAATGGCGGCAAAGGCGGCCCCAGCCGGAGCCCCCTGCAGTCTGGGGGCCCAGGCCCCAGCGGACCAAGACCAGCAGCTGCCGACCCACCGGGCGTCCCCCCGGAGCGGAGACAGCGCCGGGCCCAGGGCCCAAGCGCCCAGGAGCAGCCACCCCCCCCCCCCCGGACCCGGGCGGCCCAACCGAAACCCAGGAGGACCGGACCCCCCAGACGACGCCCCCCCAGGGCAGGCCAGCCCCCACCCCAACGTCCCTGCCCCACACACCTGACACCAGGGCGCCACCACCTCTACCACCCCCTACCCCGCCACCACGCTCACACACACACTCCCCACACACCTACCCCAACACTAGGGCTGAAAGATACACCGTCACCGCATCCACATCGAGACACGGGCACCCAAGACATCAATACCGCAAGAGCAACCACACAAAAGATACCAATCCCCCCCGCGCCCGCCCCGCATACAAAGCCCCGGAAGCCACAAAACAAAACCGCACCCCCCACCAAAGCGCCCGGCCCCCAACCAACCCGCAGCCACACCGCACCACACCGACACCAAGATGCCCGGCACGAACACGAGATACGAAACTCCGCCCACACCGCCCAGCCCTACCCAACACCTCCGTGTACCCCCCCACACACACACACATACACCCACCCACTCACGCTCCCCCCGACCTTACATACCCACACTCACTCCTCCCTCCACCCTCAACACTCTCCTCCTCTACACCGTCCACACCTACCCCCACCTCCTCATACCCTCTAACACACACATGCACTCCCCCCACATAACTGCACCAACCCCTCCCCTACCCCCCACACATACGCCCCCACCTCCCTATACCCCCCATACCCCATTCCACAGTCCCCCCTTACAATGTCCCAGCCCCCGCCATCCCTCTGACCTATCACACTCCCGCCCTTCCTTCCTTCAGCCCCTCATGACCATCCCTACTAGACACTCACGAGCATGCCCCTCCTTCCTCCCCCCCTCCTCCTCCTCCTCCTCCTCCTCCTCCTCCTCCTCCTCCTCCTCCTCCTCCCTCCTCCTCCTCCTCCTCCTCCCTCCTCCTCCTCCTCCTCCTCCTCCTCCTCCTCCCTCCTCCTCCCCTCCCCTCCCTCCCTCCCCCCCCCCCCCATCCCCCTTTCCTCCAACCACTTACCCACATCTCCTCCCTCTTCCAGCCCAAGTTCCTCCCTCCCCACATTTCCTCTTTCACACTCTCATTCATTATTCTCACATACCCACCTCTCTCTTGCCCATGCCCCCGTGCCTCCTGAGTGGTAGCTCGGGCCGGGGAACCCCCACCACACCCCCACCCCCCATCCCCCACCCCCGGACGCAGCAGGCCAGGCATCCCCCAGGCCAGCAGATCCCCCGCAATGCAGCCAGTCTTAACCACTGGCGCGTGAAGCAGCCACTGTTCCCCCCCTCCCCCAGTAGCGCCCGGGAGACCGGGGCATGAAAGGCCCCAGTCCCTCCCCACCCCCCGCTCATGACTGTGTGTGTAAAATGTGTGTTGGTAGCAGATAAAACTGTCAGTGTTTACAGATGCCTCCCTGGTGGGATGGGGAGGCACCCGCCTGGGGAGGGCGATAGGTGGTGTGTGGCCTCTGGGGGAAGACCATCACATCAACCTTATGTCAGACCTCATGTCAGTCTTCCACTCCCCCTGGAAGACGAGTGGAGACTGCAACCAGAAGTGATATAGCAGTTCTGGACACGATACGGGAAGGCAACGGTGGATCTGTTTGCCAACAGATCGAACACCCACTGCCCCCCTTGGTTCTCTTAGCCCGAAGGACCGGCCACCCTTGGGAGTGGACACGTTTGCACACGCTCCATGGCCAAAAAGGCTACTTTATACCCCCCCCCCCTCCATCTCATCCCCCAGCTTCTGGAGAGAGTGAGGGTGGAGTGGCTGAGGGTCATTCTGGTGGCTCCCGACTGGCGGTCAGCTCTGTGGTTCTCACAGCCGACCACAATGTTGATGGCTCCACCATGGCACATTCCCCCACAGTACCGGGAGTACCCCACAGTACACAGTCACAGGAGGCAGGCGCGGTTCAGGCGCTGCTGATCCTGGGTCAGCCACTTCAAGCCTGGCCTCTAAAGAGACAGGCTAATGCGGGCTGGGCTGACTGCTCAAGTGGTGAAAACCATCCAAGCGGCTAGGGCTGGATCTACCACTGCCTGTTACAGGGCTAAGTGGTTGGGTTTTCAGTCAAGATGGGACATATGACTCTGAGACTTTATTCTTTATTCTTTATTAGGATCCCCATTTGCTTCCACAACGTGGTCGCTAGTCTTCCTGGGGTCCTCAAAATAATGCACCAAAAAAAAAATACAAATGTTAAAATTACAACAAAAATGTACAAATGTTAAAATTACATTATATAACAATATGTTAAGCACAAATAAATGATGAGAAAAAAAAAGCTGATAGGTAAATCACTTCACATGTAAAGTAAGCAAACAACCAATTTTAGTGAGAGTGCGAAGGCTCTGACACTTTAGTGAGACAGACAAGCTCAAAACTATACTTCAAGGCCCCCTTCCAATCTGCGTGATGACTGATGACATGTGAGGCTCATTGACACATTGAACCATATTACTGGTTGTGACATTTCCATGCTTACATGATGATAATCAAACAGACAACACAATTGGAAGACTGTATTCCTTTTTTTTTCTTTCTTTTTTTTTTTTTTTATTAAAAAAGGAAGACTGTATTTCTGTTATGTTGGAAGATAAAGTTGAATGATTGATTCATATGGAAGATTGGAACTGCTATGACTCCAACTGACCATCAGGTGTCACTGGCATGGTCTGTTACAGCCATTCCCACACACTTTAGAATTCCTAGGCCCACTTTGAAATGTGATAAATCTCTGCGGCCCACCCAGACACTAGAATAAATTCCCAAACTTTTAATCAAAACTGTGATGTTCATTAAAAACAGAATAAATTCTCAAAGTTTTTATTACAAGTACACTGTGGACTGAATAATCCTCAAACTTTTCATTTTCTTTTTTACACCCATGAGCAACCGCTCCATTTTTCCTGTCACTGCACAAGATGAAGTGCTCTTTCAATTATGATCCCCGATCATGATGACCCGAGAGCTATGATTGTGTAAGGTTCCAACATTAATGTGAGGGTCAATAACACACAATAGGTTTGTGTTATTACTTCTAGAGCCCGACCGATATGGGATTTTGAGGCCGATACCGATATTGGGGGCTTTAAAAACCTGATATCCAATATATTGGCCGATATCTGATGTCACATCCGAGACACATTCTCTGACAGGATGGGAAATACCAAGAAGATCCCAAGGAATCTCATTAACTCCACAGAGACAGAGGAGGCTAAACTGTGATCTGCCTCCAGTCCCGGGTTTTTGAACAGCGGGTTGATGACCTGCTGTCCCGATAAGATTAATGAGCTTATAATGCCGTCCCGTTGCAACACTGCAGGTCGTTAAACTTGGACAGATAGGATGGAAGCTGAAAGTGTTCACCGTTGGTGTGTAGGTCTTGGAGAAAATGGTGAAACTAACTGAACTCAGAATACCTCTGAACAGTCTGTTCAACCCACATGCGGCACGGATCAGGCCATGGATCGGTTCATACCGATTTTACCGATCTTTATCAGAGCCAATCCCGATCTGAAGATCAGATCGGTGCATCCTAAGGTGGGACTGTTTATATTCAAATCATTTCTGAAAGGCAAAATCGGTAAGGGTTGCTTTAACAGCACAAACAATATTTTTTGCTGCACAAACCAGCACAAATGTAGCACAAACATTTGAGACCATTTTGGTGAATTTTGGACAAAGTCGGGGGGCTGGATGACATCACAGGCTAAAATATAAAATGTTTAATTACTTAAAATCCTTAACGCCACAAACAATGTTTGCAGCACAAACCAGCACAAACGATTGGCAATGTTTTTATTAGTTTCTCCAGAGTTTTCATACGCTCTTCCATTATATTTGCAGCAGTTTCCACATCATCAACTTTAGCTTTACATGTTTTCATTGTGAGATCCAGCTTCGTCAATTCCTCTTGTATTGACTTTAATTTTGTATCAAATACAGTTAGAATTTCCTCCCGTACAATGTCCTGGATCATTTTCCCAAGTGCTTCTGGTTCCATTAATCTACTACGGAGTTTAGCCGGCATGAGCTCGAACAGAGATTTATCAAACAAAAAAAAAGGAGAGAAAAAAATTAGGGGTGTCCCCGAATAGTAGAGGTTGACCGAAATTGGATTTTTAAAGGCAGATGTAATAACGATAGTTTGGAGCAGGAAAAAAAAAGCCGATAGCCGATTAATCGGCCGATAAACCCCCCTTGCGAAAAAAAAAATCAATGTTGTGTGTAGTGGATGGATAAATATAAGGCTATTAAAAGATTTTTTAAAAATAAAAACATAGCTATTAAAAAAATTAAGAGGTCCTTCACATTTATGCGAGTGATGGCACTATATGCCATGTTTGGATTTTATCTCTATTTTATCCATTTTAAACAGTCCTGATCTTAATCAACACAGCTTTTTTTGGTGTTTAATGACCTTTTTAAAGAATAATTGGGCGTTATACACATCTCCAGTACTTCCTGAACTTAATACTGCACTTTTGTTTCCTGTCTTACAAGATTGGATGACCTAATTAATCCAGGTGTGTCTGACCATTTGCTGAGATCAGACACACCTGGATTTATCAGTTCATCCAATCATGAAAGACAGGAAACAAAAATGCTAACTAAGTTCAGGAAGTACAAGCTGTGCATAAAGCCCATTTACAAAATGAATCAATTTATATTTCAAATATAACTACATTTTTTGTCCACCGCAGCAGCAGCGCAAAGTCACTACAAACTCAATCATATCTGGACACAAATTGAGGGGGGGGGGGGGCGCTGGTTTGTCTTAGCCAGCACTAAAGTTTACTAGAATTTGGCCAATTTTAAGATTCATGATGAACTAAGATCACATCAGTCAGACGTGTTTTCATGTAAATATCTGATGTTTTCCTTAGTTATTTTCTGAAAAACCCCTCATAGACGTGATGTCGGCGGGATCCTGTTGCAGTCGGATGATTGTTTTACACACGGTTTTACAAGCGGTAAAATACACTAAAGATGGTTCCAGAACAGAATAAAACTGGTTTGTTTGACAGAATCAAACCTGCAAGACCCAAACGGAGTGGACTAACAGAACTGCACCTGACCTGGACCGGTTCAATGACGAATCCAGACTGACAGTGGAGGTGATTAAACATGACGCTGCGGCGTGGCCCCCACATGATAAATAATAGCCTTTAAAAATGAGAAAAAGAAAACAACTCACATGGTTCCAGTTGAGCTTTAAGTAGTCCTCAGTAATCAGAAGTGCGGACTTGGACTTTTATTCCGTTTGCATTCAGACAGACAAATTCTTTTACCTCGGAGCTGTGGCGGACTTGTCCCCGAGGAAGCGGCGCGTTTATAAAGACATCTCTGATTAAATAGCAGATGGACTTTACAGCATATTCTGCCATGAAAGTGTGAAAGCTGCTACATACAGCTTTCCTTTACCTTGTTTGCTGTTCGTTGTTAGCTTAACAAGCACTGTGGTCATAAACATGCCGGTTGCTGTTTATGCGGAAATATGAGTCACGTTTCTGTTTGGTGAACAACCGGTACTCCTCCTCCTACAAGGAGGTTTTGATGGTTGTATTGCACTGAATGATGTCACTTCACTCTTTATATTCTCCACCTGGACCCCTCCTCTCCCCTGTCTGCTGCCTGCACCCCCCTCCACCTCTCCCCTTGTAAAGCCGCCCCTCAGTGATCAGAGAGCAGCACAGGGAAGCAGCGCTTCATTGCGCTGTGGAAAAAACTGCAGCCATCGGCCACTATCGGAGCCAAGTTCAGCCGATGCCGATAGTTTGTAAAACGTCCTGTTGGCCAAACTGATTAATCGGTCGACCTCTACCGAACAGTCGACGATTCGTTTCCAGGACTGAGCTTCTACAGTCAGTCTAAGTCGAATAGTCGCAGCATTTGGTTACCAAGCAAAGATCATACCATCCAGCAGTGGGGGGGGGCTGAACATTTGATTTTTACACAGTATTCATTTGTTCTTTAAATAATTCATGTTCTAGGTCTGTTAGCAGCGGAATAATTCTGTTACTATCAGTGTGGCATAAGGCAAGATGGTTCCGGGCAGGCGGGTTTAAACCGCAGTCCACCGGTGAGCCGCACGCTGACCATTCAGCCAAGGAGACGTCTCTGTGACCAAGTAGTCAGAGACGTGATGAAGGACCCTCAACTGTCACATCATCATCATCATTGTTGTAGTTTCTTCCACTGATTTACAGCATCAGTCTGTGAAGGTGGAAACAGTCTGAAGGACATGAACACGCGTCTACTTCGTGTTAAAGCTCCAGATGGAAGCTGGCGCTGCTGGAGGATCATTCAGATCGTATCCAGGAAAGAACGTTTTTAAGAACCATAATTTCCTGAATCATGAACCTGCGGCTGATATCAGACTAGAGCAGGTTTCATCTTTGTCCTGAACTGGACCGCCGTCTCACTGCATCAGCTGTTGAGCGGCTCCTCATGAACGGTGGAGATGTCGGGAGATGCTGAGACCATCCAGCAAGTTGTAGAATAATCATGGCTGTGATGTTCTGCACATCCCCCCCACCTCCCACTCCACCATCCAGAGATTCTCCTGTCGGCTTTATTGTTAATGAAGCGAGGAGAGCAGCTCCTGTTCATCACCTTTTATGATGCACTTTCTTTTACTTTCCGTTTTACATGGATATAACTTTGTACTTCTTTATGAGCCTATTTTTTGTTGTTGTGTAATAAATTAATTTATTCAGTCAAGGTTATTCTATTGTAATTCTTCTTTATATGTTTGACATTTGGACCGTTAACACCCTTTTAATTCTCTTTCCCGACTTTGAATTAAGCAGAAAAAAAGGGTTTTATGCCTGCAGTGTTAATTGAAAGATAAAAATCAAATTAATGAATTGTTTCACACCAACATACCTTGTAATTTTCTTTTTGTTGAATATTTAAATAAAGAAAAGGACTGTAAACAAGCAGACATGTTTAACAGCCTAATCAGTGATATAGAAAATGAAAGTTGATGGAGACGTCCTATGCTAAGTGAAAAATTTAATTTATTTAATGAAGTGTTTTAGCTCTTTTTCTGGGGCAGCAAAAGATGGAAATGAGATTATTGATCAATAAGGGGGAAAAACAAAACATGATTGGACTATTCGTCGGCGAATGGCATGATCTGACGAATCAGGTTTGACTATGAAAATTCTTAGTTGGGGACACGCCAAAAAAAATACTATGAAAACCATTAAATGCAACATAAAGGAAAGTAATTAGGGAGTTACAAATGTGATCTTTGCAGTCACTTATTCAAGGGAGCCGTGTGGTCAGCATCTCGGCGTCCTCACAGCATGCTACCAGAACTGGTGGTCAACATTATTCCATAAATTTTCAAAATTGAAAAAGTCTCATTTATATCAAACAAATGGACTCATTCTATAGAACTTGGTAAAAATGGACAGCATGTCAAGCCGATAAGCTCTGACTTCACATAAAGTTGCCATGTCACGACAGAAGAATACTACGATGATGTGATATAAAAAAAAGGGCCTCCTGCTACCAGTAGTTTCTTAATGATTGTAAAATTTTATACTGTAAAATGGGAAGAAAGGAAAAAAGACTTGTTCTCAAACTGTAAATTATTTGTAGTTTTTCAATTAAAAATAGTAAATAAAAAAAATTAGAGGAGAAGATGGTTGGCTCCTTGTCTCTAAAAAAAATCAAATGTTATTTATCAAGTCTATTCCTGCCCAGGGCAACACAAAGTCCTTTACATA
>JALJCO010006408.1:0-65992 GCA_023101725.1 Atherinomorus stipes | reverse complement strand
AGGATAACTTTCCTTTCCAACCTGGAGCTTATTTCCAGGAGTTTATACTTGATTTACTCACCGGTAAAGTTTCTGCATCACTTTGAGTCTTTCAGGAGATATTAAGCTTTGAGTCGCCCATCGTGTACATCCAGTATCACGGTGGAGGCGGGGCGGCATCTGTCCGACATTATCTGCAGTAAACTTGGATTTTTGCAAATACTTTCAGTGGAATCAACGATTGAACCAGTACTTTTGTCCTGTAAGTTCAGATTTAGGCCCAATCCCAACTCTTTTTTTACCCCTTCCCCTTGGCCACTTAAAACGAAGCTACAAGGGGTGGGGCTGAAAGCCATCCCTACAAATTGGGACCCCCCTTCAACAATCACATTTGTTTTTATTTTCTCTTTGAAGATGTGTCTGTTTTTGTCACCTAGTGTGCGTCTGTACAGCACTTTGGGCATCCGCGGATGTAGAAAGTTGTGCTATATAAATAAATCGAACTTGAACTTGAACATCCGTCATTGGTGATCCGCCGGCTTGTACGTAGCAGATGTGCGCTGAGCTGGAGAAATCAGCCGTCTACAGCTGTGGATTAACGTTAACAAACAAATTTGATCCGTGCCTGACATAGAGCTGAACGATATCTACAAAATTTCATATCTCGATATTCATGCCTGACATCTCAATATCGATACGATACGATATGACTACAGGTTCGTTGAAAACTAAGCTCTTTGGTGGAAAGTGCAGTTTTGTTTGTGACTTCCAGAGCTTTATATGCAGGACAAGCGCAGAGAGAAATCTAGATCTTTTATATGGTTGCTTTTGCGATATTAATATCTTGGATGTCCATATCTCCATATAGATACGATAACGATATATCTTTCAGCCTAGCCTGACATTTTATTGATCATGTATCTGTAGATTATCAGGCTGCTACAGAGCACCGCTGCTGCTAGCGTTTATGTCGTACTTTTACATTTTTTCACGTACATTTTACAACGAAATTGACCGTTAAAGGGACCAGAGGGCAGGAATTAAAAAACAAACATGAATGTCCGTGTTTTCATACTAATGGGTGATGAAGCTCTAAATACCAAAAATAACGTTTCCACCACTGTCTCTCCGTTGCCTTGAACAGGCTGTGTGCTGCATAAAGCTGCAATTGATTGTCTGAATTTCCGTGCTGCCCTGCAGGCGTGGCGTCATTGATGCTGCAGGCGTGGCGTCATTGATGCTGCAGGCGTGGCGTCATTAACGCTGCAGGCGTGGCGTCATTGATGCTGCAGGCGTGGCGTCATTGGCAGCTTGCAGGCGTGGCGTCATTGATGCTGCAGACGTGGCGTCATTGATGCTGCAGGCGTGGCGTCATTGATGCTGCAGGCGTGGCGTCATTAACGCTGCAGGCGTGAGCGTCATTGATGCTGCAGGCGTGGCGTCATTGATGCTGCAGGCGTGGCGTCATTGATGCTGCAGGCGATGACGTCATTAACGCTGCAGAGGCGTGGCGTCATTAACGCGTGCAGGCGTGGCGTCATTGACGCTGCAGGCGTGACGTCAGTGATGCTGCAGGCGTGACGTCATTGACGCTGCAGACGTGGCGTCATTGATGCCGCAGGCGTGGCGTCATTAACGCTGCAGGCGTGGCGTCATTGGCGCTGCAGGCGTGGCGTCATTGATGCTGCAGACGTGGCGTCATTGATGCTGCAGGCGTGGCGTCATTGATGCTGCAGGCGTGACGTCATTAATGCTGCAGGCGTGACGTCATTGATGCTGCAGGCGTGACGTCATTAATGCTGCAGACGGCGTCATGAATGCTGCAGACGTGACGTCATTGATGCTGCAGACGTGACGTCATCAACGGCTGCAGACGTGCCGTCATCAACGCTGCAGACGTGACGTCATTAACGCTGCAGAGCGAGGCGTCATTGATGCTAACATCCGCAGTTTGAGTGCAGGAAGGAGGCGTCGGCGGTAAATTCAAACACTGTAAGTGATAGTTAGCGGATTCTTCTGCCGTCAGCAAAACGATCCAGATCAACTGAAAAAGACACTAAAACGTGGAACTACGAAGAAAAAGCGTAGAAACAACATTATAGCCTCAGATTTGTGCTCGGTGACGGCTTGGTGGGGCGCAGGTACCTGAAGCGGTTTCGTTTCTGAATCCTAGCCTCTCGTCCCGCTAAACATTTAAACAGCGTGAAACCAGACTCCATGATGTAGATGTATGCCCTGCTCTTTGTTAAAAATCATCATCGTCCTTCTTCCACAGTTCATCTCACGTCTCCTGTTCTGTCTCCAGACATCGTCTTCCCGGGTTGGCCGTCCTCCTTCTCCACCCCGTCCTCGGATGTGGATCTCCCGTCTGTCACCCTCGGTTGTCGGAGAAGGACAAGGACAACGCCTGGCTGTACACGCTGGACCCCATCCTGCTCACCATCATCGTGATGAGCTCTCGCTGGGCGTCCTGCTGGGGGCCGTCTGCGCCGGGCTGCTCCTCTACTGCACGTGCTCCTACAGCGGGCTGTCCTCGCGCTCCTCAACCACGCTGGAGAACTACAACTTCGAGCTGTACGACGGCATCAAGCACAAAGTCAAGATAAACCAGCAGAGGTGCTGCTCAGAAGCATGAAGGAAGAGGAGGAGTGATGGGGGGGGAGGAAGATCACTCCTGTGACCCCCTGCATTTGTTTTCAGTCTGGACAAACGCAGCATAAATAAGAAGCACTATCTGTAATTTTAACCCCCCTAAAGCCCCCGCTGCTCCCTTTGCTCTGATGTCTAACAGGGTAACATTGACCGGGGCTCCCCCAGCTGTTAATGTGCCAGCGGGGACTTGTTATCTAGATCCTCCCTGCAAGCTTTGAGGCCTGAACAGAGGAGCGTCTGACCCCGCCTCCCGACCTACAGCCCCACTTCTCCTCCGCCTGCAGGAGAGCCTGCTCGATTCTAAAAGCCTGCGAATGAATGAAGGAATGAATAAATGAATAAAAATGACAGAAAATAACCCTCCAGCCGCTGGAACGAAGCTGGGAAGCCCGCCCCCCACAGCACCCACCACAATCTGGACATTTGGAGCACAAATGACCGCCATCTGGGGGGTTTGCGTGACGTTAAATGCAGGATTCTGGACGAGGAAAGTTTCCTGCAGCAGCTTTCCAGGAGGACTTCAGCTCCAGCGCGCCAGTTAATGGGGGGGGCGTTTGACTGAAATCAACACATATCAAGCGAATGCCTACCCCCTCCACGAAATAAAGATAATAATGAAAAAATAAAAGCTTAAAGGGACAGTACGCCCACAGAATGATGGTTCATCTTCTCCTCATCCTCATGCTGAGCAAGACTCTGGAGCACTTTTTTAATTTCTCAAATGCAGCCAGAGATCCGTGGGGGGGTCATCATCCACCGACTTTCATATGATGGACTTCAACGTCGACCAAGGTTATTATAGTTAACTAAAACTAACAAAAAAACATTTCAGTTAACTGAAATAAAAATAGAAACGACAGTTTTTAACAAAACGATAACTAACTGAAACTGTATCATGTCTTTACAAAACTAACTAAAACTAACTAAAATTATTGCAGAAACATCCTTAGTTTTAGTCTTTGTAAATTAATATAATACATCGACCCTTTGGGTTGATTTGAAATCTATTTCTATTTAACCTTTTTACTTTGCTCTACTGGTTTTACTCCAAGTGACTTTCTGAAGATTTTGAATGTCACACCAGACAAACACCTATAATTTACTGAAAAGAAAACCCCAAAAAACTAAAACTAACACTGAAACTAATTAAAACTAAACTAAAACTAAACATTTTCCAAAAATAGAAACTAATAAAAACTAGCAAATCTGCTCAAAAAACTAACTAAAACTAACTGAATTGAAAAACAAAAGTCAAAACGAAATAAAACTGAAACTAATTAAAAATCAAAAACTATTATAACCTTGACGACTGAACCAAAAGGTCCATAAAAGTCCACAAAAACTTGTCAATGTTCCTCCGGACTGCTCGTCCCCAAAAATCCAAGTTTTGGGGACATTTATGGACCTTTTTGGTTCAGTCTCCGTGAGGAACGTAACGATTAAAATGGTTAACCGTGATAAAATTACCAGTGATCAGTAATACCGTTTCAAATTGTAATTATCGTTAAAACCGTGACTGATTACTGCACTTTGAAAAACCCCCCAGTGATGCACTTTGAAAACCCCCCAGTGATGCTGCTGATTGGCTGGAAAAGCAGCAGTCGTAGTTTGCGACGTTTCATTTATGAAAACATGTCAAAACGTGGTGGAAGCCAACGAAGGCGCCCACATGGACAGCTCGCTTTAGATCCCCCCCCCCTTTCAAAAGGACAAAGTAGATATTTAGACCCATTTTGGATACTTTTAAAGATGCTGGGGGGTATTTCTATGATACCGCGATAAAAATGATAACCGTGATCATTTCGGTCACAATAACCGTGATATGAAATTTTCATGTCGTTACATCTCTCGTCACCGCTGAGCTCCATTATATGAAAGTTTGGAGGAAACTAACCCCCCCTCCCGGATCTCCAGCTGCATTTGAGATATTAAAAAAGTGCTCCAGAGTCTTGCTCAGCATGAGGATGAGGAGAAGATGAAGGTGTACTGTCCCTTTATAAAGATATTGAACCACACAACTCAAACAAATCTAGATTTTTAACGGTGAAGAAGGAAAAGAGAATGAAAAAGGACATTTTCTTTTTGTTTGTTTTTTGAACGTTTTAGCTATGAGTTCTGTGAGTTTTAGCCTGCCACGCGGCGTGCGCTGGTTCCTTTGTCTGCCCTCGGTCTGCGCTTCGTGAAACCAGTGGCATAGAAGAGTAATGGTGACTGTTTTTGTTCTGTTTTAGACTCGTGTCCATTTGCATAAAAAGGTAAAGGAAAGCAGCTTCAGTTCGTAGCAGCCCTGTAGAGCTCTTATGCCATGTTAGACTTTTCTTTTAGAATTGTGTTGGACTCCACGGTCTTTATCGTTACTTTAGTCTTTTTCTATTTTGGCACATTTTCCATTACAGAGTATCAATTTTTGCAAAGAGTAGGGGAGAGTGAAAGTAATACAGAAGGTTTATCAAATCTAACATGCTGTTATGGAGTTGTGCTTTAGATTCAGTATTCTAGAGTTTGGTTTTTTGGTATATATCTATATTTTTTTGCTTTTCAGACTGTATGACGCCCAAATGATGGATACACACTGTGTGAACACAATGTCAGTGATTGTTTTATTGCAACCTATGGATTGCCAAAGAGCTGTGTATGCGCTGAGTGGGACTAAAAGGTGTTAAGACAAGGCTGGGAGGACTAAGACTGATGGATTATCATGCTGTTTGTCCATTATTCTTAATCCTGCCTGCTTAAAAAAGGCCACTCTGAACACGGAGGAAGAAAGAGTGACTACAGGAGGAGAACTGAAATCATACAGTTGACTTTTTTCGGACACACAATCAAGCCTTAAACAAACTACAGTATACGCTGTATCGGAGGACAGCCATGGAGGAGGGCCAGTGCCGCTGGAGAAGGAGACACACACCTACGTTCACACACACACATTTACACCCCCATGTGTTTGAGGGGGTGTCACTGACTTAATGCATTCCTGGACCCCCCGTACCTTAACCTGCACAGCTGGATACCCAACCCTGAACCTTAACGTTGACCTGATCCTAAATCCTAATCTTAGTCCTCAACCATTCGAAGCTCAGTATTTTTAGAACGAATATGTCCCACATCTACAGTCAGCTCAGCTTTCAGCCCCCCCAGAAATACACCTGAACATATCTGCAAACACCAAACGGGACATGAGGAAAGAGAGGAAGGAAAATATCACCGTGATGTTTACTTGCAGGAAACCTGTGTAGAAAGTTCAGCTTCTGTTCAACATCGTTAAAGGTGTCATCACCCGGAAATCCCACTTTTCCACGTTAAACGTGCGCTGGAACAGGACGCAGTTAAAACGTGCACTGGAACAGGACCGCGGTTAAACGTGCACTGGAACAGGACCGCGGTTATAACGTGCACTGGAACAGGACCGCGGTTAAAACGGGCCACAAACTCCGGCGTGGAAGTGGCTTCGTCTCTGAGTGCGTGCACTCTCTTCTCACCAGAATCTGCCACAAAACGCGCTCTCCACCGTACGCCATTTTGTTTTTCCTACGGGGATGACATGATCCACAGAGGCTGCTAGCTGCTAAGCTAGCCTCTTTAGCGCCACCTGAAATCAGCTGATTACCTGCCGCAGAGTAGCGTTTAATGACCAACTTTGTCAGAGAGCAGGATGGCGACGAGGGAAAAAAATCTGCCGTGCTGAGCTGCTTCGGCAGAAATTCATCCGTTTTCAGTGCTCTAACAGGAGGGACAGCTTTACCAGGGAGCAGTGGATGATATTTCTCAGTGAGGATGTGCAGTCGGTAAGTGTTGCTGCTGTGTAACTTCTTATCTTTTGTGTCAGAGACCAGTAAACGGTGGTAGACGAGCGGACAAGCTGCTAATGTAGCTACAGAAGCTAACAGTGTTTGGTTAGCTTCACGTCAGACGTCCGCTCCAACGGTCCATCCGTGTCGTTATGTTTTTATCACGTTTTTCTCTGTTGGGACATCATTTCCTTCCCCTGCTCTGTCCTGATAAAACTTTGTTTTGGCTTTGACGTTTGCCTCGTGAACGCGCTTACAGACAGGTCTGATTCTCGTTTGTATTCTCTCAAACAAAAGTTGGAGATAAAAAAGAGGTCTTTCTGGAAATAATAGCTTACTTAACAAACAACAGCAGAGTTAAGAAGTAGGAAGTTAGCTGGACAGTTTGGGGTCAACCGGGACTCTTGCATAACAGTGCTTAGCATCGGCCTCCTTACGTTTTAACATAATAGTTGCATAACAGTTTCAATTTTTGCAAAACAGAAGCACATTTCAAACTGCAGAGGAAACAAAAGCATTTCATGTTTTTAGCTGTGTCATGATCTGCTGTGAGACTGTTGCTGAGGCAAAATATCCATTATTGCAGTTTCAACACAAGTTTGGAGATTATAAAGAAAAGTTAAGGATGAGGGAGGAGTGCTGTCCAACGACCCGGGTCCACGGGCCTGTCCGAGATACACGGCAAGTCAGTCTGGCTTCCCCCCGCTGGAGACTGATTTCCAGAGCGAGACGAGAGGCGGGACTAACGGGAACGAAGCGAACCGGAGAGAACCAATCAGAGAAACAGAGAAGCAAACGTCTCCGTGAGCGGAAAACCTTCAGGGCAGCAAGTTGTGGTGCGTTTGAGGACACGTGCAGCTCATGAAGACATCAGAAATATCAGTAACCCGCCGCTCCTCTGCCGCCATTCTGACTGTTTACGGTGAGAGAACCGAGTCGTAAAAAAGACGCAGGCCTGTCGTTACGCCTGCTTCCTGCGCTGTGATTGGTCCGGTCAGTTTTTACCGGAGTGGAAATCACTTCCCATTGGAAGGACGCCAGACTGGCTTGCTGTGTGTCACATACATGGCGTTGTTCAGGCTGGTGGACCAGGCTACCATCCGATGACATCACTGCTTTCGTTTTGCATAATTAACTGCTACCAATGCAAATAACCTCAAAACTGAACATTAAAGACGATTTTTTAAATAAGAGAAAATACACTCTAAGAATAGATTGATTGTTTTTCTATCCAGTCTAGTTGGTTAAACTAATATTGGTTAGATTAACCAACATTTGGTCAAAGTGACCAATTTGTATTGATCACTTTGACCAAAATATTGGTTTATCTGATCAGCCTTTTGGTTGTTTTGACCAAAATGCCAGGCCGGCATTGTAAATAAGAATCTTGTTCTTAATGTCTTTGCCTGGTTAAATAAAGGTTAAATAAAAATAAATAAATTGTTTTGATCAAAAGACTGATCGGACACATAACTACCAACCGGACTGGTAAAATTCATTTAACTGTTTGGTTGTTTTAACCAATCTCCTCTTATGGTGTAGCTTCTTGCACGATCAGTCTGCAGATCATGATGTCAGAACCAGGTTACCTGCATGTAAACATATGTGATGAGTCAGCAGAGGGAAAACCAGGCTTACACAACCACCAGTTTCAGTGGAAGTTCAAGTAATAGTACTTCTGGGGAACTTTGTGTCTATTAGAAATCTTTATTAGCTTTTGAGATTTTAATGGTGTTAAATGACTTCCCGAATGGTTGGGACTTGGGTAAAAGGTCGAGGTGCAAAATGACAATGATACAAAAACCCACTTTGACAGCATCCAACATGACTCGGCTTGTTTTTCATGGGTTTGTTTCATAAAACCTTGTAAGTTAAAAAGTACAAGAGGAGAATGGGAGAGGGAGACACGGAAAAGCAGCCATGTATACGCTGGAGGATCAGACTCTGATCTGTTTTCTCTCTATGTTTCACTTTGCTGAGCATCAACAGATGAAGTTCAGACTCTCTTTTTTCCATTTGAATGATGTTTCCTTGCCGGTACATTGTTTTCGGAGAGTGCAAATTACAAAAGAAATGGAGAAGTTCGGGGAAAAAGAGTAAAACTTGTGATAATTTATCTTTGCCTGAGGCCCCGTTCTGGCTTTTGTCTTCCTCTCTCTTCTCCGCACTCGCAGGCAAGCATCGATGACAAACACGAAGAATACAAAGGGATTATTAAAAGGTGTTGAACAATAGTCAGAAAAGGAGAAATGGAATAAGGGAACAATAGAAAGAGATGAAGAATTTCTGTCCATCTAACTGTGTTTTCTTTGGACTGTTTTCCAAGTGCCTTGGAGCTCTCTTATTGTCTTCTATCTTTCTCTGTCCCTGCTGATGTCTCTTTATCTCTCACACACATGCAGACATGAAACATTAAAGTGCTGATGACACGACCTGAACTTCCAGTAACTTCGCCATAAACCAAGAAATCAGCAGTTCTGTGCAGTTAGAAGCTAATCAGACGTGAATTTACGTAAATATCCGATGTTTTAGAGGTGCAGCATATGAGGAGACGTCCTCATATATCCGAGCAACAGCTGTCTGTCCGTACAGCAGCTGTCTGACCGATGTGATGAAGGAGACGTCCTTATATAACCGAGCAGCAGCTGTCTGTCCGTACAGCAGCTGTATGACCGATCTGATGAAGGAGACGTCCTCATATAACCGAGCAGAAGCTGTCTGTCCGTACAGCAGCTGTATGACCGATCTGATGAAGGAGACGTCCTCGTATAACCGAGCAGCAGCTGTCTGTCTCGTACAGCAGCTGTATGACCGTACAGCAGCTGTCTGTCCGTACAGCAGCTGTCTGACCGATGTGATGGAGACGTCCTCATATAACCGAGCAGCAGCTGTCTGTCCCTGAGACGTCCTCATATAACCGAGCAGCAGCTGTCTGACCGATGTGATGAAGGAGACGTCCTCATGTAACCGAGCAGCAGCTGTCTGTCCGTACAGCAGCTGTCTGACCGATGTGATGAAGGAGACGTCCTCATATAACCGAGCAGCAGCTGTCTGTCCCTGAGACGTCCTCGTATAACCGAGCAGCAGCTGTCTGTCCGTACAGCAGCTGTCTGACAGATGTGATGATGGAGACGTCCTCGTATAACCGAGCAGCAGCTGTCTGTCCGTACAGCAGCTGTCTGTCTGATGTGATGAAGCTACGATGGTGAAACAGAATATTCCAGAGGACATGACTGCAGTTCATGTGTTAGAGTCTCAGCAGCTTCAGTAAACAGAAGCTGCAGCAGGAGAGACGAGCAGAGGCTCCTACACACCAAAAACTCAAATCTTCGCAAGTAGATTTTTCTCATTTCTAGACAAAATACCTCATCACACTCAAAATAAGACAAAATTGCTTAAATAGAAACATGTTGGGAAGATATAAGATCTTGTTTTAAGACAATACATCTCATTTCAAGACATCAAGAAAATTTTGCTTTCCCATTAGCAGAATTTTGTTGCTTAAGCAAAAAACCCTTTTTTTTAAAACTTATTTTAAGGCCTGCGTTTTATTTCAAGAAATCTTATCAGGAAAATTTTGCTTGTTCCATTGGCAGATTTTTGCTTATTACAAGCAAAAAAATCTTTGAAATGTTTCTCTTTCAGCAAGTTTCTCTTATTTTGAATGTGATGAGATCATTTGTCTAGAAAGTAGAAAAATATAATTGCTAAGATTTGAGTTTTTGCAGTGTATTACTGATACCCGGTAATCCCACCTGCTGCTTTCTCCTCTTCAGAATAAAATCTGGATCTGTAGGAAACTTAAACAAACTAATGCTGCACGTACGAGCTTTTAAACATTAACTGGTAAAACAACAGAAGGCTGAGTCGTTACTGTTCATCTGTAAAACTGGAAAAGGAACTTAAAAGCTGCTATGAACAGACGTCACGTCCGGTTTCTGTAACAGCGCCACCCGTCTGGTCAGATGCTGAAATGCAGCCATGTTTCCTGATAACTCATCTATGTTTCTGTCACATAGATCATCATGAAGAACGTTCTGGTCGATAAAACATGGACGAAATGACAAAAACGTGTCATCGGCACTTTAAACAGTGATCAGTGAGTTTATCATGACACACATATACGTTCAACTGAAGCTATTCTCTCTGTTTCCCGCTTGACTCGTTCCCTCTGGAAGTCCGGGTAGTATTACTCTTTCTGTCTCGATGGATACATATACACACATATACACACATACTTATGCACAACTTATTCAAAAACAAAACATGAACACACACCTACCGCACTGGCCAGAAAACAACTGTTGTTTGTAGACTTTGTACAGAAAAATTTCTTTTTTAATGTTATTATTATTATTTAATAAAGGCTAAATAACAAATCATCTTGTAAGCGTATTTTTGTGTGTTTGGTTAATGCTTAAACTTCTGACTACTAACTCGCACTATTAACATTCAAAGAGGCTCTTGGGACATGAAAGCATTCAGAGGCTTTTCTCAGGTTTTCCCTTTAAAAGTCTTCTTACTTCATGTTTTTGGGAATGAAATGTACCTTCCAGGAAGAGCAGATGGGAGCCGTTATCTGGATTTTACACCCACATACCCTGCGTGGCTTTGGCTTCGTGCTGGAACATGAGCGTCATGGTGCATTCACACCAGCCGTTTTTATTTCAGTCCCGCTCAGTTTGCTCGGAAGGCCGCGTCATCTGGTGAACTGTTAAAGTGCAAACGAGGAGTGCAACAAGATGTGAAACCGTTCAACAGAGAGCACTGTCTCAAACAGTAAAGAACTTTTCCTTTTACTTTATCAACCAGTCAGATAGACTTGTCAAGGTTTAGGCACGGCTGTAACTAGCTATGAGGTAAATACCTCGGTTAATATTTCATTCATTTTACCAAAGAAAAAGAAAAGAAAATCTAATTTATAGAAAGATCGCACATTATATTAGCCGCTATACTGTAGCTGACAATCAGGAGTGTGTTTACGGAATAAAAATAAATAAAAAGAATGAGTTGTGTTTTCATATGAGGTCTCCTCGCCTGTAGCGTTAACGTCACGTTTACCACGTGGTCACGTTTACCGCCGGCCGTCACATGTTTCCGTCTTGAGGTAAAGAAGAAGAGATTCTCCGCGCGGGAAGACCTGAATGAGGTAGGAACAAACACTCGCCAGTTCAAGCATCTGTCACAATAGTTCAACTTGGGGGGGGGTAAAGTTCATCTTATCTCACTAGCAAACGTTATCAAGCCTAATGTGACGTTTACTCTCTGCGTAACTCTGTGAAATGCGTGAATCTGTCCCACTTCATCTCCTCCCCACTTCGTTGGGGGAGATCTCCCCTTTAGAGTAAACCAAACACACCTTTCTCTCTCTCTCTCTCTCTCTCTCTCTCTCTCTCTGTCTCTCTCTCTCTCTTTCTCTCTCTCTTTCTCTCTCTCTCTTTCTCCCAGCTGAGCCTGAGCCGGACGCAAGCCTGCTGCTAGTGATGGGAAGTTCGGCTCTTTTCAGAGAGCCGGCTCTTTTGATTCAGCTCCCAAAGAAGAGTCGGCTCTTTTGATTCAGCTCCCAAAGAAGAGCCGGCTCTTTTGATTCAGCTCCCAAAGAAGAGCCGGCTCTTTTGATTCGGCTCCAAAGAAGAGCCGGCTCTTTTGATTCATCTCCCAAAGAAGAGCCGGCTCTTTTGATTCGGCTCCCAAAGAAGAGCCGGCTCTTTTGATTCAGCAGAAGAGTCGGCTCTTTTGATTCGTCTCCCAAAGAAGAGTCGGCTCTTTTGATTCATCTCCCAAAGACGAGTCGGCTCTTTTGATTCATCTCCCAACGAAGAGTCGGCTCTTTTGATTCATCTCCCAAAGAAGAGCCGGCTCTTTTGATTCGGCTCCGAAGAGCCGGCTCTTTTGATTCGGCTCCCAGAGAAGAGCCGGCTCTTTTGATTCATCTCCCAACGAAGAGTCGGCTCTTTTGATTCATCTCCCAAAGAAGAGCCGGCTCTTTTGATTCATCTCCCAACGAAGAGTCGGCTCTTTTGATTCATCTCCCAAAGAAGAGCCGGCTCTTTTGATTCGGCTCCGAAGAGCCGGCTCTTTTGATTCGGCTCCCAGAGAAGAGCCGGCTCTTTGATTCATCTCCCAACGAAGAGTCGGCTCTTTTGATTCATCTCCCAAAGAAGAGCCGGCTTTTTTGATTCATCTCCCAACGAAGAGTCGGCTCTTTTGATTCATCTCCCAAAGAAGAGCCGGCTCTTTTGAGTTGGCTCCCAAAAAAGAGCCGGCTCTTTTGATTCGGCAGAAGAGTCGGCTCTTTTGATTTGGCTCCCAAAGAAGAGCCGGCTCTTTTGATTCGTCTCCCAAAGAAGAGCCGGCTCTCTTTGATTCAGCTCCCAAAGAAGAGCCGGCTTTTTTGATTCGGCTCCCAAAGAAGAGCCGGCTCTATTGATTCATCTCCCAAAGAAGAGCCGGCTCTTTTGATTCGGCTCCCAAAGAAGAGCCGGCTCTTTTGATTCGGCTCCCAGAGAAGAGCCGGCTCTTTTGATTCAGCTCCCAAAGAAGAGCCGGCTCTTTTGATTCATCTCCCAAAGAAGAGCCGGCTCTTTTGATTCAGCTCCCAAAGAAGAGCCAGCTCTTTTGATTCGGCTCCCAAAGAAGAGCCGGCTCTTTTGATTCGGCTCCCAAAGAAGAACCGGCTCTTTTGATTCGGCTCCCAAAGAAGAGCCGGCTCTTTTGATTCGGCTCCCAAAGAAGAGCCGGCTCTTTTGATTCGGCTCCCAAAGAAGAGCCGGCTCTTTTGATTCGTCTCCCAAAGAAGAGCCGGCTTTTTGGATTCAGCTCCTAGAAGAGCCGGCTCTTTTGATTCATCGAAGAGCCGGCTCTTTTGATTCGGCTCCCAAAGAAGAGCCGGCTCCTTTGATACGGCTCCCAAAGAAGAGCCGGCTCTTTTGATTCGGCTCCCAAAGAAGAGCCGGCTCTTTTGATTCGTCTCCCAAAGAAGAGCCGGCTCTTTTGATTCAGCTCCTAGAAGAGCCGGCTCTTTTGATTCATCAAGAGCCGGCTCTTTTGATCCGGCTCCCAAAGAAGTGCCGGCTCTTTTGATTCGGCTCCCAAAGAAGAGCCGGCTCTTTTGATTCGGCTCCCAAAGAAGAGCCGGCTCTTTTGATTCGGCTCCCAAAGAAGAGCCGGCTCTTTTGATTCGGCTCCCAAAGAAGAGCCGGCTCTTTTGATTCGTCTCCCAAAGAAGAGCCGGCTTTTTTGATTCAGCTCCTAGAAGAGCCGGCTCTTTTGATTCATCGAAGAGCCGGCTCTTTTGATTCGTCTCCCAAAGAAGAGCCGGCTCTTTTGATTCGGCTCCCAAAGAAGAGCCGGCTCTTTTGATTCGTCTCCCAAAGAAGAGCCGGCTCTTTTGATTCAGCTCCTAGAAGAGCCGGCTCTTTTGATTCATCGAAGAGCCGGCTCTTTTGATTCGGCTCCCAAAGAAGTGCCGGCTCTTTTGATTCGGCTCCCAAAGAAGAGCCGGCTCTTTTGATTCAGCTCCCAAAGAAGAGCCGGCTTTTTTGATTCGGCTCCCAAAGAAGAGCCGGCTCTATTGATTCATCTCCCAAAGAAGAGCCGGCTCTTTCGATTCGGCTCCCAAAGAAGAGCCGGCTCTTTTGATTCGGCTCCCAAAGAAGAGCCGGCTCTTTTGATTCGTCTCCCAAAGAAGTGCCGGCTCTTTTGATTCGGCTCCCAAAGAAGAGCCGGCTCTTTGATTCGGCTCCCAAAGAAGAGCCGGCTCTTTTGATTCGTCTCCCAAAGAAGAGCCGGCTCTTTTGATTCGGCTCCCAAAGAAGAACCGGCTCTTTTGATTCGGCTCCCAAAGAAGAGCCGGCTCTTTTGATTCGGCTCCCAAAGAAGAGCCGGCTCTTTTGATTCGTCTCCCAAAGAAGAGCCGGCTCTTTTGATTCGGCTCCCAAAGAAGAGCCGGCTCTTTGATTCGGCTCCCAAAGAAGAGCCGGCTCTTTTGATTCGTCTCCCAAAGAAGAGCCGGCTCTTTTGATTCAGCTCCTAGAAGAGCCGGCTCTTTTGATTCATCGAAGAGCCGGCTCTTTTGATTCGGCTCCCAAAGAAGTGCTGGCTCTTTTGATTCG
Organism: Atherinomorus stipes; assembly: GCA_023101725.1. Lineage (NCBI taxonomy): Eukaryota > Metazoa > Chordata > Actinopteri > Atheriniformes > Atherinidae > Atherinomorus > Atherinomorus stipes. The sequence continues at coordinate 51,459 of JALJCO010006408.1, read as the reverse complement.
GCTCCCGAAGAAGAGCCGGCTCTTTTGATTCGGCTCCCAAAGAAGAGCCGGCTCTTTTGATTCGGCTCCCAAAGAAGAGCCGGCTCTTTTGATTCGTCTCCCAAAGAAGAGCCGGCTTTTTTGATTCAGCTCCTAGAAGAGCCGGCTCTTTTGATTCATCGAAGAGCCGGCTCTTTTGATTCGGCTCCCAAAGAAGTGCCGGCTCTTTTGATTCGGCTCCCAAAGAAGAGCCGGCTCTTTTGATTCGGCTCCCAAAGAAGAGCCGGCTCTTTTGATTCGTCTCCCAAAGAAGAGCCGGCTCTTTTGATTCGGCTCCCAAAGAAGAGCCGGCTCTTTTGATTCGGCTCCCAAAGAAGAGCCGGCTCTTTTGATTCGTCTCCCAAAGAAGAGCCGGCTCTTTTGATTCAGCTCCTAGAAGAGCCGGCTCTTTTGATTCATCGAAGAGCCGGCTCTTTTGATTCGGCTCCCAAAGAAGTGCCGGCTCTTTTGATTCGGCTCCCAAAGAAGAGCCGGCTCTTTTGATTCAGCTCCCAAAGAAGAGCCGGCTTTTTTGATTCGGCTCCCAAAGAAGAGCCGGCTCTATTGATTCATCTCCCAAAGAAGAGCCGGCTCTTTCGATTCGGCTCCCAAAGAAGAGCCGGCTCTTTTGATTCGGCTCCCAGAGAAGAGCCGGCTCTTTTGATTCGTCTCCCAAAGAAGAGCCGGCTTTTTTGATTCAGCTCCTAGAAGAGCCGGCTCTTTTGATTCATCGAAGAGCCGGCTCTTTTGATTCGGCTCCCAAAGAAGTGCCGGCTCTTTTGATTCGGCTCCCAAAGAAGAGCCGGCTCTTTTGATTCGGCTCCCAAAGAAGAGCCGGCTCTTTTGATTCGTCTCCCAAAGAAGAGCCGGCTCTTTTGATTCGGCTCCCAAAGAAGAGCCGGCTCTTTTGATTCGGCTCCCAAAGAAGAGCCGGCTCTTTTGATTCGTCTCCCAAAGAAGAGCCGGCTCTTTTGATTCAGCTCCTAGAAGAGCCGGCTCTTTTGATTCATCGAAGAGCCGGCTCTTTTGATTCGGCTCCCAAAGAAGTGCTGGCTCTTTTGATTCGGCTCCCGAAGAAGAGCCGGCTCTTTTGATTCGGCTCCCAAAGAAGAGCCGGCTCTTTTGATTCGGCTCCCAAAGAAGAGCCGGCTCTTTTGATTCGTCTCCCAAAGAAGAGCCGGCTTTTTTGATTCAGCTCCTAGAAGAGCCGGCTCTTTGATTCATCGAAGAGCCGGCTCTTTTGATTCGGCTCCCAAAGAAGTGCCGGCTCTTTTGATTCGGCTCCCAAAGAAGAGCCGGCTCTTTTGATTCGGCTCCCAAAGAAGAGCCGGCTCTTTTGATTCGTCTCCCAAAGAAGAGCCGGCTCTTTTGATTCGGCTCCCAAAGAAGAGCCGGCTCTTTGATTCGGCTCCCAAAGAAGAGCCGGCTCTTTTGATTCGTCTCCCAAAGAAGAGCCGGCTCTTTGATTCAGCTCCTAGAAGAGCCGGCTCTTTTGATTCATCGAAGAGCCGGCTCTTTTGATTCGGCTCCCAAAGAAGTGCCGGCTCTTTTGATTCGGCTCCCAAAGAAGAGCCGGCTCTTTTGATTCGGCTCCCAAAGAAGAGCCGGCTCTTTGATTCGTCTCCCAAAGAAGAGCCGGCTCTTTTGATTCGGCTCCCAAAGAAGAGCCGGCTCTTTTGATTCGGCTCCCAAAGAAGAGCCGGCTCTTTTGATTCGTCTCCCAAAGAAGAGCCGGCTCTTTTGATTCAGCTCCTAGAAGAGCCGGCTCTTTTGATTCATCGAAGAGCCGGCTCTTTTGATTCGGCTCCCAAAGAAGTGCCGGCTCTTTTGATTCGGCTCCCAAAGAAGAGCCGGCTCTTTTGATTCGGCTCCCAAAGAACAGCCGTGCAAGACAGAGACAAGGCAGTGCACTCACACAGACTCCTCACCACTAACTCCTGTCTTCATTTGCAATGGAACAGCCTTTCTTTCTGTTTTTATACATTTGTAAAAACCTATATTTTCATGTGGCCGGCAGCATGGCCTCCTTAGTGGCCAGTCACAACAAAAGCCCCATTTCCACCTGCGGGTCTGGGTCGGATGGGGTCTGGGTCGGATGGGGTCTGGGTCGGATAGGATCTGGGTCGGATCGGGTCTGGGTCGGATCGGGTCTGGGCTGGATCGGGTCTGGGTCGGATAGGATCTGGATCGGATCGGGTCTGGGCCGGATCGGGTCTGGGTCGGGTTGGGTGGGTTTTGGTACAGATGTGTTGGTTACACATTGCGTCGCCACAGCAACCTGTCCCCTTGTCCTGGAGGCGGAGTTTTAACCGGATAGCGCTGCTACGTGATCACGTGACATCATCGCCGTGCAACACCTTTTAACCAAAGCACCACCCGTGACAGAAAAAAAGGAGCCCCCCCTGCTTTGTTTTTACGCCGGGTCACGCGGGAAGTGACAGATTTTTCAACGAATCAACGGATTGCTGTGTGTTAGCTCCGCCTCTTTGGTCCGGATCTGCTAGGTCAGTACCAAAAAAGTAGGCCGGGTCGGGTCGGATATAAGGGGACCCGTCCTAGTTTTTATCTGTGGAGACGCAAAAAAACGTGGACCGATCCGGCCCGACCCGACCCAGACTCACTGGTGGAAACGGGGCTAAAGTACTGTGATCTCCTAAAAAACCGGGAGGGGGCTCCTCTGATTCACAATGAAGCATCGGCTCTCAGGCGGCCATTCTGAGCTCGGCTATAGCATATGAGTGTCACATGCTAACAAGAATTCAGTCAACACTTATTACACGATTGTGTATTTGTGTAATCGCACAGTTTAAAACACTATTTATTTTACTTTTTTATTCATAAATAAGTACTACAATTCTTTTTTTGCACGCGCATTGCACGCTCGCATGGTTTTGTGTGAAAAAGTGATTGCCTTTAGGGGGCAATCACTTTTTCACACAGGGACATGGAGGTTTGGATTTTCCCACCTTACTAATAAAAACCTTCATTTAAAAACTGCATTTTGTGTTTACTTGTGTTATCGTTGTTTCATATTTAAATTTGTTTGACAAACATGCAAAAAAATAAGAAATCAGGAAGGGTACAAACACTTTCTCCACATAACTGTATATATTGGACTCTTATTACTCTTATTGCTATTTTATCTTGTGTCCTCTGCTGTATTTTATCCCTGGACTGTCTTGTCTTAATTATTTTTAATGAACATGGACCAAGCTACAACGATGTTAGCTTAGTTGATTCAATGAATGTCAAAAAGGAGGATGTGAAGTAGGCATCTGTCCATGTTCATGCCCCCATGTTCTCCCTGTTGAGGATTCACACAAACAGTGTCATTTCACATGATGTCCAAAGGATATCATAACATAGACAGATGCAAGTATTGCACATTTTCTGGTCAGCAGTGACTAGAATAGCAGTGTTAAACACCACATTATGCTTTTTTATGTGCTACAGGACATGTGATTTACGAACAAGCAGTCAATACAAAGGCTAGATATTTCTAACTTGATCTACAGTCTGCCACAGACAGGATTTCTCAACTCTTCAAGCTCATGTTGCGAGCCATGAGCCAGCTTACAGCAATGTATACTATGCAAGGTATTAATGGCTGGCTTCTACGCTTTGACTTCATTGCTCCCCAAAGGCAAATATCAAGTGCAACTTAGCGAGAGGTGGGAAGCTACAATACAGACGGCACTCTCAGGGGAAGCCAGACTCAAAGCCTGCAGATGGAAGCGAGGTGGAGGTGTGCCTTTCGAAATGCTGACAGCAGCAGGAGCAGCTTGACTTACTGGTGTAGGAAGCCATGTAACAGAAAAAAGATAAATAAATTTAACAGAGAACTGCAAGCTCGAGCCCACTGCTGGGCTTAAAAGTGTCCTACAGTAGATATGAGTTCGGAGACGGTCGGTTCCAACCCGATAAAGGCTGGCAGCAGAAGCTCACCAAAGTCAGCAACATCCAGCAGCATGAAGGGATGTAAACAGGTACAAGAAACCTTAACGAAAGGTGTATCTATTCAGAGAGGGTCTAGGATCAGAGAGGATCTAGGATCAGAGAGGGTCTAGGATCAGAAAGGGTCTAGGATCAGAGAGGGTCTAGGATCAGAGAGGATCTAGGATCAGAGAGGTTCTAGGATCAGAGAGGATCTAGGATCAGAGAGGGTCTAGGATCAGAGAGGGTCTAGGATCAGAGAAGATCTAGGATCAGAGAAGATCTAGGATCAGAGAGGTTCTAGGATCAGAGAGGTTCTAGGATCAGAGAGGATCTAGGATCAGAAAGGATCTAGGATCAGAGAGGTTCTAGGATCAGAGAGGATCTAGGATCAGAGAGGGTCTAGGATCAGAGAGGGTCTAGGATCAGAGAGGATCTAGGATCAGAGAGGTTCTAGGATCAGAGAGGATCTAGGATCAGAAAGGTTCTAGGATCAGAGAGGATCTAGGATCAGAGAGGTTCTAGGATCAGAGAGGTTCTAGGATCAGAGAGGATCTAGGATCAGAGAGGTTCTAGGATCAGAGAAGATCTAGGATCAGAGAAGATCTAGGATCAGAGAGGTTCTAGGATCAGAGAGGTTCTAGGATCAGAGAGGTTCTAGGATCAGAGAGGATCTAGGATCAGAGAGGTTCTAGGATCAGAGAAGATCTAGGATCAGAGAAGATCTAGGATCAGAGAGGTTCTAGGATCAGAGAGGCTCTAGGATAAGAGAGGATCTAGGATCAGAGAGGTTCTAGGATCAGAGAGGATCAAGGATCAGAGAGGTTCTAGGATCAGAGAGGTTCTAGGATCAGAGAGGATCTAGGATCAGAAAGGTTCTAGGATCAGAGAGGATCTAGGATCAGAGAGGATCTAGGATCAGAGAGGTTCTAGGATCAGAGAGGATCTAGGATCAGAGAGGTTCTAGGATCAGAGAAGATCTAGGATCAGAGAGGATCTAGGATCAGAGAGGTTCTAGGATCAGAGAGGTTCTAGGATCAGAGAAGATCTAGGATCAGAGAAGATCTAGGATCAGAGAAGATCTAGGATCAGAGAGGTTCTAGGATCAGAGAAGATCTAGGATCAGAGAGGATCTAGGATCAGAGAGGTTCTAGGATCAGAGAGGTTCTAGGATCAGAGAAGATCTAGGATCAGAGAGGATCTAGGATCAGAGAGGATCTACGATCAGAGAGGATCTAGGATCAGAGAAGTTCTAGAATCAGAGAGGTTCTAGGATCAGAAAGGATCTAGGATCAGAGAAGATCTAGGATCAGAGAAGATCTAGGATCAGAGAGGATCTAGGATCAGAGAGGTTCTAGGATCAGAGAAGATCTAGGATCAGAGAGGTTCTAGGATCAGAGAGGATCTAGGATCAGAGAGGATCTAGGATCAGAGAGGTTCTACGATCAGAGAGGATCTAGGATCAGAGAAGTTCTAGGATCAGAGAGGTTCTAGGATCAGAGAGGATCTAGGATCAGAGAAGTTCTAGGATCAGAGAGGTTCTAGGATCAGAGAGGAGAGGTTCTAGGATCAGAGAGGATCTAGGATCAGAGAAGTTCTAGGATCAGAGAGGTTCTAGGATCAGAGAGGATCTAGGATCAGAGAAGTTCTAGGATCAGAGAGGTTCTAGGATCAGAGAGGATCTAGGATCAGAGAGGATCTAGGATCAGAGAGGTTCTAGGATCAGAGAGGATCTAGGATCAGAGAGGATCTAGGATCAGAGAGGTTGTAGGATCAGAGAGGTTCTAGGATCAGAGAGGTTCTAGGATCAGAGAGGATCTAGGATCAGAAAGGTTCTAGGATCAGAGAGGATCTAGGATCAGAGAGGTTCTAGGATCAGAGAGGTTCTAGGATCAGAGAAGATCTAGGATCAGAGAGGTTCTAGGATCAGAGAAGATCTAGGATCAGAGAGGTTCTAGGATCAGAGAAGATTTAGGATCAGAGAGGTTCTAGGATCAGAGAGGTTCTAGGATCAGAAAGGATCTAGGATCAGAGAGGTTCTAGGATCAGAGAGGATCTAGGATCAGAAAGGTTCTAGGATCAGAGAGGTTCTAGGATCAGAGAGGGTCTAGGATCAGAGAGGATCTAGGATCAGAGAGGATCTAGGATCAGAGAGGATCTAGGATCAGAGAGGTTCTAGGATCAGAGAGGATATAGGATCAGAGAGGATCTAGGATCAGAGAGGATCTAGGATCAGAGAGGTTCTAGGATCAGAGAGGATCTAGGATCAGAGAGGTTCTAGGATCAGAGAGGATCTAGGATCAGAGAGGGTCTAGGATCAGAGAGGGTCTAGAATCAGAGAGGTTCTAGGATCAGAGAGGTTCTAGGATCAGAGAGGATCTAGGATCAGAGAGGTTCTAGGATCAGAGAGATTCTAGGATCAGATAGGATCTAGGATCAGAGAGGTTCTAGGATCAGAGAGGATCTAGGATCAGAGAGGATCTAGGATCAGAGAGGATCTAGGATCAGAGAGGTTCTAGGATCAGAGAGGATCTAGGATCAGAGAGGTTCTAGGATCAGAGAGGATCTAGGATCAGAGAGGTTCTAGGATCAGAGAGGTTCTAGGATCAGAGAGGATCTAGGATCAGAGAGGTTCTAGGATCAGAGAGGTTCTAGGATCAGAGAGGATCTAGGATTAGAAAGGTTCTAGGATCAGAGAGGATCTAGGATCAGAGAGGTTCTAGGATCAGAGAGGATCTAGGATCAGAGAAGTTCTAGGATCAGAGAGGTTCTAGGATCAGAGAGGTTCTAGGATCAGAGAGGATCTAGGATCAGAGAGGTTCTAGGATCAGAGAGGTTCTAGGATCAGAGAGAGATCTAGGATCAGAGAGGATCTAGGATCAGAGAGGATCTAGGATCAGAGAGGTTCTAGGATCAGAGAAGATCTAGGATCAGAGAGGTTCTAGGATCAGAGAAGATCTAGGATCAGAGAGGTTCTAGGATCAGAGAGGTTCTAGGATCAGAGAGGATCTAGGATCAGAGAGGATCTAGGATCAGAGAGGATCTAGGATCAGAGAGGTTCTAGGATCAGAGAGGTTCTGGGATCAGAGAGGTTCTAGGATCAGAGAGGATTTAGGATCAGAGAAGATCTAGGATCAGAGAGGGTCTAGGATCAGAGAGGTTCTAGGATCAGAGAGGATCTAGGATCAGAGAGGTTCTAGGATCAGAGAGATTCTAGGATCAGAGAGGATCTAGGATCAGAGAGGATCTAGGATCAGAGAGGATCTAGGATCAGAGAGATTCTAGGATCAGAGAGGATCTAGGATCAGAGAGGTTCTAGGATCAGAGAGGATCTAGGATCAGAGAGGTTCTAGGATCAGAGAGGTTCTAGGATCAGATAGGATCTAGGATCAGAGAGGTTCTAGGATCAGAGAGGATCTAGGATCAGAGAGGATCTAGGATCAGAGAGGTTCTAGGATCAGAGAGGTTCTAGGATCAGAGAGGTTCTAGGATCAGAGAGGATCTAGGATCAGAGAGGTTCTAGGATCAGAGAGGTTCTAGGATCAGAGAGGATCTAGGATCAGAGAGGTTCTAGGATCAGAGAGGATCTAGGATCAGAGAGGTTCTAGGATCAGAGAGGATCTAGGATCAGAGAGGTTCTAGGATCAGAGAGGATCTAGGATCAGAGAGATTCTAGGATCAGAGAGGATCTAGGATCAGAGAGGATCTAGGATCAGAGAGGATCTAGGATCAGAGAGGATCTAGGATCAGAGAGGATCTAGGATCAGAGAGATTCTAGGATCAGAGAGGATCTAGGATCAGAGAGATTCTAGGATCAGAGAGGATCTAGGATCAGAGAGGTTCTAGGATCAGAGAGGATCTAGGATCAGAGGTTCTAGGATCAGAGAGGTTCTAGGATCAGAGAGGATCCAGGATCAGAGAGGTTCTAGGATCAGAGAGGATCTAGGATCAGAGAGGTTCTAGGATCAGAGAGGTTCTAGGATCAGAGAGGATCTAGGATCAGAGAGGTTCTAGGATCAGAGAGGGTCTAGGATCAGAGAGGTTCTAGGATCAGAGAGGCTCTAGGATCAGAGAGGTTCTAGGATCAGAGAGGATCTAGGATCAGAGAGGATCTAGGATCAGAGAGGATCTAGGATCAAAGAGGATCTAGGATCAGTTCCTATAACTCCCCGTCTGGAGTTTAGTTATCAGAACTACGTTCTCCATCAGTCTGCGTTGGCACATGATGGAGAACCTTGATAGGAACCATGTTTGACACATTTATGCCCCAGATCATCTGATACAAAACTGAGGTTTCTCATCTCTTTTATTCAAAGCTGTTATAAAGCTGCTTACCAGCTTTCCATCATCATGCTCATACGTATCACGTAACGTCTTGTTTACTTTTCGTTGAAGTACACCCGGACACGTTAGTGGACGGTCCATCCAGCAGCTGCAGATTCTACTGCCACACTTTGCAGCTGTATCTGGTCATTAAATTAGTATAAAATAACTGCTTTTGGACATTTCAGAATAGTTCTGGATTGGGGACGTGTTCCATTGTGATGGATTTAATAATGAATTGGTACGCTCCCGTTGGAATAGTTCTTGTTATTACGATCTCGGTAAACATCTGTAACAGCTGTGGGACTTTTTAAATATGGCGGGTCCGGGAGAAGCAGAGATCATTTAAGGGGCGGGGCTTACCAGTTCTACCAATCACCAAACATCTATGCATTTCAGTTCCTATGGAACCCCAAAAAGTCCCTGCCTCGGAGTAGCAGCTAAAAGGTTCCAGGAACTGAGGTCCGAGGTTCCTGGTTCCTTTGTGTCCGAATGCACAAACAAACGACCCGGTTCCTGAAAAGGTTCTAGGAACTCCAGAAGGTTCCTACAGTCAGAAAGACTGGTGGACCACCACTGCCTGTAACTGCCACTATCACCACTCCCTCCTCTCTCATTCTAACTTTGTACTCCTTCACTTTCACCCTCTCGGGGTGCCGAGGGTGTTGTGAGGTTTGTGCACAAGAGGCCAAACACTGAGGGATCAAAGATTCCCTCTTTCCTTCTAATCAGGCTGTGAAAACATGCTTTCTCCTAATTAGCATGCAACTATTTCAACACAAAGCAAAGCAAAGCAGAAATGCCTCGCGGAGATTCGTTGGAAGATCACAACAGGAAAATTGTCACCCACTAAACCAATTTATCTCAAAGGGGTGAAAGTAATGATGGAAGAAAATTTGTGAGACTTTTTCATGTAATTACCTGTTCAACATGTCACACGTTGCACGCAATAACGGCCACTTTATTAGCTTCATCTTGCAAGTAGGTCAACCCCCCTTTTGCCCACATAACTGTCCTAATTATTGGTATCATAGATCCGACAAGGTGTTGGAAACATTCCTCAGAGATTCTGGGTCCATTCACACTGATTTATTGATTTATTCTGGAACAGGAAAGGCAGTCTAAAGGATAACATGGAAAAGTATCAAACTTATTCCCAGCATGGTCCTTGGTGTCAAAACAACTGAAAGAGCAAGAATGCCTCGCTCAACAGAAACAGAGAGCGACAATAAAATCACATAACCCCAAAACAATTCACAAATAATAATAATAATAATAATTTCCTCCTTTCCCCTTTCCCCCCCCCCCCTCCCCCCCCCCCCCTTGGAAGCAACCCCGCTTCGCGTTGCGGTCTGCATTCGCCCTGTCGGTACGTATTTCCCGATAATGACCTGCGTTCCAGACGTTATCCTGCTTATTATGCGGCTACTTAATAAAATAAAATTCAAATTACAGTCTTCTATTTTTACGAGGGTCAAATAACTTTCTGATGTTTACCGCAAAGATTAAAATAGTTCCCCGCAGTCACGGCCAGGTCAGGGCACTTGTTGCTTAGCAACGTTTGTTAGATGAGTTTTGGCGGCTGGAATTTGTGCTAGCACCTTTGGCTAGTGCCAGCTATCGGACATTTCCTCCTCTGCTGTTAGCTGTACGCGTCTTGCCGCCGGTCTTCTTTTTCTCTTTTTTGTTTTGGACCCAGAGCTCAGAATCGCCACGCTCACCAAAGATGTTCAAATTAATTGGGAAATCATCCATTTTTGGTTACGAGGTGTCGCTAAGTGCTCGCTCGCTGTTTTTGTTGCTGTTCAGTGACCGAACTACTTCTGATGCGGAGGGATATTAGGTTAACCGTAAGACCACAGGTAAAAAAAAGGAAAAAAGATCTGTTGCCCTTGACAGCAGCTATTATATGAAAATAATGTCTGCTGGAACGTCGGGAAAACCGATTCAAGTCGACGGAGCATTCTGCAGCATTCTAAAGAGCCGTATAATAACAAATAACTTTCACCTTGTTCCATAAAAAATGCCTAACCTGGTTTTTAAAACTACCGTGTGATGTTAAAAGTTGTGTAGAAGTTAGCAAAGAATTCCATCCCATAATAGCAGTGTAAAAGAAGCAGTTTCTGGCTGCAGACATAACTCGCGGCACTTTCCACGATGGAGTCACTCTTTTAAAGTGACTGTGCTGTGTGTGAACCGAGCTGATATCAGAATGGAAGCATTCTGGGGCGTGACCATTGATCATACGATGCATGTGATTTAATTCAGGGATTAAAGCAAAAAAAAAAAATTGTTTTTTCCCAGGCCAGCTCATATTCCCCGGCTATGTATGTGCCAGCCGCACCACGCTTTAAGAACGACCCCGTCTACCATTTGGTCACTTTCCAAAATTTCAAAGTAAAACAGTAAAATTCTGCATCAGCCCTTCGGTTTACTATGCAACATTTAAGTTGTAAGACGGCTTTACTTTCCTACATTACTTAAATACCCAGGACTAACAGAATTTTAGAAGAATAAGATCTGGCAGCTTTTGTCAGTTTGCTGTAGATAATTCAGTTATGTCCTGTTTACCAGCTGGGAGGGCGACACACCAGAATTTTCTGCCAGGTATCAATAAAGTATTCCTTTTTTTCTTTCCATCTATCTAAAATGTTTGTTTTATTTTTAACTATTTCACAGATTTTTGTTTTTACTCAGTTTTTAATTTATTCTTACAAATAAATGACCATCTATAAATCTTTTCAATGCAAGTTTTATTCCTCTTAGAATACTTATTAAATCAGAAGAAATGACTATAATTGTGCCAGCTGCACCAGGAAAGAGGCCTGGATACATCAGCACAGAACATAAATATAGTCACATCCAGGTCTTTTTGGTGTAAACAAAGGTCGCCAACGTGTAAATCTATCGCGTGGATCCTCATCAGTTTGTCTTAAATTTTTGTAGATCTTCCTTTTAATATACTTTATGTTTGGCTGCTATAAACATTATTATTCTGTAGAGAAGAAGGGATGATTTTTAAAGCTACAGAAAAGACAATAAAACCAATAATTTACATGGTAACTGGCGAGTGGTATTTTCATGGCTTGATGAGACTTCTGACTAAATCAATGACATGACTTTGTAATAGTAACAGCTGATATTCTTATATGATAAAGCATGTTTACTTAGAACGTACATGATGAAACCAGATAGATCACAAGATCAGAAACTGAACATCTGTATTGATGACATCTTGTCAGAATAGCATCTCGTAGCTTTATCTGTCATTTAGGCTGCAGCTCTGATAAAAAATATAGTTTATAAAGACGCTGTTTTTACAGATGAGTTATTAAAGCGGTAAGCACAGAGAAGCCGTGGGTTACAGCGGGTTTACAACGACGGTACCCGATTTTATAATCATCAATATTCAATTCGGGTCCATAATCTTGCAGGGTTTGTTTTCACCAACAAGCCGGTTTTCAGTCTCGTGCAGATAAGATGCAGGTCTGCAGCGCTCGCTACAACGTGAAGCTCCACAAACGCTTTTCGTCTGAAGTCGCATGGCGCCGCCATCTTTGTTTTGGTCTGACGACGCATCGGTACGCATATTTTGCCCCCCCCCTTTTGTTCTATATACTTTTTTCCGTTTTTTTTTTTTAGAGAAAATTTTTTTTTTACAATTTTAAAAAGTGGACATGGAACTCTACAAATCAAGTTGACGTATTTTTTGCGTCGACGTAATCGGTTACGTCGACGAATCATCCCAGCCCTACTTCCAACATGCACTTAGACGGTACCTTATAAGATTATTTTGCAGTACTTGAAACTTGTTCTTGAGTTTCACATTAATACCAGAGAACCAGGCAGAACACGTATAATCCAAGTGGTACTGAATTACGGACAGAACAAGCAATTTCTTCACAGAAAAATCTAACTGCTTAGTCTGTCGAAATAAGAGCTTTAATCTACAGGCACATTTAGCCAAAACTTTAGAGGCGACACATTCTCCTGTTAGACTGATCCAATGCTAACCCCAAATACGTGGCACTAGATTTAGCCTCTAATTCAGCTCCATCACACTTAACTTTTAAAGCATTTGACTTTTAAACTTTTTGTACCAAACAGATAAGACTCAGTTTTCCACAGGTGTAAAGAAGGTTTGTCATCAACCAGCCACTGATAAACTGCCTCAAGCTCTTTTCCAAGAATAACTTCAGTGACCGTAACATTCCTCCCTGCATGGGACCAATAAAACAGCATCATCTGCATACAAAAGTAACTTACACTGTGCGGCAGCTGACAAATCATTCGTATAAATTAAGAATAGCAGGGGCCCTAGCTCTGTTTGATCCGCTTTAACCGGACCGTGGTCCGATTCCAGGGATAGTCCACTTCCTTTGGTTCAGTCTGAACACCAACCGTACTCTGGTCTGCCTGAAAGCCGGGGGTCTCAGTTCACTTGCAAACGGACTATCGGACTATCCAGCAGACCTGATTGAAGAGACGTTTGTTGACCCCAATAAAGCAGAAGAAGAAGAAGAAGAAGAAGAAGCAGAAGCAGAAGAAGCAGCAGAAGCAGAAGAAGAAGAAGAAGAAGAAGAAGAAGAAGAAGAAGAAGAAGAAGAAGAAGAAGAAGAAGCAGAAGCAGAAGAAGCAGCAGAAGAGAAGAAGAAGAGAGTGGGGAAGATTATGGTTTGGGTCGGAGGGAAAACAAAGCAAACAGCGTGTTTGAAGCAGCTGAGGTCAAAACAACAACGATAACCAACTGGAACATGGAAACAGAGATGGAGGAAGAAGAAGAAGCAGAAAGATTTCCACTTTAATCATTGAGTCCAGTTTTTTTTCTTCTTCCTCTTCTTCATCATCATCAGTGGTTGTGTCGGGTAGCGTCCATAATTTACCGGGAACCACATCATTTAGAAGATTTTTAGAAGATCATTTAAACAGCAGAACATCGTACTTCCCCGATGTGCGTCCATGCGAGTTCACCACACTACGGAAGCCGCGACGTTCAGCACCTACTCTGCCAATAATACAAGTGTAGAAGAAGAAATTCTCTGTTTACGTTGTGCTAAGAGCAACAGAGCTGCAGACAAACACAAGAGGGGTTGATATTGATGTAAAACAAAGAAAGAAAGAAAAAGAGAACGCGCGATCTCGTCTGCCATGGCTTTGACTACCGTAAGTAGTGACTGACGGTCAGTTCAACAGGTGATAGGAGAGACTGATCAATGAGAGTGATTGATTGGCAAGAGTAATCCTACGACCCGGAAGCTGCACGCACATTTACAGCAGGTAGCTAGCATCATTCTGCTAGCAGTTAGCGAGCATTCAGACAGCGACATCCCGTTTACTTGTGTTGGTGACATGATGGAGAATCTGCTGTCTGCTGGACACCGGAGCGGCTCGTGGACGTTGTTCTGTGGCCAGAGGAGGAGCTGTGAAGCTAGCAGGTTGGTCGCTTTATCCGTAAACTCGCTAACAGTCTCTGCTTTCTGAAATGCTGAAACATCTTCTATAGCACCATTAGCATGGCGCAGCGTGCTTTGCTTTTATTTGAATGTCGAAATCTTTAAGCTGATAAAAATAAAATAAATAAAAATCTTACACTGGATCTTCCATTTTCTGCCATTGTTGTTTTGCCGTAGTCCCCCGTAGGTCTGTCACGCCTAATTGACTCACCGTTTCTTGTGCAAATTCATCCCGGAGGGCTCCACCCAGAACTGCCCCAACCTGTTTCTGATGCCCCTTTCACATCAGCCCCTACTTAGCCCTCACTGGCCGACACCACACGACCCGTTTAGTTTGTTCACGTTACAGCTGAGGCGTCTTCACCGTGGACGAGTTCGTCATGGTGAAGTTTTGTGAGGTCATGTGTGTGTGTTTGCGACACACACACACACTGAACTGTTTATTACAAGCAAAAAAATGTGGTTTTTTTGCTTGTAGTAAGCCAAAAAAAAATTGCCAATAGAACAAGTGAAATTTTCTCATAAGATTTCTTGAAATAAGATGCATTTGTAACAAGTTCCTATACCTCAGTGAAATGTTTCTCTTTAATGATTATGTCTTATTTTGAGAGTGATCAGGTATTTTGTTTAGAAATTAGAGAAACATACTTGAAAGATTTGCGTTTTTGGAGTGTATTGTTGGAGGTTTGCTGCAGATATAGAGGCCCGTTCATTCTGCCCCCTGCACTGCCATCATATGGAAATACGCGGATCTACGGCTGATCTAAATAGCGTCCAAAGGAGTCAGAGTGATGCAGAAATGTTACTCATGAGTAAATGCAAATATAAACAAATTCCAGAAATAAGGCCCAGGTTCAAAGAAACAAATGTTTTCCTTTAATAACCCTTGGCCACCCTGCTATTTTCTCTGGCCACCCCTACAAAAATCTCTGTGCACCCCGTCTGGATTTTTGATTTTCACACACAACCATCTGTAGAGTTTCAGATGGTTGTGTGAAAATCAAACCATGCCACGTTCTGAGTCACAGAAATCCCGTCTTCCTCACTGTGATCCCCAGTTTGAATGTTCTAACGTCTTGACCATGTCTACGTGCCCAGATGTACTGAGTTGCTGCCATGTGAAGATTACCTATTTTTTTAATAAGCAACTGAACCGATGTAATTAAGCGACCAAAAACAAGAAGAGTACATCTTTTAGTTCTGCGTCTTAGGGCTGCCCGATAAAGGAAAAAAACATTATCACAATTATTTTGGCCAATATTGAAATCACGATTATTTTCTTGTTACATGATGCTTTCTTTCTAAGGTTTCTATCACAGAAAATAGATATAAGCTACAAATATGGACCTTACAGTTGTTTTTCAATGTATAAATTATTAAACGAATAAAACAAATATACTTTGAATGTTAAATTAATGCGAAAAACATAAAAATAACCAAAATAAACTATGTATGCAGCTGTTCTGCAATTTCTGTATTTTGAAAAATAACATAAATATACTTATATAATAAAAAACATCCCAAAATAAACTTTGTTGAGCTTTAGTGCGAAGCTCCAACATTCCAAATCTAACATTTTTGTTAATGACACCCAACAAACTGCCTGGGATAACCTCAGAATAACTTTTAGAAATTGTGTCAAGAAAAATGGCAAAAAAAAAAAAAAAAATAGCTTCAACTTGATTATATGAGTTTGGAGATTGTTTGACACAAAAACTGAAATTATGATTAAATTTGGATTAATTGCACAGCCCTGCTGCGTCTCAATGTAAATGCAGAAGAAAGCTGCAGACAAATCTTTCCATGATGGAGAATTCCACATCATGACCATCTGTTTCCCTGTAAAATACTTAGTCGTGACAAAAGAAGTATGGTTCTAAAGTTTGGGTTTGGCCCCTTATTATCCTGGAGAGCCGTTACCACCTGCATCAGCATTTCTTAGCTTTGTCTACTTCTTTCTTCACCACTCCTCCCCTCATTTATTCATCCCTCCATCACAGGTCTTCCCCTCCTCAAGACACTGACCTGGTTCTCACGCTTCCGTAGAGCAGGCATCTGCACATACTAACTGCATACGCCCGTGCAAGCACGAACCTCAAACCGAGTTACGGAGACCGACACAAGCGCATGCACACCGGTGTGAAGCCTGCACACACACACATGCACACACACTTCAGACGGGTCTCTTGTGGTTGGCATTTGCTGAGAGTGTAACCTACTAACACAGATTCTCATTCTCTGCTTAGCAGCACAAATCACTGATCACACAAACGCACACAACAAATTTCAGCTTTTTCAGCGTTTTTTCTCCCATGATCAACACACGCATGAAAGGAACCGTAGAGATCAGTGGAACATCATCATCCTGATTGATAGCTTTTATCTAAAGGGAGGAGGTGACGACTAAAACAGCATGTTTCCCAAAACATGATGGAAATCCACCTTATCGCAATTCATTTAGTGCTTTTGGCTGGACTGTTTTACTTGGAAAACATCCAGAACTTTCAGGGGGGAAACTGAGATATTCCTATGCCAACAAAAAATGTAATATCTCCTGTGTGTTCCTCGGCCCGGGGCTTTGTTTCTGGTAGGAAATCTCACCTGGGTGAGATAGCCAAGATCTTCAGAAATACTAAAACCTGAATGTAGATACAGACACAAGGAGCATATTTTGGTACAAACTGCAAGACAAAATGTGTACATGTATATAAATATATATATATTATTATATAAGGGATGTAAAGATTACCAGTAAAATGATTAACCGTGATAAAATTCCCAACGATTAGTAATACTGTTTCAAATTTTAATTATCGTTAAAACCGTGACTGATTACCGCACTTTGAAAACTCCCTGTGATGCTGCTCATTGGCTGGAAAAGCAGCAGCAGTCGAAATTTGCAATGTTTAATTTATGAAAACATGGTGGAAGGCAACAAAGGTACCAAGGTGGACAATTCTCTTGAGATTTTTCCCTTTTAAAAAGGGGGAAAGTAGAAGTTTTATATCCATTTTGGATATTTTTAAAGATGCTGGGGGGTATTTCTATGATACCGTGATAAAAATTATAACCGTGATCATTTTGGTCACAATAACTGTGATACTACATTTTCCATATCGTTACATCTCTAATATACATATCCACCTTATTCCTGAGCTAGCACACGTAGAAACGACGATGCCATTAACTTCCTGTGACATAGCGGAATAGCGCTTCGCCACTGACTCACAGTATAAGATGTTTCAGCTAGCGGTTTAGTCGAACATTTCAACATGAGTATTCATAACATTTCTAAACCATTTTTCAAGCTCTGGTTTTGTGGGCGAGGTTGCCATAGTGACGTTCTGTGAAGTCATTTGTTTGCGACACACACACTGAACAACAACGGAGGAAGTTGAGCTCGTGATTTACCTGTTATTCGTTTTATCAACACTAGACGTGTGGAGTGTGTCCCCCCCCCCACCCCCCCCCCCCGGTAACTACAGCAAGCCAAATCTAAACTCACAGGACAATAGTACTCGTTCACTCATTCTTTCTACTTTAAAGGTAGAGTCTGAAGTCCCTCCAGCGTTTCTGTTTGCAAACAGCATTCAAACTTAGCGCCCCCCCTCCCCCCCCCCTCTCAGACTAATGGCCGCCTCGTTCTTCAGCCTATTCAGCTTCAAGCTTCTCCTTCAGAGCTCAGAAGCGGCTACAAGCCAAACTATGATTAACCTGGTTTTCCAAACTGCATTATCTGAAGCTCTTACCTTTTCTTCGGTGCATCCACGGTGTTTTCCTTCTTTCTTTCTTTCTTTTTTCTTTTTCCTTGGAGAGTTGGAGTGACAGGCGTCTGCTTCAATCATGAGCTTATTTCCACACAGCGTCATGCTCTTAGCTCTGTCATTGGCTGCTGATATAAACAGAAATCTCCCCCCAGAAACGTCCCGACCAGAACAGAACAATATAATGCTGCGTTCCATTTTCATCGGAACTGGGAAGTGGGAACTGGGGGGTGACGTCACACCCGACCAACTTGCGTTCCAGCTCACTGGTCGGAAAACCAGTTAGCAACCTAGCAAAACAACGTGTTTGCTAAGGCTATTGCTATTAGCCGTTGTTGGCACAGCAGGCGTTGTAGTTCACATATACGACATGAAAAATGTGAATTTCACTACAGCAGCTTCCCCGTACATCTGTATAAACCAATACTACGTGTACGACTGATTTATGCAACAAAATATTAGTAAGAAGTGTAAATAAATGTAATATTACAGAAGCTTCTAAAACTGCTAACACAGGGCGCGGCCATCTTTAAATCTGAACTCGGAGCTGCGAGAGTTGTCCGACTTTCCGAGTGGGAAATCCGACTTCAGGGGGGCGTTCCAGTTGAAACTTCCTACTCGGAACTGGGAATTTCCGACTTCCGAGTTGAAATGGAACGCAGCATAAAAGAGCGAATTACAGGCAGGAGGAGAGAGAGTTGCGTTCAAGCGCACCACGGCACGGGAGAAGAGGCCCAAAGGCGGAGTTTGAGACGGATTTCACTTGCTGAAGTCTAACGTTTATTTTTTACGGGGGAACTTCGGACTATGACTTTAAGTATTGGTCAAATGACGTTTTGCTGCAGATGTCTTGTAGAGGCCGATTCATTCGGACCCCTTCACTGCCATACATGGATATACACGGGTCTACGACTAATCAGTCGCGTCCAAAGGAGTCAGACTCATGCAGAAATGTCAGTAGTGACCAAGCGTGCGTCGCGTCCAAATGCACCCGCTAGCCCTACTTTTTAGCCCTGCCCCTGAATCTGGCGCGTTCCCGTGAGTGGTGTCCCAATTCCTCTTTGCGTGTAGGGGTAGTGGGCATCAGGAGGGGTAGGGGGTATGACTCTAGCCCTGCAGAGCGAGGGACGTCACATGCTGACTGGCCAGAGAAAAGGGTTAGAGAGCTGTTCGTCCTTATATACGAAATCAACAACAGCAACCGCCGCAGAGCGACAGGACTCGGAGAGGAAAACTCACATATGCACAGGTTACACATTTGTTTGCAACATTAGCCGGACTAGCCATGCTAGCTAGGCTAAAATACTGATGAAAAGCTTGCAAAGGCTTTTCAGCAGTTTACAAGAGACAACAGTCGTCATGGCGACTTCTTCTCCGTGTGGTGGTTTTGTTTATTAATCAACAGAAACATGATGAATGATGAAAAAAAGAAAAACAATCTCAACTGTTAACTCTGTGTTGCTGCTGGGTGTGTTATAAACGTCACGACGCATTCGCTTATGTGCAGAACGTAAATGCAGCAGTGGCGTCCCAGTTCATAGGAGATTACAAAGCCCTGCCCCTGTGGCTTCAGTTCGAGGGTGTGGTGGTGGTGTGTGAGGGCCGGTGGTTGAAATACTGGGATTGGGCCTAAATGCACGTATACATTCCCAGAAATAAGGCCCAGGTTGAAAGAAACAAAAGTTATGCTTTAATAACCCTTGGCCACCCCGAAAAAGAATTTCTGCCGGCGCCCCTGGTGTCTGAGAGAAGGTCCTGTCATTTTCACATTTGATGACTTAAAGACATAAAAAATAAAACAGATTTTAAAAAAACAGTCAAGATGTGAAGAATTTTACATTCACGCTGTCACGCATGAAAGGTCAAATGTGAACTTGTTTAAAATAGGGCTGTCAGTTTAACGCATTTATTAGATTAATTAATTATACTGCAAATTAATGCATAAAAATGATCCCGATTAATTCAGAGCGCCAATTCAACGCACGAGCATTTTACATTTGTCCCACTGAATGACCTGGGTGGCGGTAATACACCTAAAGCTGTTTGCCAACCGCCAATAAACACTAGAAAAAAGAAAAAGGGGGGTAAAAAAAGACGTTATCGAGCCAATTTCAATAACTTACTACAACTTAAATTTTGTTTAAAATCAATAAACGCAAAAATCTGAGTTTAAATTACAGACAATCTTAGGTTTATTTTATCATCATCATTATGTCAACACCATTAATGAAAAATAATGTTTGGAACTTAAAAAGTTTACCTAAATCAATTATTTGCATTTTTTTTCATTTATCTTGCAATCATGTATTTAAGTGGTGGTAAAAGTTCTGACTTAGAAATTGACCAGTGAAATAGGGGCTCAGCTTATTCTTCGGTACATAATTCTGCTGCACCTTCCACCTCCCAATGCCACTTACATCCATCTGCCAATATATCACTCCATTCTTTTTCTCCA
Organism: Atherinomorus stipes; assembly: GCA_023101725.1. NCBI lineage: Eukaryota > Metazoa > Chordata > Actinopteri > Atheriniformes > Atherinidae > Atherinomorus > Atherinomorus stipes. Next base: position 31,513 of record JALJCO010006408.1, on the reverse strand, counting down.
ACAAACAACCCTAAAATATTCCTCCACCTGTGGCAACAATCCCATCTTGAAGAAAGCAATCCAGCTAAGAACTATGGCCTCAAACTGAAAGGTGTTATTCTCATCAGCTACCTCGCTCTGCTGCAAAGCACCTCAGTGAAAAAGCTGAAGGTTTCTGCAAACACAATCACATCATCCCCAAAAAGCAATGATGTAGCGGTGATCCCGCAGAACACGTCTAAATAAACCCCAGCGATTCCATTACAGCAGGAGTCACACTGATCACCGTCCCTGAGTTTATGAAGGAGGATACCCTGCAGATGGGAGTTAAACGTCTCTCACTTCTTCTTTTTCCAGACCTATCTATTACTCTTGAACAACACACGCTAGCAAATACACACTGCTCCCATATAAAGCAACTGGCAGCCTTTTACCCGCGGTGAGTCTGCGTTTTACTGCGGGTAGTAAAACTCAGCATTGACAGCTGGGTGAACGATCTACGTGCTGCACAAAACTCTTCCAGCTGCAGTCTTTCTTACTGTATACCCATCACGAGCTCCTTATAAATCTGACCATCAATGCAAAAGGCAACTTGACACAAAACACCCAGAGAAATCTGGGGCATTAATCACGAAGCTTTCCAGCTGTAAACTACTTTTCCTCAAGTATAAAGTGAAAGTATTTCATTTGTACAATCACCTACAAAACTACAGTCCACTAAACTTAAAATATTACTATTTTTTTCAACCTGGACCTTATTTCAAGGAGTTTAGACGTGCATTTACTCACCGGTGACATTTCTGCATCACTTTGACTCCTTAGGAAGACATTACGTTGAGTCGCCCTTCGGCGTGCGTCCATATAGATGGTTTCTGAGCAGCGTCACAGATAGGATGCGTGCGCAACCGGAGGGCAAGAAAACACAGGAAAAGCATTATTGAACTATGAGAAGACGTGTGTTTTACATACAAAACTCGACTTTTAAAGGAGCCCTATCATGAAAAATGGACTTTTAAGAGCTTTTCAGCATGTCAGTGTGTTATTTCCTCATCAAGAAATGATTGAAATCGTTATTTTTCTTCATTCATGCATATTTGAGTAATCTACATGAATATTTAAACCAAGCGCTACCTCCCTGCAAACGGCTGACTACCCACCCCGTTACGTATGAACGTGGCACCAATCACGAAAGTCCAAATGCGCACGCTCAGTATCGTAGCCAGACGCCCTCTGTTGAACAGAAACTCAGAGAATCATATACACACTCTCTGAGGAAGAAACTAACACCTGCAGGAAGATTTCCTCAGAGACAAGCAGCCATCAGCTAACAGACGTTTGATCCAGAGTTCAGGAGAATTTTCTTCCTTTTTTTCTTCTTTTTAAGCTCTAGAGGACAGCAAGTTGGGAAAATGCAGTTACGTTCAGCGTGGTTACGTTCAGCGTGGGAGTTTATTTGTTGTACTGGATGAACCGACTTGCCAGAAGTGGTTGGATTTTAACTTCAGGAGCAGGGAAAAAAAACTCAACTTTGTGTGTGAACTTCATTCCTGACAACTTCATGAATCTCGGGCAGTAAAGTGTTTTTTTTTTCTTGGGATTACTTCTGAAACCTGACGCAGTTCCTGCTATAAAAACGCGCATGGACAGACAACAACACTGGTGAGTCAACACATCTCTCAGCTCAATGCTAACTGTTAGCCTATGATTTGTTCGCTAAATTACTTGCTTGTCAGGGGTCTCTGTGGTACTTCTGTGGCACTGCGTGTACTTCAAACTCCATATCAGACTCTGGGTCGAGCGCATACAGCTCCATAACAGGCTGGTCTGTTTTATCCCGTCGATCGGAGTAATTATCCATCAATGTTTACTACTAACATCCACATGAGAGCTGCCGGTGCCGGTGCTACAGACAATTCTGTGACCCTTCAGAATAAGTGTCTCTTCCGGGGCGACGCCATGAAATGGGCGTAAAACATGCTGCAATTGGTCGAGAGCTCCGCGGTTCAGTACAGTCAGCCATCTTACTTCCGTGTTGGAAATTAGATGCATCGAAAAACTAATATTTAACACCAAATTAGTTTCTATAGTAACGATGGGAACATATCTAGCTTATAAATGCCTATATTTGACTTTTGGAACATTTGAAAAGCATGATACAGCTCCTTTAATGCAGATGAGATCAAGATATGACGTGAAAGTGTCGGGGAAATATAATGTTTGAGTCCTGGTATTTGTTCGGTTGCAAAAATCAAACATTAATGCAAGTGAACAGTTGAAAATGGTGAAAATAGGACAGTAGGCGTGACTGATCTTCAGAAAACCCTCCCAGATAACTTATTCCGGTTCAGACTATGATTTATTCAGTCTTTCACCATGGTCACATGTAGGATTAAACCACGGCGGAGGCAGAAATGATTCCCGTATTCTAGTGGGAAGACTGTAATAGCAGCATCACCGCCGCGATCGGCTGCATCCCAACACTGTAGCTGTGATACAGCCGTCCTCTGCTCACACAGGAAAATAAAAAGAAGAAGAAACTGATGGTGGAGCCGTTTACAGACATTCACGCGGCATACAGATGTGGGCATGAAAAAGTTCCTCCTTTTTCTGCCAGAAGTGGTGCAGTAATAGTGCACCATTACTGCACTATGACTGGCTGAACGATTTGTCCCACAAATACGCCGTCACGTACGGTGTCCAAACTTGGCGTGTGGAAACGTCCTTGTTCCAGGCGTTCATTTATGCTCTGAAATCGTTTCCCCTGACACACAGGTGTTTCTCTGTGCGATTGAATTAGCAGACAAGTGGCTGGTAAGTGGCTGGTAAGTGGCTGGCAAGTGGCTGGTAAGTGGCTGGTTAGTGGCTGGTAAGTGGCTAAAAGGGGAACTTTTTCATGCCCAGATCTGTAACAACGCATCCCGGAGATTTAATACGAACTACTGGGTCGTAAATCAGATGGTATTTGAGTTTCTACTGTTAGCTTGTTAGCAGTTAGCTAGTCTGTTTGCTGTCTACCAGGATCTCATCCACAATAAAGCAGAACGTTCCAGAAGCAGCGAAACTTACCGACAGCAATGCGTGTTAGTCCCTAACAGCTGGAATCAGCTCCTTTCCAAACGTAGTGATGATGTCGTCTTTGCCTGGTTTAATCCCAAACTAGTGAAAGTTGCTCCTGTATGGACCAGGGTCCAGACCAGAATCCAGACCAGAGTCCAGACCAGAATCCAGACCAGAATCCAGACCAGAGTCCAGACCAGAGTCCAGACCAGAATCCAGACCAGAGTCCAGACCAGAGTCCAGACCAGAGTCCAGACCAGAATCCAGACCAGAGTCCAGACCAGAATCCAGACCAGAGTCCAGACCAGAATCCAGAACAGAATCCAGACCAGAGTCCAGACCAGAATCCAGACCAGAATCCAGACCAGAGTCCAGACCAGAATCCAGACCAGAGTCCAGACCAGAATCCAGACCAGAGTCCAGACCAGAATCCAGACCAGAGTCCAGACCAGAGTCCAGACCAGAGTCCAGACCAGGGTCCAGACCAGAATCCAGACCAGAGTCCAGACCAGAGTCCAGACCAGAGTCCAGACCAGGGTCCAGACCAGAATCCAGAACAGAATCCAGAACAGAGTCCAGACCAGAGTCCAGACCAGAATCCAGACCAGAATCCAGAACAGAATCCAGACCAGAGTCCAGACCAGAGTCCAGACCAGAATCCAGACCAGAGTCCAGACCAGAGTCCAGACCAGAATCCAGACCAGAATCCAGACCAGAATCCAGACCAGAATCCAGACCAGAATCCAGACCAGAGTCCAGACCAGAATCCAGACCAGAATCCAGACCAGAATCCAGACCAGAGTCCAGACCAGAATCCAGACCAGAATCCAGACCAGAATCCAGACCAGAGTCCAGACCAGAATCCAGACCAGAATCCAGACCAGAGTCCAGACCAGAATCCAGAACAGAATCCAGAACAGAGTCCAGACCAGAGTCCAGACCAGAATCCAGACCAGAATCCAGAACAGAATCCAGACCAGAGTCCAGACCAGAGTCCAGACCCAGAATCCAGACCAGAATCCAGACCAGAATCCAGACCAGAGTCCAGACCAGAATCCAGACCAGAATCCAGACCAGAATCCAGACCAGAGTCCAGACCAGAATCCAGACCAGAATCCAGACCAGAATCCAGACCAGAATCCAGACCAGAGTCCAGACCAGAATCCAGAACAGAATCCAGACCAGAGTCCAGACCAGAATCCAGAACAGAATCCAGAACAGAGTCCAGACCAGAGTCCAGACCAGAATCCAGACCAGAATCCAGAACAGAATCCAGACCAGAGTCCAGACCAGAGTCCAGACCAGAATCCAGACCAGAATCCAGACCAGAATCCAGAACAGAATCCAGACCAGAGTCCAGACCAGAATCCAGAACAGAATCCAGACCAGAGTCCAGACCAGAATCCAGAACAGAATCCAGAACAGAGTCCAGACCAGAGTCCAGACCAGAATCCAGACCAGAATCCAGACCAGAATCCAGACCAGAGTCCAGACCAGAATCCAGACCAGAATCCAGACCAGAATCCAGACCAGAATCCAGACCAGAGTCCAGACCAGAATCCAGAACAGAATCCAGACCAGAGTCCAGACCAGAATCCAGACCAGAATCCAGAACAGAGTCCAGACCAGAGTCCAGACCAGAATCCAGACCAGAATCCAGACCAGAATCCAGACCAGAGTCCAGACCAGAGTCCAGACCAGAATCCAGACCAGAATCCAGACCAGAATCCAGACCAGAGTCCAGACCAGAATCCAGAACAGAATCCAGACCAGAGTCCAGACCAGAATCCAGAACAGAATCCAGAACAGAGTCCAGACCAGAATCCAGACCAGAATCCAGACCAGAATCCAGACCAGAGTCCAGACCAGAGTCCAGACCAGAATCCAGACCAGAGTCCAGACCAGAATCCAGACCAGAGTCCAGACCAGAATCCAGACCAGAATCCAGACCAGAGTCCAGACCAGAATCCAGACCAGAGTCCAGACCAGAATCCAGACCAGAGTCCAGACCAGAATCCAGAACAGAATCCAGACCAGAGTCCAGACCAGAATCCACACCAGAGTCCAGAACAGAATCCAGACCAGAGTCCAGAACAGAATCCAGACCAGGGTCCAGACCAGAGTCCAGACCAGAATCCAGACCAGAGTCCAGACCAGGGTCCAGACCAGAGTCCAGACCAGAGTCCAGACCAGAATCCAGACCAGAATCCAGACCAGGGTCCAGACCAGAATCCAGACCAGAATCCAGACCAGAGTCCAGGCCAGAATCCAGACCAGAATCCAGACCAGAGTCCAGACCAGAGGTGGTGAAAACGACCGGTAGCAGAACCTGCTGCAGACTGTTGGGACCATTTTGGTTTGAACAAAGAGTCTAAACGAAAGTTTAAGCCGCTTTCTAACTCAGGTTTTTCAGGCAAATTTAAAATGAGGTCCAACACGAATAATATCCATGTTTTAACCAGAAAAATGCCGTTTCTGGTGATGACTCCCTGCCAAGTTAGTGTGATCGTGGTAGAAATATAACACAGCAACGCAGCGTCGGTATTTTTTTATTCATCATCAAAACACAGATTTATTCAATATAATTTAAAACACAACGATCTCTGTTTGCTTCGTTAGGTTACTTTACATTTTTATGAATGATATGAGTGTGTGTTTGGCCGTAGACTGCAGTACAAACAGGCTTTTTGCCCCCTGGTTGTGTGCGCAACTGTCAATGTTTGTTAACAGGAAACCATCTATACTTCCATTAAACAGGTAAATATTTTCCTCACTGGGACTTTTTGTCAAACTCTTATTTTTATTTGCTCATAATTCCCTTTTTATCTGTTTTTATTTGCATTGCATTCTGTGTGCAGACAAAAGAGCAAACTCCAAAGCATGTTTAAAGTAATAAGCTACAAATCTGACTTATGGGCTTGCAGCCTCAAACTGAAACCTATTTTTCAATTTATGAACTAAAAGTAGGGTAAGTGTGAAGACTCCTGCATTTTTTCTATCCGTCTCCATTCGGGTGGGGGTCTGGGTGAGGGATCTGGCTGGTGGTCCCGGCAGATTTCACCGTCCTGCTAAATCAAATTACATTTAATGAGACAGGAGGCTTTTTTTTTCAGTACACATGTTAAATAAGGTTGTTGTAAACCTAATAACAGCCTTGGTTTATTGCTTTCTCATTTCTGGCTTTTCATTTGTTTGGCTGTTAGCCAGTTCTGCTCAACAGCAGCCGCGGGAAATTTAGCCAAATGAAAAAGTTACGCTGAAGCAGCGAGGATCCAAACCTAAAAGGTGTTGCTTTTCCTGTTTTTATATCCATCCCATTGTAATTTCTCTTTCTGAGCATCTTGCTTCCCAATGTTAATCAGGGTTCCCATGTGTCCTGGAAAACCTGGAAAATTATTGAACATTTTTCCAGTCATGGAAAACACATGGAAAATAAGAAAAAGAGTCAAATATCCTGGAAAATAATTTTTCCTCTCGCTGCTTCGTCTCCGCTGCTTTATTGGCGCTTTGTCGCTGTTTAATTGGTGTTTCATTCCTGCTTCTTCGCGACTTTGTCTCTGCTTCATTGGGCGTTTCATCGCTGCTTCGTCGCCACTTCATCACCGCTTTGTCTCTGATTCATTGGCATTTCGTCGCTGCATTGTCCCTGCTTCATTGGAGTTTCGTCGCCGCTTCATTGGCGTTTCACCGTCACTGCTTTGTCTCTGATTCATTAGGCGTTTCATCTCTGCTTCGTCGCCACTTCGTCACCGCTTTGTCTCTGATTCATTGGGCGTTTCATCGCTGCTTCGTCGCGACTTCGTCACCGCTTTGTCTCTGATTCATTGGAGTTTCGTCGCCGCTTCATTGGCGTTTTGTCACCACTTTGTCTCTGTTTCATTGGTGTTTCGTTGCTACTTCGTCACCGCTACTTCGTCACCGCTACTTCGTCACCGCTACTTCGTCACCGCTTCTTCGTCACCGCTTCTTCGTCACCGCTTCGTCTGTTTCATTGGTGTTATGTTGCTGCTACTTCGTCACCGCTACTTCGTCACCGCTACTTCGTCACCGCTACTTCGTCACCGCTACTTCGGCACCGCTACTTCGTCACCGCTACTTCGGCACCGCTTCGTCTGTTTCATTGGTGTTTCGTTGCTACTTTGTCACCGCTACTTCTCACCGCCTCTGTTTCATTGGTGTTTCGTTGCTACTTCGTCACCGCTACTTCGTCACCACTTCGTCTGTTTCATTGGTGTTTCGTTGCTGCTGCGTCGCTACTTTGTCACCGCTACTTTGTCACCGCTACTTTGTCACCGCTACTTTGTCACCGCTACTTTGTCACCGCTACTTCGTCACCGCTACTTCGTCACCCTATTTCTCACCGCTACTTCTCACCCTACTTCTCACCCTACTTCTCACCACTTCTCTTTTCATTGGTGTTTCGTTGCTACTTTGTCACCGCTACTTTGTCACCGCTACTTCGTCACCGCTACTTCGTCACCGCTACTTCGTCACCGCTACTTCGTCACCGCTACTTCGTCACCGCTACTTCGTCACCGCTACTTCGTCACCGCTTCGTCTGTTTCATTGGTGTTTCGTTGCTACTTTGTCACCGCTACTTCGTCACCGCTTCGTCTGTTTCATTGGTGTTTCGTTGCTACTTCGTCACCGCTACTTCTCACCGCTCTCTTTTCATTGTGTTTCTTCTACTTAGTCCTCTTCTCACCCATTGCCACCGCTACTTCCGCCACCGCTACTTCTCACCCTACTTTTCACCCTCTCTCTTGTTTCGTTGCTACTTCGTCACCCTACTTCGTCACCGCTTCGTCTGTTTCATTGGTGTTTCGTCGCTCTCGTCACCGCTACTTCTCACCCTATCTCACCGCTACTTCGTCACCGCACTTTCACCGCTACTTCTCACCACTTCGTCTTTTCATTGTGTTTCTTCTACTTTGTCACCGCTACTTTGTCACCGCTTCGTCTGTTTCATTGGTGTTTCGTTGCTGCTGCGTCGCTACTTCGTCACCGCTACTTCGTCACCGCTACTTCGTCACCGCTACTTCGTCACCGCTACTTCGTCACAGCTACTTCGTCACCGCTACTTCGTCACTGCTTCGTCTGTTTCATTGGTGTTTCGTTGCTACTTCGTCACCGCTACTTCGTCACCGCTTCGTCTGTTTCATTGGTGTTTCGTTGCTGCTGCATCGGGCGTTTATCGCCGCTTCGTCACCACTTCGTCACCGCTTTGTCTCTGCTTCACTGGCTATCGTCACCGCTCTTGTCACCGCTCTGTCACCGCTTTGTCACCGCTTTGTCACCGCTTTGTCACCACTCTTCGTCACCGCTGCCCGTCACCGCTACTTCGTCACCGCTACTTCGTCACCGCTCTGTCACCGCTTTGTCACCGCTTTGTCACCGCTTTGTCACCACTGCTTCGTCACCGCTGCTTCGTCACCGCTGCTTCGTCACCGCTACTTCGTCACCGCTACTTCGTCACCGCTCTGTCACCGCTTTGTCACCGCTTTGTCACCGCTTTGTCACCACTGCTTCGTCACCGCTGCTTCGTCACCGCTGCTTCTTCACCGCTTCGTCTGTTTCATTGGTGTTTCGTGCTGCTGCGTCGCTACTTCGTCATCGCTTCGTCACCGCTTTGTCACCACTGCTTCGTCTTTGCTTCATTGGCGCTTCGTCTCTGCTACGTCTTTGCTTCGTTGCTCTACAAAATATAAGCTACAATTGTGGGACACTTTTCCAAATGCTTGGGGTGGAAGTTATTAGTCTATATTGTTATAACTTGACTCGCACTGGAGCAGCTGGAAAAATCCTGAAAATGTCCTGGAAACGTCCTGGAAAATAACTTCAAGAAAAGCGTGGTAACCCTGTTAATCATTTCAAACATTTTGTTTTCGTTCCAGCGTCATTTTTCTGGTGAAACATTTTCTCCAAAACGTCTTCACCGCCTTCACTCCCATGTTAATGTTTCATCCCTCCTTCTTGATTCATTTGGAAAACATTTCATCAGTCACCATTAGAGCAAAGCACATTCTGTTATGGTGATATCAGTCTTTCCATTCAGTAGCCTTCAGCCACAAACACTTGTGCTTTTAGTGGTGCTTGTTGACATTAAGACACTTAAACAATCCATGTCTGCGGTTTGCCCCCACTCAGAGGACTGTAAGTGCATGCATGTGTGTGTGCTAGATAAATAGTAATACACACAATAGGAAATAAATCCTTCAAGAAACTGAACTTGTTCTAATACCTGTAAACAGAAGGACGCAGAAATCACATGTGGTGGTAGGACTGCTGACTCGGCCCCATAAATGGTAACAATAGCTACAGAGTGGTCTGCCACAGAGCCGGCTCTTTCATCTGGGTAGGTGGCACAAGTGTGAATGTGCGCATGTGCGTGTGCATGTGTGTGTTTAAGGGGAGCTGCTGGCACCAGCAGTAAAATGCCTTTTTAGCACTCCCTGTTCAAACCCACACAGCCAGCTAACTTTACCTTCTTGCTAAGGCTTGTACCCACACACACCTGTCGATAAGTGTTGGATCAAACACACGGTGAGCAACGCCGTGCTGTGGAGCTGCATGATATGATGCCAGCCGTTCAAACTGGCTATGTAAGTATTTTTGGGGATGACCTCAGCAGGCATTCATCCCTCTTTTCTGTCCCATTCGTGTCAGGGTAGACATCAGCGTGAAATAATGTAGTTCAATAACATACCGGCAATGCTTTTTTTCCCTTTGGCTAAACACTTGAGGAAAGGGTACATGAACAATACTCTGACTATGTCACGGGACTGCAGGTTTTAGCCTATTCACCTTATTCAGCTCCACCTACTTTTGCAACAGAGGTACTTCCGCATTGGCTTAGCGCTTCCAGTGAGCCGTGTTTTCAGTATCGGACAATGGAAAACATGTCATTGGAAGAATTGAAGAAAACAGTACGACATCTAGCTGCCACAAAGCGACACTATGGAAGCCGCGGCAGACGAGATCGCACGTTCTCTTTTTCTTTCTTTCTTTGTTTTAAATCAACATCCACCCCTCTTGTGTTTGTCTGCAGCTCTGTCGCTCTTTGCACAATGTAAACAGGGATTTTCTTCTTCTGCGCTTGCATTATCGGCAGAGTAGGCGCTAAACGCTGCAGCTTCCGTAGTGTCGTGAACTCGCACGAATGTGAGTATGACGTTCAAATGTTTAGACTCTAAAAATCTACTAAATGATGGTTTCCTGTAAATTCTGGACGCTACCCACTCAGGACACGTGGATTATATTGGACGAGCAGTATGGAGGAATATTGACATGTTTTTGTGGACTTTTATGGACCTTTTTGTTTTGAACTCCATTAAATGAAAGTTGGGGGGGAAAGAACCCCCCCGGTTCTCTGGTTGCATTTGAGGTAAAATGTGCTCCAGAGTGTTGCTCACCATGAGGGTGAGTACAACATGAAGGTCCATCATTCTGTGGGTGTACTACTCCTTTATGCACAATGACTCAGTAACTTGACCATGCTTGCAGGTTGGCTGGGATGAAACCCAAATCAGCTGCTATTGGGCAAGAGGTGAACCCTGGACAGGTCATCAGTCCATCCCAGGGTCAGCAAAGACACAGACAACCACTCCCACGCAACCATTTCCTGCTATACCACATGGCTCTGCCCAGTGATTCATATGCTTCATTCTGGCCTTTTTTCTGCAATGCAGGCACTCTTTTTTTTTTTTTTTTTTTTTTGTATCACTATTTAGCCACTTTTTCATTGGATTTTGTTGATATATTGATCCACAAAAGATGTTTATTTAGTCTTTAGATTCTGGCTGGGGATGTGGATTGGAAAAAAAAATCTCAGATGTGAATGAAAAGTGAATTTAAAAAGGAAAAAAAAAAAATGCTGCCAATGCGGGAATCACATACTTTTTTCCTTTGGTTGTACACCTCAATACACGTTGCCTGGGTCTTATACTGGTGGTCTCCTGTTAGTTAGCACCCTCAGCATCCAATTCTTACCATTGGTGTTTATTTCAAAACTGAAGCTTTTTGCTCTTTAGGGAGCAACAAAGCTGTTAAACCTTTTGTCCTGAGACTAAGCTGGATTTTATTTTTAAGTGACAGAAGCACAGCAGATTATCAGAGAAGTTTAGATCCACTGATGTACTTTACTTGAACCTCACAATTAGGGAAGAATGGCCCTATACACTATATTGTCAAAAGTATCTGCTCCCCATCCAGATGATGGGATCAGGTGTTCCATCACTTCCACAGGTGCATAAATGAAGCAGCTCGGCATGCAGACTGTTTCTACAAACGTGTGAAAGAATGTGTCGCTCTCAGGAATCAGTGAATTCCAGCGTGGAACTGTGATAGGATGCCACCTGTGCAACAATCCAGCGGTGAAATTTCCTCCTAAATATTCCAGTCAGCTGCAGCTGGATTATAAGAACATGGAAGTGTTTGGGAACGACAGCAGCTCAGCTGAAGCGGCTCAGAAGTGGTCGTCCACGAAAAGTGTAAAGTTTGGTGGAGGGGGGATTATGGTGTGGGGGTGTTTTTCAGGAGCTGGGCTTGGCCCCTTAGTTCCAGTGAAAGGAACTCTGAATGCTTCAGCATACCAAGACATTCTGGACAATTCCATGTCCCAACTTTGTGGGACCAGTTTGGAGCTGGCCCCTTCCTCTTCCAACATGACTGTGCACCACAAAGCAGGTCCATGAAGACCTGGATGCAGAGTCTGGTGTGGAGGAACTGGACTGGCCTGCACAGAGTCCTGACCTCAACCCCATAGAACAGCTTTGGGATGAATCAGAGCGGAGACTGAGAGCCAGGCCTTCTGGTCCAACATCAGTGTGACCTCACAAATGTGCTTCTGGAAGATGGTCAAAGATTCCCAGAAACACTCCTAAACCTTGTGGACAGCCTTCCCAGAAGATGAAGCTGTTCTAGCTGCAAAGGTGGACCAACGTCATCCTGAACCTGACGGATCAGGAATGATGTTACTGACGCTCAGATGTGAGTCAAAGCAGGTGAGATGATACAGTGTAAGAGTTGGGGAGAACCTAGAGTCCATATGAATGACACCCAGAGTTTTTTGTGGAGATGGGAGAATCTTACAGAGGGTCAAACATCAGTGCAACACCTCACCAATCCAGCCTTAATGGTAGAGCGGCCAGAAAGAAACCATTTCTCACTAATAGGCAGCTGTAAAACTGTCAGGCCTTGACAGGAAAAATCCTTTAGATGTCCAGAGAACTATGTGTTAATTATTTTCCAATGTGGGCTTCAGGCAGGAAAATACCGCAACGTAAACAAAAGAACAGCCCAGATATTTCACTCTTATTCACAACAGCAATACACACCCACCATTTTTATCATCGTACTTTCCTCCCACTCCACAATAACTCAACCCTGTGTCATCCAGCCGGTTACCACAAGATCACTGACTTTATTTGCTATTAAATTTCAGCATAATTCCGTCAGTATCGAAAAATGTGAGCATTCTTGAAGTTTTGTTTTTCTTTTTTCTCTGAAAAACTGTTTCCCTACAGAGATGTAACACCAGCTACACGCAAAGCTGAATCTTATTCAACAAATTCCCATATGCAGTCAACACGCTGCATTCTCATTACTCTGAAAGATTGCACTGAAGATAGATTGCACAACTGTTGTAGCCAAAAAAACCTCCTGGTTTTAAATAATTCATACTTGTATGGCGCAGATATTACTGAATACTTGTGGGGGATGAAGGTGCTGGAGGGATTTAAAGCAGAGGAGATAAGTCAGGATGGACATCTCTTTTTTTTTCCCTGCTCTTTTTGATTAAGTCATGCAACGCTCTTAAAACGTGCTCCTGATGAACCCTAAAAGGTATTGAAGTTAATTTGCATACAAGCCGTGAAATTACTGTTAGCACCTGACAGCAACAATTTGCTGTAATAGCTGCCTTTGTTCTCTTTGTTGCATTTTACTTCGGTCTTTTCGGTGAGAAAAAGCTTCTGGTGTTCTGTGATATTTTTAATGAAAAATGTCACATAATGAAACCAAAGAAAGAAATGAGTAATGATGTACGAACTGGCTAGTTCTGCTTTCGAATAATATTTCTTTTTCCGTGCATGCATGTGTGTGTGTGCGCCCCTGTACTCTAAGGGATGAAAGTCCACTATCAATAATTTTCTAATAATGCTCCCATGGCTTTGCGTGTGAAAAGAGGTCTAAAGCATCAATCACAGCTCAGAGCGTGTGTGTTTGCATGTGCAGGGAGGGTATTTGTACTTACCCGTGTGCTCTCTTTTGTGTATCTCGGGTGTGTTTTTCGTGTTTTCGCACGCCGTGCGTTTACCAGCAGCTTGGGGCAGTGTGCTTATTGGATTGGTGACAGGTCGGTGCATTATTCATCACCTGAAGGAGAGTGACAGATGATTCTCTTTAAAAGTGCATGCATGTGCTTCCACATGTTCATTTCTCTCTCTCCCTCTCTTTCTGTCTCTTTTTAAAAGTAATAAAGAAAACGTCCTTTTATTACAGCTGCATGATTAAAAGCCAAAATGGAACATTACTGAACCTGAACGCATAATAAAAACATAAAAATAATGATTAGCAGCGTATTTTATTTGTTCCTGTTCATACTGGGTGCCACACAGCAGTGTCTTTGGTTAAAGGGAGCAAAGCCAATATTAAAATTAATCACCTTTTTTCTCTTCTTGAGAACATACAGCCATCTAAAATCAACAAATTAAAAAAAAAAATAACTGAAAAACACGACCATTATGTCAGATGTGGCATCCCAAGGTCTAAAACTATAGATCTGTAAATATCGAAATATTGATAATAAATGTTCCTGTTGAGAGGCAGAAGATGAATCTCTATCTCATTTATCTGTGAGAGCCAAAGTCTTTTTAACTCTTCTCAATATTTACTCCTTAAACCACCTGAACCTTGCTTACTCCTTTAAGCTAGAAGATAGATTTTTTTACTGTAAAAACCCTGTTAATAGTACTCTTGAACATGTGGTCAGTTTTTTTCTTATTGTGTGCAGATATCTTTATCCATAAACAAAGATATACTACAATTGTGGGAAAAAGTGTTTCCTCCTTCCTGATTTCTTATTTTTTGCATGTTTTTCACACTTAAATGTTTTAGATCATCAAACAAATTTAAATATTAGACAAAGATAACACAAGTAAACACAAAATGCAGTTTTTTTTTTTTTTAAATTATTAGTACGGGGGGGAAAATCCAAACCTCCATGGCCCTGTGTGAAAAAGTGATTGCCCCCCTGTTAAAACACAAATCTGAAATCAGCTGTGACCCGACAACTAGAACAGAAATCAAGGAAAATCCAAAGCAGACACAGCCTAACATACCACTCTGACCCACGTTAAAGTTCATTCAGACACCGAATACTGGGACCATCGAATACTGGGACCACCGAATACTGGGACCACCGAATACTGGGACCATCGAATGCTGGGACCATCGAATACTGGGACCACCGAATACTGGGACCACCGAATACTGGGACCACCGAATACTGGGACCACCGAATACTGGGACCACCGAATACTGGGACCATCGAATGCTGGGACCATCGAATACTGGGACCACCAAATACTGGGACCACCGAATACTGGGGCCACCGAATACTGGGACCACCGAATACTGGGACCATCGAATACTGGGACCACCGAATACTGGGACCACCGAATACTGGGGCCACCGAATACTGGGGCCACCGAATACTGGGACCACCGAATACTGGGACCACCGAATACTGGGACAGCTGAATACTAGGACCACCGAATCCTGGGACCATCGAATACTGGGACCATCTAATACTGGGACCATCGAATACTGGGACCACCGAATACTGGGACCACCGAATACTGGGACCATCGAATACTGGGACCACCGAATACTGGGACCATCGAATACTGGGACCATCGAATACTGGGACCACCGAATACTGGGACCATCGAATACTGGGACCACCGAATACTGGGACCACCGAATACTGGGACCATCGAATGCTGGGACCATCGAATACTGGGACCACCGAATACTGGGGCCACCGAATACTGGGGCCACCGAATACTGGGACCACCGAATACTGGGACCATCGAATACTGGGACCACCGAATACTGGGACCACCGAATACTGGGGCCACCGAATACTGGGGCCACCGAATACTGGGACCACCGAATACTGGGACCACCGAATACTGGGACAGCTGAATACTAGGACCACCGAATCCTGGGACCATCGAATACTGGGACCATCTAATACTGGGACCATCGAATACTGGGACCACCGAATACTGGGACCACCGAATACTGGGACCATCGAATACTGGGGCCACCGAATACTGGGACCATCGAATACTGGGACCATCGAATACTGGGGCCACCGAATACTGGGACCATCGAATACTGGGACCACCGAATACTGGGACCACCGAATACTGGGACCATCGAATGCTGGGACCATCGAATACTGGGACCACCGAATACTGGGGCCACCGAATACTGGGGCCACCGAATACTGGGACCACCGAATACTGGGACCATCGAATACTGGGACCACCGAATACTGGGACCACCGAATACTGGGGCCACCGAATACTGGGGCCACCGAATACTGGGACCACCGAATACTGGGACCACCGAATACTGGGACAGCTGAATACTAGGACCACCGAATCCTGGGACCATCGAATACTGGGACCATCTAATACTGGGACCATCGAATACTGGGACCACCGAATACTGGGACCACCGAATACTGGGACCATCGAATACTGGGGCCACCGAATACTGGGACCATCGAATACTGGGACCATCGAATACTGGGGCCACCGAATACTGGGACCATCGAATACTGGGACCACCGAATACTGGGACCACCGAATACTGGGACCATCGAATACTGGGACCACCGAATACTGGGGCCACCGAATACTGGGACCATCGAATACTGGGGCCACCGAATACTGGGACCATCTAATACTGGGACCATCGAATACTGGGACCACCGAATACTGGGACCACCGAATACTGGGGCCTCCGAATACTGGGGCCACCGAATACTGGGACCACCGAATACTGGGACCATCCAATACTGGGACCACCGAATACTGGGACCATCGAATACTGGGACCATCGAATACTGAGACCATCGAATACTGGGACCATCGAATACTGGGACCACCGAGTACTGGGACCACCGAATACTGGGACCATCGAATACTGAGACCATCGAATACTGGGCCCATCGAATACTGGGACCACCGAATACTGGGACGACCGAATACTGGGACCACCGAACACTGGGACCACCGAACACTGGGACCACCGAACACTGGGACCACCGAACACTTGGACCATCGAATACTGGGCCCACCAAATACTGGGCCCACCGAATACTGGGACAACCGTATACTGGGACCACCGAATACTGGGACCATCGAATACTGGGACCACCGAATACTGGGACCACCGAATACTGGGACCATCGAATACTGGGACCATCGAATACTGGGACCACCGAATACTGGGACCACCTAATACTGGGACCACCGAATACTGGGACCATCGAATACTGGGACCATCGAATACTGGGACCACCGAATACTGGGACCACCGAATACTGGGACCACCGAATACTGGGACCATCGAATACTGAGACCATTGAATACTGGGACCATCGAATACTGGGACCACCGAATACTGGGACCACCGAATACTGAGACCATCTGAATGCTGGGCCCATCGAATACTGGGCCCATAGAATACTGGGACCACCGAATACTGGGACCACCGAATACTGGGACCACCGAATACTGGGACCATCGAATACTGGGACCACCCAATACTGGGACCACCGAATACTGGGACCATCGAATACTGGGACCATCGAATACTGGGACCACCGAATACTGGGACCACCGAATACTGGGACCACCGAATACTGGGACCATCGAATACTGGGACCATCGAATACTGAGACCATCGAATACTGGGACCATTGAATACTGGGACCACCGAATACTGGGACCATCGAATACTGAGACCATCCAATACTGGGCCCATCGAATACTGGGACCACCGAATACTGGGACCACCGAATACTGGTACCACCGAACACTGGGACCACCGAACACTGGGACCACCGAACACTGGGACCATCGAATACTGGGACCACCCAATACTGGGACCATCGAATACTGGGACCACCGAATACTGGGACCACCGAATACTGGGACCATCGAATACTGGGCCCATCGAATACTGGGCCCATCGAATACTGGGACCACCGAATACTGGGACCACCGAATACTGGGCCCATCGAATACTGGGCCCACCGAATACTGGGACCACCGAATACTGGGACCACCGAATACTGAGACCACCGAATACTGGGACCACCGAATACTGGGACCACCGAATACTGGGACCACCGAATACTGGGCCCATCGAATACTGGGACCACCGAATACTGGGACCATCGAATACTGGGACCATCGAATACTGGGACCACCGAATACTGGGGCCACAGAATACTGGGGCCACCGAATACTGGGACCACCGAATACTGGGACCACCGAATACTGGGCCCATCGAATACTGGGACTTCGAATACTGGGCCCATCGAATACTGGGACCATCGAATACTGGGCCCATCGAATACTGGGACCACCGAATGCTAGGACCATCGAATACTGGGACCATCGAATACTGGGACCATCGAATACTGGGACCACCGAATACTGAGACCATCGAATACTGGGACCATCGAATACTGGGACCATCGAATACTGGGACCACCGAATACTGGGACCATCGAATACTGGGACCATCGAATACTGGGACCATCGAATACTGGGACCATCGAATGCTGGGACCATCGAATACTGGGACCATCGAATACTGGGACCACCGAATACTGGGACCATCGAATACTGGGACCATCGAATACTGGGACCACAGAATACTGGGACCACCGAATACTTGGACCATTGAATACTGGGACCATTGAATCTATGGCGCTGAGGCGCTGTTGTGTCTGAGCAGCCGTCAGCATAAAAGCATGTAAGAAAAGTAATAACCTTCCTCCGTGGTTCAGAGGTAAAGATCCTGATTGATTCCAGAAGTAATGTCATTGTTTGCCCTAAATAACGAAGAAACATGGTTTTAACTAGCATTCATTAAGTTTATTAAAAACCACATCTTTCCCGAAATTAACAGCAAACTGCAAGTGTCCACACATTCTGACAGCGCTCAACTGATCACGCGACCTTCCTGGATCCAAACGTGTACAAAAACAAAAGATTGACAGAAAACGTGCACGGAAAATGGACTGAAAAAATACTACTAATAATAATAATTCCTTTTTAAGCACAAGGCAGGAAAGTGAAGCTTCCTTTGACGCTGAAAGCTTTTTTAGGCACAACGGCGTTTCTGAGTCACAAGATTCGATGATCTAAATGAAGGTGTAGTCTACTGTGCAGGTTGGTACAGTAACTGCACCACGCCTCGTCTTTGACTGGGATATTGGTTGCTGACTGGCAAGATCTTGGTTCATTAAAAAATGCTGAACTCATAATGTCGCTGTTAATTTATTTACTTTTATATATATATATATTTATATTTATATATATATATATATATACACATCGACACAGCTGTGTGAAATGTTCTATTTCTGTTCTAGTTGTCAGGTCACAGCTGATTTCATTTTAAGCTCAATCTTTTTTTTAAGTTGGCAAATAAATATTTATTGTATTATGCGCGATTTGCTTCTAAATAAATCAGATGCCGTTGCCACCTGCACTTTGTTCCAGCTGTTGATCATAGAGGTGACGTGTGTTTAAACCACCGCCAGGATAAAGTCAGATGAACTAGTTTGAAGACTCCACTAGTGTCGCATGTCTGACAGCGGTTGTCAGACTTTGCAGCCACCTGCTGCTTGTGTGAAGTTGAAGATCAGATGAAATAATACGGCTTTGGTATCAACGTGAATTCTAGCACGTTGATCTGAATGTGCTTTATGCATTATACGGTTTTTAAATATCTATTTTAAGACAGAGGAAAAAGGCTTTTGGGGGGAATAAGTTATAATTCTCCCACATCCTGCATCTAACTACAGTATTTGCGTAGGATCCTCTTCTTCACGTTTAACGCTGATCTGATGCTGAAACATGCTGGAGAAGCGGTACAACGCCCCCTGGAGTCACATAATACGGTGGTCACAGATTTCGGTGTGACACCGGTCTGTTCACATCACGTTTCATTTTCAATGACGGGGCTCGTGTTGTTCACGCATAGAAAACGCTCCAGATCATTTTCTTCAACTCAAGCCAACAGGCAAAATTCGCTCTATTTGCGTGAAAAGGACGCCTCATTCGTGTGAGTAAAACGAATAAGCCGCACGTTTAGGGCTTGTTGCACCACAAATTCGTGTCAAACACGCTGCTCCAAACAAACTCAAGTCTATTCGCGTCTGTACATTGACTTAACATGTAATTCATTCGCACGAATCATTTTATTTGCGCCCGGTGTGAACACAGGGAAATGGTTTTTGCTGCTGTGGTTTTTGGTGAAGTTGACTATAACGTCATGCAGAGCCAGAATTATTATTTCACAAATTCATTTAAAATCCTTATGTTTCCAAATAAAATTTACATTATTGATTGATTTTACAGCGTGTACTCAGCAGAAGGCCGGTCTGAATCATCCATCAGCCGGCTAAAGTGAATGGAGTCAGCAAGAGCACGGGAGGTTCTTCCTTCTCCTGCTGAGTTAAGAGAAGGTTACTTACCCCAAACACCTCCTGCACAGCATGGTGTGTGTGGGTGTGTGTGTGACAAATAACACATTTGTACGCCTTCATGCATGCTTTAATGTGTGCTTTGTGTGTCTTTCTTTAGTCTCCTCTCAGCGTGCATGAGCGACAGCTGGGGATTTTCAGCAGCAACTGTTCAGACCTGGAACCCGGGTGTCCAGCGGTAAATAAAGGCTCATTCAGATTTAACCGCCGGCATCCAGCCAGTTTGGTTCTAATACATAACTTATGCCCTGCTTGCAGCTCTGCAGGTAGGTGTTTTCAGGGGGCAAGTTTTGGTTCACTCCCTGCCCAGCAACAAACAACAGCAAATTGAGGCTTTATTGAAGCTGCTGAACATAAAAATCCATGTAGAAACTGAATAGTTCAGTCAGGAGATGAGCTCTGCTGGATTCCAAAACCATCACCGTAACAAAACTTTGCTTCATGACATATAAAAACGGGAGATGTCCGATAATGGATTTTCTTTTACCGATATCAACCGATAACGATATATGCAGAGAACTGTGAGGTTGTATCTCAGATACAACCTCCCAGTTCTGTATATCAGATACTATATCAGATACTAGCAGGTATCAGATACTACCATATATCAGATACTAGCAGGTATCAGATACTACCATATATCAGATACTAGCAGGTATCAGATACTACCAGATATCAGATACTAGCAGGTATCAGATACTACCAGATATCAGATACTAGCAGGTATCAGATACTACCATATATCAGATACTAGCAAGTATTAGATACTACCATATATCAGATACTAGCAAGTATTAGATACTACCATATATCAGATACTACCATATATCAGATACTAGCAGGTATCAGATACTACCATATATCAGATGCTAGCAGGTATTAGATACTACCATATATCAGATACTAGAAGGTATTAGATACTACCATATATCAGATACTAGCAGGTATCAGATACTACCATATATCAGATACTAGCAGGTATCAGATACTACCATATATCAGATACTAGCAGGTATTAGATACTACCATGTATCAGATACTAGCAGGTATTAGGTACTACCATATATCAGATACTAGCAGGTATCAGTGCTACCATATATCAGATACTAGCAGGTATCAGATACTACCATATATCAGATACTAGCAGGTATTAGATACTACCATATATCAGATACTAGCAGGTATTAGATACTACCATATATCAGATACTAGCAGGTATCAGATACTACCATATATCAGATACTAGCAGGTATCAGATACTACCATATATCAGATACTAGCAGGTATCAGATACTACCATATATCAGATACTAGCAGGTATTAGATACTACCATATATCAGATACTAGCAGGTATTAGATACTACCATATATCAGATACTAGCAGGTATCAGATACTAGCATATATCAGATACTAGCAGGTATCAGATACTAGCATATATCAGATACTAGCAGGTATTAGATACTGCCATATATCAGATACTAGCAGGTATTAGATACTACCATATATCAGATACTAGCAGGTGTTAGATACTACCATATATCAGATACTAGCAGGTATCAGATACTACCATATATCAGATGCTAACAGGTATCAGATACTAGCAGGTATCAGATACTACCATATATCAGATACTAGCAGGTATCAGATACTGCTATATATCAGATACTAGCAGGTATTAGATACTAGCAGGTATTAGATACTACCATATATCAGATACTACCATATATCAGATACTAGCAGGTATTAGATACTACCATATATCAGATACTAGCAGGTATTAGATACTACCATATATCAGATACTAGCAGGTATAAGATACTACCATATATCAGATACTAGCAGGTATCAGATACTACCATATATCAGATACTAGCAGGTATGAGATACTAGCAGGTATTAGATACTACCATACTACCATATATCAGATACTAGCAGGTATTAAATACTACCATATATCAGATACTAGCAGGTATTAGATACAACCATATATCAGATACTAGCAGGTATCAGATACTACCATATATCAGATACTACCATATATCAGATACTAACAGGTATCAGATACTAGCAGGTATAAGATACTACCATATATCAGATACTAGCAGGTATCAGATACTACCATATATCAGATACTAGCAGGTACTAGATACTACCATATATCAGATACTAGCAGGTATTAGATACTACCATATATCAGATACTAGCAGGTATCAGATACTACCATATATCAGATACTACCATATATCAGATACTAGCAGGTATTAGATACTACCATATATCAGATACTAGCAGGTACTAGATACTACCATATATCAGATACTAGCAGGTATTAGATACTACCATATATCAGATACTAGCAGGTATTAGATACTGCTATATATCAGATACTTGCAGGTATTAGATACTAGCAGGTATCAGATACTAGCAGGTATTAGATACTACCATATATCAGATACTAGCAGGTATCAAATACTGCTATATATCAGATACTAGCAGGTATTAGATACTAGCAGGTATTAGATACTACCATATATCAGATACTACCATATATCAGATACTAGCAGGTATTAAATACTACCATATATCAGATACTAGCAGGTATTAGATACTACCATATATCAGATACTAGCAGGTATCAGATACTGCTATATATCAGATACTAGCAGGTATGAGATACTAGCAGGTATCAGATACCACCATATATCAGATACTAGCAGGTATTAAATACTACCATATATCAGATACTAGCAGGTATTAGATACTACCATATATCAGATACTAGCAGGTATCAGATACTACCATATATCAGATACTAACAGGTATCAGATACTAGCAAGTATTAGATACTACCATATATCAGATACTAGCAGGTATCAGATACTACCATATATCAGATACTAGCAGGTACTAGATACTAGCATATATCAGATACTAGCAGGTATTAGATACTACCATATATCAGATACTAGCAGGTATTAGATACTACCATATATCAGATACTAGCAGGTATCAGATACTACCATATATCAGATACTAGCAGGTATTAGATACTACCATATATCAGATACTAGCAGGAACTAGATACTACCATATATCAGATACTAGCAGGAACTAGATACTACCATATATCAGATACTAGCAGGTATTAGATACTACCATATATCAGATACTAGCAGGTATCAGATACTACCATATATCAGATACTAGCAGGTATTAGATACTACCATATATCAGATACTAGCAGGTATTAGATACTACCATATATCAGATACTAGCAGGTATTAGATACTACCATATATCAGATACTAGCAGGTATTAGATACTACCATATATCAGATACTAACAGGTATCAGATACTACCATATATCAGATACTAGCAGGTATCAGATACTGCCATATATCAGATACTAGCAGGTACTAGATACTGCCATATATCAGATACTAGCAGGTATTAGATACTACCATATATCAGATACTAGCAGGTATTAGATACTACCATATATCAGATACTAGCAGGTATCGGATACTAGCATATATCAGATACTAGCAGGTATTAGATACTGCCATATATCAGATACTAGCAGGTATTAGATACTGCCATATATCAGATACTAGCAGGTATTAGATACTGCCATATATCAGATACTAGCAGGTATTAGATACTACCATATATCAGATACTAGCAGGTATTAGATACTGCCATATATCAGATACTAGCAGGTATTAGATACTACCATATATCAGATACTAGCAGGTGTTAGATACTACCATATATCAGATACTAGCAGGTATCAGATACTACCATATATCAGATACTAACAGGTATCAGATACTAGCAGGTATCAGATACTACCATATATCAGATACTAGCAGGTATCAGATACTGCTATATATCAGATACTAGCAGGTATTAGATACTAGCAGGTATTAGATACTACCATATATCAGATACTACCATATATCAGATACTAGCAGGTATTAGATACTACCATATATCAGATACTAGCAGGTATTAGATACTACCATATATCAGATACTAGCAGGTATTAGATACTACCATATATCAGATACTAGCAGGTATTAGATACTACCATATATCAGATACTAGCAGGTATGAGATACTAGCAGGTATTAGATACTACCATACTACCATATATCAGATACTAGCAGGTATTTAATACTACCATATATCAGATACTAGCAGGTATTAGATACTACCATATATCAGATACTAGCAGGTATCAGATACTACCATATATCAGATACTAACAGGTATCAGATACTAGCAGGTATTAGATACTACCATATATCAGATACTAGCAGGTATCAGATACTACCATATATCAGATACTAGCAGGTACTAGATACTACCATATATCAGATACTAGCAGGTATTAGATACTACCATATATCAGATACTAGCAGGTATCAGATACTACCATATATCAGATACTACCATATATCAGATACTAGCAGGTATTAGATACTACCATATATCAGACACTAGCAGGTACTAGATACTACCATATATCAGATACTAGCAGGTATTAGATACTACCATATATCAGATACTAGCAGGTATTAGATACTGCTATATATCAGATACTAGCAGGTATTAGATACTAGCAGGTATCAGATACTAGCAGGTATTAGATACTACCATATATCAGATACTAGCAGGTATCAGATACTGCTATATATCAGATACTAGCAGGTATAAGATACTAGCAGGTATCAGATACTACCATATATCAGATACTAGCAGGTATTAAATACTACCATATATCAGATACTAGCAGGTATTAGATACTACCATATATCAGATACTAGCAGGTATCAGATACTACCATATATCAGATACTAACAGGTATCAGATACTAGCAAGTATTAGATACTACCATATATCAGATACTAGCAGGTATCAGATACTACCATATATCAGATACTAGCAGGTACTAGATACTACCATATATCAGATACTAGCAGGTATTAGACCGTACCGTACCGTCTTCTTCCGCTTATCCGGGGTCGGGTCGCGGGGGCAGCTGCCTAAGCAGGGAAGCCCAGACTTCCCTCTCCCCGGCCACAGCCGCCAGCTCATCCGGGGGGATCCCGAGGCGCTCCCAGGCCAGCCGGGAGACGTAGTCCCTCCAGCGTGTCCTGGGCCTACCCCGGGGTCTGGTCCCGGTCGGAAGTGCCCGGAACACCTCTCCAGGAAGGCGTCCAGGAGGCATCCTAATCAGATGCCCGAGCCACCTCATCTGGCTCCTCTCTATACGAAGGAGCAGCGGCTCTACTCTGATTCCCTCCCGGATGACCGAGCTCCTCACCCTATCTCTAAGGGAGAGCCCGGCCACCCTGCGGAGGAAACTCATTTCGGCCGCTTGTACCCGCGATCTCGTTCTTTCGGTCATGACCCACAGCTCATGGCCATAGCTGAGGGTGGGAACGTAGATGGACCGGTAAATCGAGAGCTTCGCCTTCTGGCTCAGCTCCTTCTTCACCACGACGGACCGATGCAACGTCCGCATCACTGCAGACGCCGCACCGATCCGTCTGTCCACCTCCCGCTCCATCCTTCCCTCACTCGTGAACAAGATCCCGAGATACTTGAACTCCTCCACCTGGGGCAGGACCTCACTCCCGACCCGGAGAGGACACTCCACCCTTTTCCGGGCGAGGACCATGGTCTCGGATTTGGAGGTGCTGATTCTCATCCCGGCCGCTTCACACTCGGCCGCAAATCGCCCTAGCAAGAGCTGGAGATCACGGCCCGATGACGCCAACAGAACCACATCATCTGCAAACAGCAGAGACCCGATCCTGAGGCCACCAAACCGGATCCCCTCAACACCTCGGCTGCGCCTAGAAATCCTGTCCATAAAGGTTATGAACAGGATCGGTGACAAAGGGCAGCCTTGGCGGAGTCCAACTCTCACCGGGAATGGATTCGACCTACAGCCGGAAATGCGGACCAAGCTCTGGCACCGGTCGTACAGGGACCGAACAGCTCGAATAAGGGGGTCCGGCACCCCGTACTCCCGGAGCACCCCCCACAGGAATCCCCGGGGGACACGATCGAACGCCTTCTCCAAGTCCACAAAACACATGTAGACTGGTTGGGCGAACTCCCATGCCCCCTCCAGGATCCTGAAGAGGGTGTAGAGCTGGTCCACTGTTCCACGACCAGGACAAAAACCACACTGCTCCTCCTCAATCCGAGGTTCGACTATCCGACGGATCCTCCTCTCCAGTACCCCCGAATAGACTTTACCAGGGGAGGCTGAGAAGTGTGATCCCCCTGAAGTTGGAACACACCCTCCGATCCCCCTTTTTGAAGAGGGGACCACCACCCCAGTCTGCCAGTCCAGAGGCACTGCCCCCGATGTCCACGCAATGCTGCAAAGGCGCGTCAACCAAGACAGCCCCACAGCATCCAGAGCCTTAAGAAACTCCGGGCGGATCTCATCTACCCCCGGGGCCCGGCCACCGAGGAGCTTTTGACCACCTCGGCGACCTCAGCCTCAGTGACAGGAGAGTCCACCCCCTGAGTCCCCAAACTCTGCTTCCTCCTCGGAAGACGTGTTGGTGGGATTGAGGAGGTCTTCAAAGTATTCCCTCCACCGGCCCACGACGTCCCGAGTCGCGGTCAGCAGCCCACCATCCCCACTGTACACAGTGTTGATGGTGCACTGCTTCCCCTCCTGAGTCGCCGTATGGTGGACCAGAAACGCCTCGAAGCCGTCCGGAAGTCGTTCTCCATGGCCTCACCGAACTCCTCCCATGCCCGAGTTTTTGCCTCAGCGACCGCCAGAGCCGCGCTCCGCTTGGCCCGCCGATACCTGTCAGCTGCCTCCGGAGTCCCACAGGCCAGGAAGGCCCGGTAGGACTCCTTCTTCAGCTTGACAGCATCCCTCACCGCTGGTGTCCACCAGCGGGTTCGGGGATTACCGCCACGACAGGCACCGACAACCTTGCGGCCACAGCTCCGACTAGCGGCCTCAGCAATAGAGGTGCGGAACATAGCCCACTCCGACTCAATGTCCCCCACCTCCCTCGGAACATGGGTGAAGCTCTCCCGGAGGTGGGAGTTAAAGCTCTCCCTGACAGGGGACTCAGCCAGACGTTCCCAGCAGACCCTCACGACACGTTTGGGCCTGCCAGGTCTGACCGGCAACCTCCCCCACCATCTGAGCCCACTCACCACCAGGTGGTGATCAGTGGACAGCTCCGCCCCTCTCTTCACCCGAGTGTCCAGGATAAGGGGCCGCAAGTCCGACGACACGACTACGAAGTCGATCATGGAACTGCGGCCCAAGGTGTCCTGATGCCAGGTGTAAACGTGGACACTCTTATGCCTGAACATGGTGTTCGTTATGGACAATCCATGACGAGCACAGAAGTCCAACAACAAAACACCACTCGGGTTCAGATCAGGGGGCCGTTCCTCCCGATCACGCCCCTCCAGGTCTCACTGTCGTTGCCCACGTGAGCGTTGAAGTCCCCCAGCAGGACGATGGAGTCCCCGGAGGGGCGCGCTTTCCAACACGCCGTCCAAGGACTCCAGAAAGGGTGGGTACTCTGAACTGCTGTTCGGTGCATAGGCACAGACAACAGTCAGGACCCGTCCCCCCACCCGAAGGCGGAGGGAGGCTACCCTTTCGTCCACCGGGGTGAACCCCAACACAGAGGCAGCGAGCCGGGGGGCAATGAGTATGCCCACACCCGCTCGGCGCCTCTCACCGGGAGCAACTCCAGAGTGGAACAAGGTCCAGCCCCTCTCGAGGATGGTGTTCCCAGAGCCCGAGCCGTGCGTCGAGGTGAGTCCAACTATATCTAGTCGGAACCGCTCGAACTCGCGCACCAGCTCGGGCTCCTTTCCAACCAGAGAGGTGACGTTCCACGTCCCTAGAGCTAGCTTCTGCAGCCGGGGGTCGGACCGCCAGGGTCTCCCCCGCCCTCGGCCGCCGCCCAACTCACAATGCACCCGACCCCTATGGCCCCTCTCGCGGGTGGTGGGTCCGCGGGAGGGGGGGCCCATGTCTCCATTTCGGGCTGAGCCCGACCGGGCCCCATGGGCGAAGGCCCGGCCACCAGGCGCTCGCCTCCGTGCCCCACCTCCGGGCCTGGCTCCAGAGGGGGGCCCCGGTGACCCGCGTCCGGGCGAGGGACACGTAGCTCCATTGCTTGTTCTCTCCATTAGGGGGTGTTTGGGCTGCGCTTTGTCTGGTCCCTCCCCTAGTAACCTGTTTGCCATGGGTGACCCTGCCAGGGGCATAATTTAGCCCCCGACAACATAGCCCCTAGGATCCTCAGAACACGCATGTTGGGGTATATCAGATACTAGCAGGTATTAGATACTACCATATATCAGATACTAGCAGGTATTAGATACTACCATATATCAGATACTAGCAGGTATCAGATACTACCATATATCAGATACTAGCAGGAACTAGATACTACCATATATCAGATACTAGCAGGAACTAGATACTACCATATATCAGATACTAGCAGGTATTAGATACTACCATATATCAGATACTAGCAGGTATTAGATACTACCATATATCAGATACTAGCAGGTATCAGATACTACCATATATCAGATACTAGCAGGTATTAGATACTACCATATATCAGATACTAGCAGGTATTAGATACTACCATATATCAGATACTAGCAGGAACTAGATACTACCATATATCAGATACTAGCAGGAACTAGATACTACCATATATCAGATACTAGCAGGTATTAGATACTACCATATATCAGATACTAGCAGGTATCAGATACTACCATATATCAGATACTAGCAGGTATTAGATACTACCATATATCAGATACTAGCAGGTATTAGATACTACCATATATCAGATACTAGCAGGTATTAGATACTACCATATATCAGATACTAGCAGGTATCAGATACTACCATATATCAGATATATAACATGTATCAGATCCTACATATATCAGATACTAGCAGGTATCAGATACTACCATATATCAGATACTAGCAGAACCTAGATACTACCATATATCAGATACTAGCAGGTATTAGATACTACCATATATCAGATACTAGCAGGTATCAGATACTAGCAGGGTATATATACTATAGAGGTATCAGATACAGCAGGTATTAGATACTACCATATATCAGATACTAGCAGGTATTAGATACTACCATATATCAGATACTAGCAGGTATTAGATACTACCATATATCAGATACTAGCAGGTATCAGATACTACCATATATCAGATACCAGCAGGTATCAGATATAGAGGTATGTAGCTAGTACCATATATCAGATACTACCCTATATATATACTAGAGATGCTACTATACTACATATGTAGAGATACTAGAGGTAGGTAGAGACTATATATATCAGATACTAGCAGGTACTAGATACTACCATATATCGGATACCAGTAGCAGGTATTAGATACTGCCATATATCAGATACTAGCAGGTATTTAGATACTACCATATATCAGATACTAGCAGGTATTAGATACTACCATATAATAGATACTAGCAGGTATCAGATACTACCATATATTAGATACTAGCAGGTCTTAGATACTACCATATATCGGATACTAGCAGGTATTAGATACTACCATATATCAGATACTAGCAGGTATTAGATACTACCATATATCAGATACTAGCAGGTACTAGATACTGCCATATATCAGATACTAGCAGGTATTAGATACTACCATATATCAGATACTAGCAGGTATTAGATACTACCATATATCAGATACTAGCAGGTACTAGATACTACCATATATCAGATACTAGCAGGTACTAGATACTACCATATATCAGATACTAGCAGGTACTAGATACTACCATATATCAGATACTAGCAGGTATTAGATACTAGCATATATCAGATACTAGGGTATTAGATACTACCATATATCAGATACTAGCAGGTATTAGATACTACCATATATCAGATACTAGCAGGTATTAGATACTACCATATATCAGATACTAGCAGATATTAGATACTGCCATATATCAGATACTAGCAGGTATTAGATACTACCATATATCAGATACTAGCAGGTATCAGATACTACCATATATCAAGATACTAGCAGGTATAAGATACTACCATATATCAGATACTAGCAGGTATTAGATAATACCATATATCAGATACTAGCAGGTATTAGATGCTACCATATATCAGATACTAGCAGGTATCAGATACTGCCATATATCAGATACTAGCAGGTACTAGATACTGCCATATATCAGATACTAGCAGGTATTAGATACTACCATATATCAGACACTAGCAGGTATTAGAATTCTACCATATATCAGATACTAGCAGGTATTAGATACTGCCATATCAGATACTAGCAGGTATTAGATACTACCATATATCAGATACTAGCAGGTATTAGATAATTACCATATATCAGATACTATCAGGTATTAGATACTACCATATATCAGATACTAGCAGGTATTAGATACTACCATATATCAGACTACTAGCAGGTATTAGATACTACCATATATCAGATACTAGCAGGTATTAGATACTGCCATATATCAGATACTAGCAGGTACTAGATACTTACCATATATCAGATACTAGCAGGTATTAGATACTACCATATATCAGATACTAGCAGGTATTAGATACTGCCATATATCAGATACTAGCAGGTACTAGATACTGCCATATATCAGATACTAGCAGGTATTAGATACTACCATATATCAGATACTAGCAGGTATCAGATACTAGCATATATCA
Source organism: Atherinomorus stipes (assembly GCA_023101725.1). NCBI lineage: Eukaryota > Metazoa > Chordata > Actinopteri > Atheriniformes > Atherinidae > Atherinomorus > Atherinomorus stipes. Next base: position 871 of record JALJCO010006408.1, on the reverse strand, counting down.
GATACTAGCAGGTATTAGATACTGCCATATATCAGATACTAGCAGGTATTAGATACTACCATATATCAGATACTAGCAGGTATCAGATACTGCCATATATCAGATACTAGCAGGTATTAGATACTACCATATATCAGATACTAGCAGGTATTAGATACTACCATATATCAGATACTAGCAGGTATCAGATACTACCATATATCAGATACTAGCAGGTATCAGATACTGCCATATATCAGATACTAGCAGGTATTAGATACTACCATATATCAGATACTAGCAGGTATTAGATACTACCATATATCAGATACTAGCAGGTATCAGATACTAGCATATATCAGATACTAGCAGGTATTAGATACTGCCATATATCAGATACTAGCAGGTGTTAGATACTACCATATATCAGATACTAGCAGGTATTAGATACTACCATATATCAGATACTAGCAGGTATGAGATACTACCATATATCAGATACTAGCAGGTATTAGATACTACCATATATCAGATACTAGCAGGTATTAGATACTGCCATATATCAGATACTAGCAGGTACTAGATACTGCCATATATCAGATACTAGCAGGTATTAGATACTACCATATATCAGATACTAGCAGGTATCAGATACTAGTATATATCAGATACTAGCAGGTATTAGATACTGCTATATATCAGATACTAGCAGGTATTAGATACTACCATATATCAGATACTAGCAGGTATCAGATACTGCCATATATCAGATACTAGCAGGTATTAGATACTACCATATATCAGATACTAGCAGGTATTAGATACTACCATATATCAGATACTAGCAGGTATCAGATACTAGCATATATCAGATACTAGCAGGTATTAGATA
>JALJCO010006407.1:0-165959 GCA_023101725.1 Atherinomorus stipes | reverse complement strand
AGATGCACGTAGATATCAGTGTGAAGCAGACTTTTCCACATGCTGGACCAAGAGAATGAGAAAATCTTAAAAGAACGATGAAATCTCACAATATTTTGTTAGAGGAAAAGATTGATACAGATTTTTAATATCAATATGATATTGCAGTATAAAATATCACGATATTTTAATGTATTGATTTTGTCACACTCATGTTGGTTTTCCACAGGAGATTCAGACATTTCTCAAATATGCACGAATGAGTCAAAGTAACCCCTGAGGCTTGTTTTATGTGGAGGGAATGACATAACAAAAAGCTCAAAAAAAGTCATTTTTGCATGTTACCCTCCCTTTAACTTTCAAATTCTATCAGATGCAAGAAAACTACAGCTAGTTATTGGCATTATATGGCAGCGATTGTCCACTGTGCTCCCTAAATAACGGGCATTGGCATCAGTCATTGAGAAATCCATATCCAGTCGATTACCACTTTCCATCAAGGTCTATGAATCATTCCCTGTCTGCCTCTTTCTTAGGAATAATCTGTCCTGAGAGGATCTATAAGTAGCTCAGGTCAGAAAGCCAAGTAAACCTCTCCATCCTGAAAAATAAGTCTGTTTAAAAAATACTGAAGGTGGAGGGAAGGAAGAGCAGGTAGCCAGAGAGCTTCCATGGTCCGTCCGTTTTCCAGGCTTGTTAAAACTAGAGACACTCAGAGATTTACCCGTATTTCCATTCCAAGCCTCAACTGCTGCTGCACACCAACATGATTTGCAAGCAAATCATTCTCTGCATGCACACTTTTGGATTTGCAACTCGTCAAGCTTGGAAACTGCAGAAAGCAGAGTGAAGGGGAGCATGATGCTTCAGTATTTTATTGTATCTGCACTCGTCTGCAGTCCTCATTCTGGTGGGAACAAAAGCAGCCATCAGCAGCTCCCAGCTGCTGTCGATTCACAGAACAGAGCACGTACAGTATGTTGCTGGGCAGCATCTGTAACTGTAACTCATCACTCCTATACTGTAGGGGGAAAATAAATGTCATAAGTAAGCTGCAGCGATTCTTCCAATTCATTTTGGAAGAGAAAGGCATTGACTCGTATGCTCGTTTCATTGACATTTATTTAAATATATTTAGTTTACAGAGAAAATCCGAAACTTGTTTTAAAATAAATAACCCTGCAGTTTCATCCATGCACTCACCCAAAAGCCCAGCAACATGACCAGAGTTTGCTGCAGCAGCATGACGACCATTCAAACTGGGTTAACTTCCTCATTGTACCCTGACATGATTATCTTTTTACACCTACCCTCTTAGGAGGTAATTACTGATCCAACACCCACTGTTTCTGGTATTACCTTTTGGTTATGACATTTACCATCTTCACCGCCTAGCTATACCACAAGAAACAGCTGATATATGTTGTCCAGCTTCCAACCGTAGCAGCCTGCAGACCAGGATTACAAACACATTCTAACCTGAAGAATGCCAACATTATTCTTTCCATTCATCACAGAGCTGCACGGTTGATTCTGGGACACTGTGCTTTTAGTTAGAATAATTGGTAATTGCAGGATTCTGCATGACTGAAATATTAAATGCCATTTCACTTTACTCTAAGCTAATGCAGATTAAAAAAAATCAAGATGTTAATGTTAGTTTAAAATCCGCTTGTTTGCTCAGATGAATAATCAGGTAATATTAGTGCTCACAGTAATGTAAATGTGCAGCTCGGGAATGTGGAGGCAATACTCTGCCATTAGTTCACTGGCTGATTAGAGGGAAAACCAGGTGGTGATCTGTTTGTGTACGAGCAAAAAAAACTGAAGAAACCGTAAAGGGACTGTCATAAAAGAAAAGAAGAAGAAATTTTATTCGTATAGCACCGTTAACAGACAAAGTCACAAAGTGCATCATAAAAGCAGCACAGGATATACAAGGTAAAAGTTGTACGCACAGTTGGTGTCAGTTGCAGTAAAGGGACATCAATTTGGAAAATCAGGGAAGGAATTTAATAAGAGTTCGACCTAACCGTGATTCTGAAAAGAAGCCAGAAAGACCTTTTTCCAACAAGTCAAACCTGGATAGGGAATTTCTCATTTTTGCATCTATTGTCAAACCAAGAAGGTCTGTGTTGCTACACAAAGCAGCAGCTCCCCAGAATCACCACGTCACTGATCAGCTCCTTTGTTGATCAGGAGTCAGTATGTCAATGTTATGTTTATTAAAAGCTATATTAAAAAAAATACTACCTGCACAAGGCTTTTGAAGGGGGGCAGAATGAAAGTACAGCATTTCCTTGACAAATTATATTTAGCATGAAAATAAACATAAAATAAATTTTAACAGGTTCAACAATGGCGTTATATTCACATCTACAAGCCAATGCATGTCGCCATTGCAGGTTGTAAAATACAACCTCTGTGTGACAATAATTTGTTCGGCACAGCTACACAGGCACTGGGAAAAATGGTGGCATCTGCAAGTCAAGCAGCTGCTTTAGAGCCCCAGAGATATTGTTATCCGTCTCTGAAGAGGATGACCTGTGAAGAGCAAAAACTTGCCTAATTTTAAGTGAAGCCTGCACCAGATGGACCCAAATAAACGTTTTCCACGGCATCAAAACATGGAAATGACAACTTTTCTCCTGGATCAGTAAGCTAGCTCACTTGCTAACGCGACTAACTTTAACACATTGATCTTCAGTGATACATTTATTCTGTCATGGTCGATGGATTTTAAACCAGTTGTCAACGGTTCTTTAGTTTTCAGTTTTTCCTGTCTAAATCTTCTCTGCTGTCTTGATTCTTTTTCTATTTTGGTGTATTTTTTTTTTTTTTTTTTCCCGCTTTTACTTCCCACCCCTCTGCTGCACCTAGATTCCTAGCTTCTTATCACGACACCTGCTCCTTGTTTTGTCACAAGTCCCTCAGTATTTCCATCTTTTTCTTTTCTCAGATCATTGTTTGTTGCTCTTTGTCTTCACTGTCGTCTCTGCTGTTTTCTGTTGTCAAAGTTTCGCCTTGTGTTGGTTAGTTTCTGAAACACTTCAGCATAAGTCTCAGCTCTTCCATCCACCTTTGTCTCCGTCTCATAGTCCTGCATCTGGATCCTGCTCTTTACCTTGCAACCCCGTGACAAATTTAGAATGATAAAATCAAACAGTAATTCTTTGAAGAGAAATGTCTGTTATGTCCTTAGGACCAACAGGAACCACCATCATCAGGAACCTCGTTATGAAGGTGTGCAAACATTTACCATTTTTTTTCCCCGCCATAATTTCCTCATTTTTCTTACAGCATCTCAAAAAAAAAAAAATTCTTGCTGTGGATTGTGAAAACAGAGTGCACTGTGTGCAAGGAAGCTGGATAAACAAAATAGCAAACAGGCTAACAAACTTCTTAGCTTAAACTGTCATCACACCAAACACTTCCTGCATGTGAAAGAAAGAAAGAGAAAGAAAGAGAGAAAGAGAGAAAGAGAGAGAAAGAGAGAAGAAAGAGGGAGAGAAAGAGAGAGAAAGAGAGAAAGAAAGAAAGAAAGAAAGAAAGAAAGAAAGAAAGAAAGAAAGAAAGAAAGAAAGAAAGAAAGAAAGAAAGAAAGAAAGAAATCACTTCTCACTAACTGGACAGAATTTTTCCTTTTTTAGTTATAAAAGATGAGTTTTACAGTAAAGCAGCATTTATACCTAAACAAACATTTTTATCCATTAAATCGGCGTAGTTATTTTATTTAAATGATCAGAATATAAAAAATGTCTTTTAGAAGGTATTTCGGTTTGTTTCCCCCCTTTTTCCACCCCTTCCCATCACTTGTACAAAGACAGAAATGATAAGCATTTTCCAGATTTTCAGTCATTTTAACTGTGTCACAGTCGGTATTTTAGGATAAGACTGACCCAGAGTTGTGAGAGTCACAGATGATCAGCAGCCGGATGCTTTTGGCAGCCACCGTGCTCAAAAGACGTGGAGCAGCATTTTCTTTCTTCAGCTGGAAACATTGTGACAAAGTAAATAAGCATCGGATGCAAAGGAAAAACTGAGGAAAGCATTTGTAACACCTGCTAGAAAATTTTTATGTTTTTGTTTAAGATGAAGAAAAATTATTTTGCATGTGTGTGTGTCAGGAATTCGGAGTAGTTGTTTGTACAATCACCTAAGTTTAGAAGCCAAACTTCACACAAAAAGACTAAAAAATATTCCTTTAATTATATGTGAAGCTGCTATCATTTACAACAGGAGGATCTTCGTTCTGATTTGGTGGAAACAATTTTTCACGTATTTTCATCCCTTTGTGATAATTTTGCATCATTTTGCAGTTTTTGATCTTGCAGTAACCTTGCAACGTTGGGTTGTGATTGTCTTTTTGGGATCATTTGATTGAATTTCCAACATGCATATGAGTTTGGTGGCGTAGTCTACTGTAGTTTATTCGAGTAGGTACACTCAGATTACCTCCCAGGTCAACATAATAATACAAGTTGTCCTTTTAGTATCTATATCAGCATTAAGAACAGTTAAAGAGACAAAACTTGATTAATGAAATGTTGACAGTCTTCAGCCATGTCTAAAATATATTTAATCTGAAGTGCCTTTTGTTCACACGGCAACGGCGTCATAATAGGTTGAAGACGCAACAATCTGAAGACTCATTCCAAAATGGAATTCCTGAAGACGTGAAGCTGTTGTGTTCTTCTCTGCATGGCCCAAAACGTAAAAATGATGGTGGACCTGCTCCCGCCATGCTCACTTCGTATGCGCAGTGACGTCACACACAAACAGGAAAAACAACGTCAGACTACGTAAACCCAGCGGATCTAAGGTAGATTTTACGAATGTGTGCGGACATGGTGGAGTTCTATCACAGCGGATCGTGCCTGCCATTTAACTTTACTGCTTCTAAACTCCCAGATTCCACATAATGCGTGTGTGCTCCGTTCCGCTGCGCTCGCCGCAGGAAATACGTTGCCATTTTAATGCTGGCAGCGGTTCCACATCGTCCACTACGCTCCACCTGGACAAAAATATGGACCAACTCAATTGACCAACTCAATTTTCTGATCTGCTTAAAGGGGAACTTAGTTTTTTTTTATTTTTCTTTTGAATATTTCTTTACTCTCCCCCCTTTTTTCTCTTTTTTTTTTTTTTTTTTTTTTACCCTTTTAGACTCCCCCTTTCACTCGCTTTTTTGGTCTTTCTTTTTTTTTTTTTATTTTTTCTTTTTTTTTTTTTTTCTCTTTTATTTCTTTTTTTTTTTTTTTTCTTCCCCCTCTTATTCCTCCTCCCTCCACTTGCCCCAGGAGCCCTGTTTTTTTTCCTTTCTTTTTTCCCCCCCTTTTTCATTCTCCTTTTCTCCCTGTTTCCCGGCACCCACTCACTGTTCGCGCTGTCGACGCTGTCCCTCTGCAGGCAGATGACCATATCTCTTCATCCAGATTATTTCCCATGATGCCTTGTGGCACAACTGGGTCTTCTTTGCACCATGACTCAAATGTGTATGTCACCCCTTCAGTACCCTTGTAAATCAGGAACTTGATGATAGTTATACTGGGGACCATTATTTGGTACTGCGCATGCGCAACTGAGATTGGCAGCCACGATGACATCATTTAGCAACTTCTAGCAACTTTTGGGCCAGCCAATAGCGACTTCTCTCCCTGAAGAGTTGGCAACAGTGTTGCGAACTGAGTAGTTATCAGGTCAGGTCACACTCTCCTTTATACTGTTTGTTCGAAAATTGCCCAGTTGTGACGCAGAAAAGGTGAATTTCTGAAAAGGAAAGTAGAAGTTGTGGCACAAAACCATGCTGATATGCATCTTTGCACATTTTTCAGTGGTTAAACAGAAATTGGGAGCTTTCCTAGTGAGTAGGACTATTCGGCACATACCTGCGTATCATGTAGACTACACAACTGGATGAGTCACATGTTAGTCACATGTTATTTAATCTGGAGAGTGCTGCTTACAAACCAACTGCTTACATCTTTTTCTACTCTGGTAAGTTGTGCAGACATGTTATCCAGTCAGATTCTACGGAGGGTCTTTGGCGGTTTTTGTTGCATGCTCTTTGCTGACCCTAATTCTCAGCAGAACATGAAAGGTAAAAAAAATTTTATTTTTAACCCTTTAATTTAATTTAATTCTAAGGTCCCACATTTAAAGGACGGATTTTAACGATTTTAAAGGTGACGCTTTTACCTTCAAAAGATTGAAAGGTTTGGACCATTTCTCTCTCCAGAACTACTGAAAATCCACTTCATGCTTTTATCACACCTCGGTTGAATTATTGGAATGTGAAAACACGCTGTCATTCAGTCCTTCTCATTCAGAAAGCCTCTGCAAGAGGGGGCTATAAATAGCTGCAACCATGCGTAACGGCCATGTGCAAGTCTGGCATTGTTAGAGAACCTTACAGATGTGTTTGCAATCTGTTTCTTCTATGTGGCTGCTAGTTTAAATGCACAAAGTCAAAACCCTCCATTAGATTTTTCTTCTGTGTTTGTGATTCACAGAGGACTCAATTTTACTTTCATTGATTTTTCTTTCATGTTTGTTTACACTGCCATATTTAATAATTTCTTAAATCGTGTTGCAATATGCAACATGAAGTTGCAACATGCAGCACAATCACCGAGGCGCCATTTATGTAATTTCATGACTAAGGACGGAGAGGAAATCAGTTTCATGCATGTGCATAAAATGAGATCACTCACACTTTAAAACAAGAACCTCAGGTTTGCCTGGCTTTAAGAAATACCAAAAACATGTTTTAGTCATGACCATACATTGCACTGTGCATCTAACATAAGATTGGTTTTCTCTTTGCAACAATCTCTATCAAAAACCTTCTTCACTGGGGTTAAATTGGGTTTTGCTATGTGGGAAGATCTATGGAGGACCAACACAGCATTTTGATGAATAATAATTAATCATGAAATGAATATAAATTCAAGCGCAGATTCATACAAAAACAAATCAAACTTTTAAGTGTTTTGTATATTTATACATTTTCAATGAAATATTAATTCATTGTTAAATGGGAACTTCTCTGTAGCTGCCACTGCCTTCTTGTAGGAGTCTGCGGTATCTTTAGTATGTTCTATCTGTTGGGGCTCACATTGTTCTACCTTCCTTGCTGGCTGTTTTTCCGCCTTAAACGTCAATAGAAGTCCTTCTGCTCCAGAAACTTCCTTTAAGCTATTTGGGTGCCAGTGGAATTCTTATAGATAAAGCCAGCATTTATCCTGAAAGGTCTAGTAGTTGAGTTTAGTTATAAGAACTACCCTTCCCCATCAGTTTGCATTCACACATGAGGGAGGACCTTGATAGGGACGCAATCGTCTGCGGCACTCACAAATTTATGCCCCTGTAGATCTGATACAAAACTGATGTTTCTCGTCTCTTTTATTCAAAGCTTTTATAAAAGCTAGCTTAACAACTTTCCATCATCACGGTCATTTGTATCATGTAACGGAACAGCCCCCGTTGGAAAGCTGCCCTACTAACGTCTTGTTTACCTTTTGCTGAAATATGCCCGGACACTTTAGTGGACCCACTGGGGTTCATCCACGAAAGTGGCACCGATTGTACTGACACAATTTGCAACTGTATTTGGGTTTTCCCATCTCTTTTATTCAAAGCTATTATAAAAGCTAACTTACCAGCTTTCCTTCATCACGGTCACATGTATCACGTAACGTCTTGTTTTCGTCCACTAAAGTGTCCGGGCGGCAGCCGCAGGTTCTACTGCCACACTTTGCAGCTGTATTTGGGTAATAAATTAGTATGAAAATAATTGCTTTTGGACGTTTCAAAATAGTTATTGATTCGGGACGTGTACCATTGCAGTCGATTTAATAATGAATTGGTACACTCCCATTGTAATAGTTCTTGTTGTTATCATGATCTCGTTAAACAGTCAAGCAGCTCTGGGACTTTTTAATTATGGCGGGCTAAAAGAAGCGGAGATCAAGCAAGGGACGGGGCTTGACAGTTCTATCAAACATCTACGTGTTTCAGTTCCTATGGAACCTTGAAAAGACCCTGCCTGGTTCCCAAAAAGGTTCTAGGAGCTCCAGAAGGTTCCTACAGTCCGAAAGCGCCAATACCCAAAGCATTTCATTACTGCACAGTTCAAGTTGCACCTCTGAGCTTTCCACTAAGATTGAAAAAACGATTCAGAAGTTGTAATTTATCAATCACAAGTTTAAATCTTGATGCCAGACTTTTGCATTCGCAGCCCTGTTTTATGCTGTAAAGTGACTCAGTGCAGCTTTGGGGATCAAAGTCATGCTGTTTGAGTCAGAGGAACATTTCTCTGACCACCGGGTCATGCCTCTACCTAAATATTGACTACCACAAGGAGGTTTTTGGTGGCTTGAGGTAATCTGCTCAGTATCAGCTTGCCATTTATGTTTCAGCTTCAACAGCCTGACGACTGAGAAAACAGAACTGTGTCATCATTTGATGTGCAACATGAGAGAGATGCCCCAGAAGATACACAAATACAACACACACTTAAGCTCATAGCTGCTTGTCACTGTAACAGGTCTCCCATGTTCACACATCCCCTCAGTGTTTAAAGCCCTCCCAAACACTCTCACACAAATTTGACAGTCCATCCCTCCCCCAAGGACCACTCCCCAGCCATAAAGTGGACACACACCACAGCAGTGGAATAGATTAGAGCTAAACAAGCAGGCTGGTCTGCACCAAACGCTGAGGCAGCTGTTTCCAGACCAGCATGCATGTGTGTGTGTGGAAAGTGTGTGGATATGCATGATAGCGAAAAATCTTTAAGTCAGGTTTTATGTCATTGACAAAACAATAAAGTGTGTGTGAAGCGTGTGTGTGAGTGAAAATGTTAAAGGCCAACAGAGGGATGGGACTCCTGTTTGCAGTAATGCAACAGAAATCGATAGCTCCCAACACCCTTGACCCCAATTACCCACTGCTGGGCCCGAGAAGTCCTGCAAAGATATGAAGAACTCATTTTAGCCATTTATTCACCTGGACAGCTGGGTAATACGAGGGAAAATGAAAAAAACAAAACAAAAGAAACAATCAGAACATGATGAAAAGCTAAATAGGAGCTGCTGGTATTTGCTGCAGAGCATTTACAACTTTATTGTTTCACTGACTTTTACCTCAAATAAGCTCCCTTAATTTTCATTCAAATCCATTCCCTGGATAGTCGTACTTGAATTGCAGCCAAGAATATTAGAAAATAGCCTCCAGGCCTTAACAGATTTATCATTTTCCACATTTGTTTACTGGCAAGCAAAGAGGGAATCAGCTGTTGTTTGCAAAGTTGATCTTGCATGACAGTTCAATATTAAACCTTCCGAGAAATGCATGATTTTTCATAATTGGACTGATTCTGTCTGAAAGTTAACAAAAGTTGAGTAAAAGGGATCAAAGCATGTTGATGATGAGAGTTAAATGAACTCTCAGGTGGATCATTTGCTCAGATTGGCTGAAAAATATCTCTAAATCCCATCATGCCGTGCCCAAGATCTCCATGGAGCTGATTGATATATTTGACATGGTTAGTGATCCTGTTGCTTTATTTCTTTTGTTAAATCTCCTCCAACTGAGTTTCTAAATGAGATCAAAGACATGAAGATTATTAACAATACATGGAATGGCTCATGTTATAAAGAAAAATAGAAAATTGTCTAAATTAAATAAATAAATCTCAACAGGACATTTGTTGGAGCTCATGCATTTTCACATGCTTGTAAAGATCAAACTGAAGCCAGTTGCAGTGTGTTGAACCAGCAATCATTTTACCAGCAGAAAGTTCTTTCCTGCATCGTACAGTTTTTGGAGATACGTCTGTATACACTGTAAATTCTAACAAGTTAAGTTTACTTGAAAATATTTAGGGAACTGATTACTTTGAGAAAAGGAAGAAAACAAACTTGAAGGATAACTTTATTTTTATTCAACATGGACCTCATGAGGTTGTACGTGCATTTAGTCACCAGTAAAATTTCTGTATCACTTTGACTCCTTTGGAGGATATTTTGTTGAATCCCCCTCTGGCGTGAATCCATATAATGGGAGAGACGAGGCAGAGAGGGTGGGCCTTTATATAGGACATTATCTGCAGCAGGGGCGCAGATAGGATTTTTGAACTGGGGGGGGACCAAGCTGTCCGCAAATGATTTCCCCTCAGTAAGTTATATTTGCGTAATTTGGGCTTAACTTGGGTGAATCTCACATAGCACTACCACTCCCAGGCCTACACCCCACCTCCGTGTATAACAAAAAACACATACATACCAGCCCCGGACATCCCAACCCACTCTTTGCCAGCCAGGCCCACAAAAAACCACACATAAGCAGTGTGTTTGCAGCAGCAGAGCGTTATAATTCATTGTGGTAGTGATGTTGTTGTTTTGAATGTATGGCAGAATGTAGCCAACCATATAATGCGCAATTCATTACTTATGGAAAATGTTGCAAGAGCTACCGGCGATCAACTTTGCTCCAAGCAGCACAGCACAGGGAGAAGTGGAACCTGTTCACACCAACCAAAAAAAACATCTCTCATCCATCAGTGTAGGCCCCGCCCCTCAAGTGCGCTTGAATTCAAAACAAAACTTTAGAATTTGCAACCAAAAAGGACAAATTTTTAACCAATTTTTTTTTAAAACTTGAAATCAAAGAGGACTGATTCACAAGAAAAATACTTGTATGTTTTTACTTTCAAACATTATTGGTGATTAAAGTTGAAGAAATATGCTGTCTATTTTTAATTTCAATTGCAACCTGTTCTGTTTTGATCTCAAAAAGTTGTTTTTGATTACCCCTGACTTTATTTTGCTTTCAAATCTCTTTCTTGGTTTCATATATCGTCTATTTATTTGATTAAATGATGAAGAAACCAAATTCTCTCCATAGATAACAGCAACAGGCACACATGCAGGTAGAAATTTCTCTTTAGGACCCTGAGGTATGAACCTTGTGGTGTGTTCAAATGAAGATGGTGTGTGTCGGAAGTGGGAGCTCAGATCAACGTAATCCTACAGTGGAGTGCTCCCAGCACTAAACAGCCTTATACAACAAAACAACGAACTACTGTTTAAAGCAACCCTTACCGATGTTGCATTCTTACACTATTTTTCTAACAGGGTAAAATGCTATGAATGAGGTAATGGAACTCTAAAATACAAGACAGACCCACCATTAATCAAAATAAAATATTATTCCAATCTCTAAATATTCAATGAAAACTCCAACCAATCCTTGAAGTGGGGTGCACCTCTAGGATTGTCCAACGGACCTGCCTGTCAGAGCTTTGATTCTGCATTGGGAGGCAGAGGGAATGAAGGGGTGTGTCTTAGGAGTGAGGCGGGACTGTTTATATTCAAATAATCTTGCTGTGCTTTCTGAAAAGCAAGATCGGTAAAGGTTGCTTTAAGTAAACAGCAGACAGCGAGTTATATGTTGGGTTAGTGAGCTGAATCTGACTTTCTGAGCTGAAGATCCAATTGCACGGAGGATTATGACTGCGATTCTGACTTGGAGTTAGGAAATTCCGACATTAGTGTATAACTTAAACGCACCATTCGTTGAAACACAAACACCGGGCTCCCAGTGCGCACTGCTATGACTAACTGTCTGCCGATGTCTGGGAAAGTGTTTGTTTGCAGGGGATGGATCAGGTGATGTTAGTTGTCTTAAGGGCCATTTATCATGCTCACTTACGTATGTAAATGGCGACGTCCCTTTCATGCGTCGCCCTGCGCGGCTGTCTTCATACTTCCTTGCATCTTCTGCGTTCCCATGGTTCATAAATCAGTTTGTCCGCTGCCTGTCCCCGTGTCCCGGCGATGTGATGTCGTAGGGTGTATTTTCGGACACACCGCCTCTCCTGTAAAGCTCCAGCCATGTCTACAAATGCTCCTCTGTTTGTTTCGTGTCTTCTTTCTCAGGTGCTTTTACTGGGCTGTTGACCCCGGCTGTTTTTTACTGTTATTCTTCTGGTCCCTGTTCCTCTTCTCTGGTTTGTATCAGCTACACAGCTCAACACTGACCCTGCGGTTTCCGGTGGTATTGCTCCGTGTTCTGCGTCGAGCATAAACAGAACTTTACCCAGGGAAAGTGGGGGGGGACAGTCAGCCTCATTAAAAAGCTGAGGGGGACATGTCCCCTCCGTCCCCGGTGCTATCTGCGCCCTAGATCTGCAGCAAAACTCCATCATTTCATCAATACTTTAATCGTGTCTAAACTACTGGGTTCTGCTCTTAACTAATGAACTAAAAGTACAAACTTGCATACCATGAAATACCTCTAGTTTGTTGTACTTGTAATGTTAAAAGTGGACATCATAGTACTTATTTATAATAATTCATCCTAATAGCATTCATTCAACTTTTTCTACTCTTAAGTACACAACTTACTTAACATGAGTGTAAATAATAGCTGGACTCAAATTTATATCAATTAAAAATAATAAAATAAGTTAATAAATAAAGTTAGTCAGTTCTGTAAAGTAATGCAGCATTCACTACTTTGGACTCAGACAATTTCTTTCACATGCAGTCAATCACCTATTTATTTTCTTTTATAAATGACCTCTGAACCCTTTCAAGCTCCAAGCACGACACTAAAATGCGGATTCCCATTTTTAAAGCAAAGACAAAGAAGCCTTTTGTTTTTCACATAATGGGTGTTTCCACTACATGGAGTCATTAATCACATGAGTCCCTGTCATTTGAGGCGTTGTCCATGATGGGTGTTGGAAGGCATTTAGGATATCACAAACGTGAAAATAACAACAGCTGTCAGCGCATCATGCTTGGAGGTCAGGCTGTTCAGATGCTTCAATACACTTTTGGGACATCAAAGAAAGTGGATGTAAAACTCATTTTTTTGTTATAGATTGACTTCATCGGGGGAAAAAAAGCTGAATAAATTTTAATGACTGCCCTTATAATTTTATTGCTTTTGTTTCACTGAGCAAAGTAATTAACTACAACTGCCACTGGTTCTGCTTCCATTATCCTTCAGATGATGAAGGGCTGCAGAGAAGGGAGTAATCTTCTGGCAGTCATATTGGGCCTTCACTTTTTTTTTTCTTTTCTTGATGATCAAATAAAATAGTGCTAGGCTGAACTATTTCTTTGTATCAACACATTCAAAAATAAGTGAAAAATGAACTGGTCACATATTATATCAACTCTCAAGGTAAGAAAAAAAAAGTGTACTTAGGGTAGTTTGTTGTTTTTACATCAGGTCATTCAAACTTCTGCAGATTTTTAGCAATAAATTTCGCTGTAACATCAGGAGAAGTAGTAACTTCATAAAACAAGCAGCTTGTAACCTACAAACTCAATCTCATGGATGAACAAAAACAGTCGAGGTAAGAGAAATAATTGTGTTCATGCTGATGCATTTTCCCCTGCGAGACCATGCACGATGCTGGAAGCAGAAGTGGGAGCTTTCCTTTGTGCCTGAAACATATTTTCTGTTGTTTGCAGATGGGGCCGGACTGGGAATCAAAACTTAATTCCACAATAATAAGAAAATACCTGCTATCAAGTAAGAGTTTCAGTTTCTTTCACATCTTGAATACATCCAGGTCCTGGAAAAGGACAATGCAGATTCTGAGTCTCTCAATGTGTTGATCTTTATAAAAACATTATTTTTAAAGATTTTTTTTTTACATTTGTTACATTTATAATTTAGATATTATTATTGAAAATAAAGAAAACCTGTCTGTCCTAACCTTTGCAGATTGGGTCATACCTTGTTTTTGTTCTGTATTCTGCAAAAACCGTGTGATTTATGAGGATATCTCCGATTAAAACATTGCTTCCAGATAGAAAGTTTAGAGGAAAGACTTTATTTTCTAATAATCAGTCATTAAAACAAACAAACAAACAAACAAAAACACATCGTAGAATGAGAATGACAGGCTCAGAAATGAGGGGTCCTCCAACAATAAATCATTAAAAGTATATTGTGAGAGGTGACTAAATTTTTCTCCTGTTAAAATCAACTTGTCCAGAATTAGAAAGAAAATAGTAGCAACTGTAAATCCCATGTTTTTCCACCCTGTCATCTCTCCTGGATTACAGCCAGTTCTTACTATCTGTCTCTAACAATCTTTTCCATCAGAGCAGCCATCTGATTTTCAAGGACTGATTTTTCTGTCTTTATAAATACGCACAGAAGTTCACGTCCTTCGGTGATGGTCAGTTTGTTCTCCTGGTGCACGGTGATGGGACTGAGCCAGCTGTAGCCTTGACCCTTCACTGCTGCATAACTATCCATCTCTGTCTTTTCAAGCAGCAACATCACTGCCAGACAGGCACCAGTCAGGATGGCTACACGGTATGAACTCCACACACACACACCTACTGTACACACACATTCTTGTATCTATCTTAGTGAGGACATTCATTGACATAATGCATTCCCCAGCCCCTAACCCTAACCACCACAACACATCGCCTAAACCTAATCCTTACCCTAAATCTAATAAAACCTATTTGTAACCTAACTTCTAAATCCAATTCTTGACCCTCAAAAATGTTTTTTTAGGCTTTTTGTGTGTGTGCCTGTGTGTGTGAGGACCAGCCAAAATGTCCTTACTTTGTTGGTTAAACATGCAAAACGGTACAAAAGTACCCAGTTCCATGCATTTGTAGTGTCTAGGGTACAAAGACTGCTACAGTATACTTCTCATGTCAAATGGTTTAATATGCCCCTTTCCCTCTGGCCAAAAAACCCTTTAACCCTTTTAGTGGCAGCCGGAAAGGCTCACCGACCTACGTCGACTCATGTCAAATGACTTGGCAAGACGGCAAGGATAAAAATCCCCTTCGAACGGCTCGGCTCTAATCAGCATGCAGTGGGAACGCCAGACCCGGGTTGGGCTGAAAATTTCTGTGATGATGTTGGGCGGTACGTGCCTACGTCATGACATCACACCACTCGCATCTCATAACATACCAAAACAACTCCGCTTCAGCCACAAATTTACGTTGCCTGTGATTCGTTGGTTTTTGTCTATTTTTAAGATGGAAAAAAGTGCAACAAGAAAGCACAATGACTTCAGCCTTATTCGCTCTTCAGTTTTTACTTTCCTAATTTCTGTATCACAGATGACATCATCAACATGAACCCAGCGTCATGGCCTCACCAGACACGCAGCAGTGGGAACAAAGGCCGCGCAGGTTGCCAGCAGGGGATCAAACCTGGCTTTTTCCCCCCAATGGGAAAGAAGTCTAATGCCGATTTTAAGTGGATCAATCCGCGTTTGAAACAAACATGTTTTTTATGGGATTCTGTGCAGATGCATCAGTTGACTGTTTGTGTATCCATATTTTTTCTTTCTTTCTTCCTTTTACACTTTTCTTCTCCGTTCCACTCCCTATCATTTGATGTTCAATTAATGTTCAATTATATAAAATTATAAAAATTATAAAATGATATAAAAGAAAAAAAAATTATATAAAAGGAAAAAAAAAAAGTATTAATTCAGAATATCAAGAGGAGTCTAATTTTCCTGAAACTCAACTTGGCAAAGCAAATCTGTTCAACACGACAAAGCAGCTATATCATCATTCTGCTGCTGTGATGCTGGACAAGTTAAAAAAGGGGGCTGGGTATGGGTTTTATGTGAACCCGCTAATGATACATACATTAACATGCTTTTACAAACAGAAAAGTGAAGACACGTCCCCATGGGACAGATCTTTGAGGTCAAGAAATGTGGCCGTCCTACAACTGCTGTCTAATGGGCACTAACTGCAGGCATTTAGACAGAGACTAAGAGACACAATGTCAGAGCTTGAACCAACGCACCCAGACACTGAGATTATACCAATATTTCTCCCAGTGAGCCTGGTGACACATTGGCAGACAGTGTTGCATTGAAAAGAGCAATAGGAGCTGTCTGCCCTGTCTCATCACTGATACCAACACCCCCATAGCTGCATGCATACAATATGGTGATGGTGCATGAATACGTGTGCAGGCACCACTCCACGCCTAGAAAACAAAAACTTATATGCAGATACAAACACTCACTTTGTGAGTCTTTATAGCTCAGTTGAAAGCAGCGACGTCCCATAATCCATCATCCTGTTCCTTGACCCTCAAACACTAACAGCCTCCTCCAGCCCCTCCTCCTTCATCATGTAACAAGACAACAGCAGAAGCAGCCCCACCCACAGAGACTCAATCACACATAATATCATACGCAGAAGGTCATGCTGTGATTTAAAACCTCAGCATTACACACTCGGCTCTTTTAAACTCACACGTGTGTGGAATTCAATTTTGTCACAGCAAGCTGTTTTTCACAAGCATCTCTACCCGAAAGTGGACTTGGTGTCATTAACGAAGTCTCCCTCTGGTTTCAGTAGGAGACATAACAGCATTTTGGACTCATCTGCAACAAACTACCATTAATGAACAATCAGCATTTAGTGCTTTGCTCAAGGGTCCCTCAGCAGATTTTATCATGAGGGGGAAAGCTATTTTCTTCAACGACTAATACCTAATTTTATGCACAGCAGCTGGCTCTTTGACTGCATCTTTATCCTTCTGGCTGTCACTTGTTTTATGGAAATGTTGAAGCCAAACGGGCGTTGTCACCCAGAATTTGAGATTTCACAGAGCAAAGAGAAGGAAAGGCTTTTCAAACCATTTCTTCAAGGCATAACAGCTCTGCACCAAAACATTTGTTGCTGTTCACAGACAAAAAACAATTGCTGGATGTTCTCCTAAAGTTCAATGACATGCATGTTAAGATAGCTGAGGATTTTAAACTGACTCTACATGTGAGCATGCATGCTTGCTATCTGTTTGTTAGCCTTGCGATGGGCAGACGACCTGTCCAGGTAAACTAATTTCTAACCCTTGGCCCTACCGCACTTCAAAGCATACATCCGGTACATTGGCAAAGACGCCAAACAGCAAGAAGGCAGGACACACATAAATGTTTACTCGGCATCAGTAAGGATATAATACGGTGGCTGAGAAGGGCAAAACACATTGACATGTAAATTTAAAAAAGCCAAAACCAAATTGATAATAAAATGTTGCCAAAACATTTAAAAAAACTAAAAAACATTTACACTTTGAAAATTTTTTTATATTTCATAAAACTCATTCACAAATTTGAAAACAAATTTACATTTTAGGAGACACAGCTACAAAAAATATTAACTCATTGTCTGCCAGCCGTTGTTTCAGCAGAGGGCCCCATACTCCAGCATTTTGGCTCATCTTTCAGGACCCACAGAATGATGAGTACTAGGACTACAGAAATATGGAAACTACCAAAAAAAAAAGTGTAGCTCCTCTTTTTTCATCAGAAAAAAGATTTTTGCTTCTAGCTTTTTCTGTTCTTCAGTATTCTGCAGTAGCAAATGGGGTAGTTGCAGCAAAAATGTTGCTTTTGGCCAAAAAACTGAGAAAGCCACTGTAGCTTTATGTCACATCAAAGCTGACTTTGATACCAATTAGGGCTGGGACGATTCGTCGACGTAACCGATTACGTCGACGCAAAAAATACGTTGACGCAGAATATGCGTACCGATGCGTCGTCAGTCAAAACAAAGATGGCGGCGCCATGCGACTTCAGACTAAAACAAAGATGGCGGCGCGATCTCCGCGAGTGGCTCTTCCAAGTTTCCAAAGTGTAAGGCAGTGAAGGCCCACACTTGTTTATTGAAGGTATAGGGATGTTAGGGATGGCGAATCCGAAGCCTAATGAGACATGAGACAACTTCCGTGAGATGGACGCCATGTCTTCAGACACGTCAGGCCTGTTTAAAACGGTCAGCGTGAAACACGAGCTCCATCTGCTGGCCGTGGGTGGAACTGCAGCTAATGCCAGGAGCTGTCTCGTCTCTGACTGAATATAATTAAAGTCACGTTCTCAACCTCATGTTCGTGTTTCATCTGTTGGTAATGGTGATGTGTAGTCACTTCTGGGATAAATAAAGAATTTTTAATTTCGTTTCCAAGTGATTGGCACCCGTATTAAGCATTAACAGACTAAAGATGAAGATGCACTTTTTCTGGAAGCTAGACCCATGTTCAATATAGATGTTCAACTCTGAATGCTTACTTATCTTCATTATCTTTTGTTGGAAAATAATATCTATCTTAGCTGAAGTCCTCCAAGTTTACATGATCATATTATTTCAATCATGACTTTTATTATTATTTTCATGTAAATGAAAGAATTAAAAACCTTTTTTTAGTCACCTGTGTTTTCAACATAAATTTTACATTCTGTCGGTCCATACCCGACAAGTCCATGACATGCTTTCCACTCCTAATGTAAGCATGCCTTTTTTACTTTTAATAGCTTTATCAGCCATATAAATGCTCTCTCTCAATTTATGAGGAGATAATCGAATCGAGTCGAATCGAGCCAAACACTGAAGCCTTGACTTCCTGGTGGACCACATTGTATCTGTATGCTTCTTTGACACACCATGCACAGGATAAAGTGATAATTACACTTGATAACTTAATTGAAGCTTGATTAACAAACAAACAGACATCCTTTGACGTCTTTGGCAGCGAACGTTTGGCAACATTTGAAAAGACGTCAAAACAAATTTTTGCAACAACTGAGTTAAAGGATAACTTTCTTTTTTTTTCAATCTGGACCTTATTTCTAGGAGGTTGTGTGTTCATTTACTCACCGGTAACATTTTTGCATCACTTTGACTCCGTAGAAAGATATTACGTTCAGTTGCCCTTCGGTGTACATCCAGTAGGCTATAATGGCAGAAACGGGGCAGTCATAAGACATTTCCTGCAGTAAAACTCCTTAATTTCATCAATGCTTTAAGTAGAATGAACGAAAGAATGAGAAATTGTCCTGTGAGTTCAGAGTTTCGCAAATTGTGATTTTGTTGTTTTCAGGGTAGTGAGCTGCTCTTCTCAGCTGTACTACGGAACGCGCGGCCCCGAAAAGTGTGTAGAACACCCTGATAACTAACGGAAAGCAAAATCTGGACTCACAGGACAATAGTACTCATTCGTTCATTCTACTGAAAGTACAGTATTGGTGAAAATCGAGTAGTTTTGCTGCAGATAATGTCTTACATAGTGGCTGCCCCGTCTTCCCCATTATACTGGATTTTACACCAAAGGGCGACTCAACGTAATATTTTCCGAAGAACTCAAAGTGATGCAGAAATTTTACCAGTGACTAAATGCATGTAGAAATAAGGTACAGTTTGAAAAAAAAGAAAGTTATACTTTAAAGCAGAACTGTGTAACTTCAGCTCGGGGCTCTCCTTTGTGGTGTCCTTTCACTCTCGTAAAGTCCGTACTCCCCCTACCCCCCCCCTCCTCCTCCCTCCTCTCCTTCTTTTCCTCTTTTTCAGGGGGGGCCCCCGCCCCCGGGTCACGTCCCGGGCTCTGTGGGCCCGGCCGCCGCCACAACTAGGCCTATCTTCCTATAATTATAATATTTTTTTTATATTTTTACGATTTCATTAATACTCTAAAATACTGCCCCCCCCCCCCCCCACACTCCATTTTTTTTTATTTCTCTCATTTTTTTTTTGTTTGTGTTTATGGTGTATCTGTGGGGGGTGGGGGGTGGCGGGGTTTTTTTTTATGATTTCCAAGGCCCCCTGGACAAAATTTAAAAACACCACTTCTTTTTTTTTTCCTTTTTTTTTTTTTTTTCTTTTACTAGCTTATTTATTCTTCTTTTCTTCGTTTGCCGCCCCCCCTCCCCCCCCTCCTTAAACCAGAGTCCTGTGTCTCCTGCAGCGGAATGTTTAACCCGTGTTTTGCAGGTAAATATGCCGTGGATTATATTTTTCTTGGCGGGTAGCAGGTAAGAATACAAACTTTCAATTACTTTTTGTGGACATGACAAGTGATTATTGAGCCTATTCGACCGTGAGGCTCGGTGCTGCTTCACCCGGCGCTCCAGCAGTACAAGCTACGTGAAACGGATCTTCACTCTGGTCCAGCAATGAGTTGGTTTTGAGAGCCAGGAGTCGGTGTTTAGGTGGTGGAAAGCTAAAGATCCATTGTTTTAGTCTGGTTCTGGTGCAAACCAGCAGCAGTTCGGTGGATAGGCTAGGAAACATTGAATCGCTCCCTAAACACTTTATTTAGCCCCACGGGAATTCTGAAAAGCATTTATTGAGGTGAAAAAGTGACTGAGTTCTGCTTTAAACACTTTCCAGCAAATTTTGAGACAAATTAATAAGAGGCAAAACAAAAATACAAATCCTGAAACAAATGACCAAAAGACAGCCTTTATCAGGAAGCAAATGTCCTAAATACTGGAAGTGATGCAATGATGACTTCATCTTGTAGTAGAAACAAATGATGTGTAGTTTATGTTTAGTTCTAGTTGAGCGACAGACTGGAAGTCAGTGGTGTGTTTAATGACATTTTTTTCAATAACTGAACAATGTTTTGGCCTTTTTGTATGGTCAGCCTTATCAAATCAAATCATCAAATCAAATCAAAGATACTTCATTGATCCCCGAGGGAAAATTCATGAAGTAAACGTAAATTTCACGTAAATTATCCAATTTACACCTTTTTCTTCTTTGTGTGATCATTCTCATGCGTCTCTGGAGTCATCGCTGACCAGCAGCATCCCAAGACCGAGAATCCACAAAATAAAACATTTTATTTCGGGATGCTGCAGCTGAGTTTTGACTTACACACCAAGTCATATGTTAGCAAGCAGATATAAACACAATGGCCATTTTGAACATGCAACATGGCCGATTCCAGCCAGGAAATGCAAAGGGACATTAACAGAGAAAGAGAGGAAAAGGAGGAGAAATGGAGAGCGTAAGAAATAAGACAAAAATGAAGATCAGACTATCTGGGGAGAGCTCACAGTACAGATAGGATGCAAGATGGATGCCGAATTAGCCATCGATAGGGGGCATGTCACTGATATGCAAAAGTTCTGTAAGCATCTTTAAAAAAAAAAAAAAAAAAAAAAAACTCTTAAACCACAGGGCTGCATTAAACTCAGCCGGTTGAGCGCCACCACAGAGGCAACTGCTCCTCAATGCAGCCGGCTCAGGTCTGAATCCTGGCCTGGAGCCTTTTGCTGCATTCGCTGCTCTATCTGACCCTTTTTCCTGTTGAACTACTGTCAAATAAAGACCACTAGAGCCCAAATAAATCCTTTTAAAAAAAAACTATGTTACTGTTCCAGTGTGTCAGAGTCCCTAGCATGACTGAGGATGACTAATCATGCATTTTCCCTTTTTCTAAATTCTCCCGTTTTTCAAATTATCCCTGCATGCAAGCCTGTAAATGAACCCTACACAAACCACATGCCAGAAGTCTGAGTTCATATGAACAAAAGATGGAGACAAATGTGAGGAAATAGAGCTGTTTACCTCATAAATAGCTTTTCTGGTGTGTCAACTAAAACAAAGTCTGTTGCCTGCTGCAGAAATGTTCTTTAAACTAACAGACCAGAATCTGCTGAGCACCTCATTTGATGCTCTGCTGAAATAAACAGATGCACTAATTAAGACACTACACCCTTCACTTGTAATTTGTATGCATGTCAATAAATCTATATTCTTTGAATGCAATGCAAGTAACAAGATATACCACACTTTACTTTATCACACTTTACTTTAGCACAAAGTAATGGAAAGATCCTAATCAGCAACTTTCCCGTCCCTTCAGTCAGTCAAAGCCTCCTGTACCTGATTGCTTCCTAAATGTTTAAGTCCCCAAAGAACCAGCTAATAAAGCCGTTATTTCCTCCTTACACTGCTTATCTGTGTCTACAGGCCAATCACAATGCTTTAGATCAGTCAATATTTGGATTTGCAATGAGGTCCATAACAAAATGTTAAAACCTGCTCTTATCTTTCTCTTTATTGCCTTTTGTAAAACTAAAGCACCCACTGAAAGCTTCCTGAAATGGTTCCAAAGACCTTCCTGGCATGAGGAGCGATTACATTCAATCATCCCATCAACGAGCATCGCTTCAACTGAAGCCGCTTCTTTTCATCTTAATCCGGGGTTTTTGTGGTGCAGAGGTGAGTAGTAACAACTTATATTTGTATGAATAACTTTCACAACAAAAGAACTTCAAAGAGTAGTTTTATTGCACCGTACTTTCATAGTTGAGTACATTTGTGAAGAAGAAAAGCTACTTTCATTCTGCTACATTGGGCGACCCTTGACTCCTTACTTTTTCTATTTTGTTATCATTTATTTAGTTAGATACACACTATTTTTATAATTACACATTAAGTCAATGTACAGATGCGAATAGGCACGCGCTAGATTGGGGTGGCTCGTTGGCGCGAATTTGCAGTGCGACAAGCCCGAAACGTGCGTCTTCTACATCTGCATAAACAAACCCACATTTCAGCACTGAGAAAGTCCACATCAAACATGAAGAAACAAGTTTTACCTGAACTCCTCCTTGGCTGTGGTTAGTCTTGTTCAATTACATAATCCCAGTCTTAAAAAGGCGTTTTACATTTAGATCCTTTTACTGATTGTAACGATAGAAGGGTCTTTATGAATAAAATTGACACAACTCACAAAAAGTTAGAGATATTTGGTTTTTTGTATGATGTCAGAGGGAACCTTAAAGGTCCCATGACATCAAATTTCACTTTTCTGGGGTTTTGGGGGTATAATATGATCTGTTGTGCACTGAGGCAGCTATGTGAATGTCCAGACTGAGTATCAAAGTTCCTGTTTATGGTCTGTCAGCTTTGTCTCTCTGTTCAGAAACAGTTGAATCAGACAGCAGCTTATCATTCTACGTAGTTCTAACATTCTACGTAATTCATTTGCTCCAATGAGAGCACACTATCAAGTAAACAGCTTCCCCGCCTCCCTGTCTGCTTCAATTGCGAGTGGGAGAGTGACTGCTAAGCAGTCAGGTCTGGGTTAACAAACAAATGGATTTAAAAGAAAACCTCTGCAGCAACACTGAGGAGGGGGCCACAACCTTGTTATTACCTGTAAGTTTATTTATTTTCTAAATGCTGTCTTGTCTGATAAACATAGCTCACTGTGTGAAGTGCCCATGTTGCTAGCAGTTAGCCTTTTGCAAACTCTGACGACTAGGGCAGCTTGACCTGCTTTCTCTAAATAAGGTTAAAGCCAAATAAGGTGTAGCCAATCAAAATGAAGTCAACTTGGTCTCTGGGTAAAGCTCCAGGAAGTGAGGTCTCGCGTTTCAAAACAATACCTCGCTGTAAAAGATGTCATTTTTTTCTTTGGAGATTATATGCAGCAATGCCAACAACATGAACTAGTTTTTACTGCTATGTCATCTCTCCTTTGAATCCATGACAATCTTTCCAGGTGAACTGAATTAGACTTTCTCCCAACTTTTGTCTGGCTTTCACCCACTTCCGAGCGTTGAAGGAGATGCTTGAAGCTAGGACTGGGTGATATGGACCAAATATCATATCACAATATATTCATCTTAGATGACGATATACGATATGTACCAGTGTTTTTACACTTATTTGTCTGAAAGTTTCATTTCATATCAAACACCTGTTCCTTAGTATTGAAACATGTTTAGCGTAAAGGTATCGCTCCACTGCAGTGATGGAACTGAAAACACTGGTTAGAAATGTTTTTTACATCAAAGTAATTAAAGATAATTGGCTGTTTCTTTATGATTTCTTTGTAAAAGTCTTGGGGAGGATTGTCTTCCAGACAGTTTAAATCAGGGGTGTCCAGCTCTGGCCCTCGAGGGCCACAATCCTGCAGGTTTTCCATGTCTCCCTTCTCCAACACGCATCTGACTCAAATTCATAGGCCTTTAGACCATGTCACAAGTAAACCAAACACAAAACGCTCATATTTGCCAGACTGTTTGTCTCAAAGACGGAAACGTAAAATAAGTATGATCGACCACAGAATGCATGGAAACGCTGCAACATATATGCCAGGCCTGTAAGTGGCGCTGTGGTGCTAAAGCAAAAATAGGCGAAAACAGGCAATAAAATACTGGGCATGCGCAGAAATATGTATACAACGTTAAACAACCAAACCGAATGCTCCGATCTACGGCTGCATCCCGCCAGGAACCCAAAAAGGAAGAAGGTTGAACAACCAAACAGAAGAGATGGCGGCAAGTACGAATGGGCAAAAGCCCGCCAATATGTTACGACACTGAGAGATGTTTTTCTTTATTTACAGAATAATCTTCTGACCATCAAAAGCAATTAACTTTAGTGACTTCAGGGAGGGTTGACCCTCCTGGAGAAAATTTACTGTCATTTAAATGCGTTATTACTGTGGAAAAATGAAAGTGTGATGCTGTTAATGTGATGCTGTGTTTGTTAATGCGATGCTTTGGAAAAATTAAACTTCACAAGAGTTGCAATAAATCTCTATGAAACTTCACATATTTGTTGTTTTCCCTCGTTTTCACCAAGCAAATACACCACACAAAGCTCAGTCTCCAAGGCACACACATTCTATCATTTAAAACCAACGGCACAGTGTCTGCATTATAAGCAGTCGATTGAAATGCAGATACAACAGTAGCAACTGAAATTAATATATTCTGCGGCCAACAGGGTTCTAGATATATCAGTCCCATGTTTCATTATGCAAAAGAAACTGATTTAGTTCCACTTGTCATCTCTTGTGTTGGTGCAGCTGCTAAAAGGTCGCACAAGGCGTGAAATAAAATTAGTTTCTCAGGAGGTCTGACATGCTAACATGTTTTTATCCCTTCTCTTTTCTTGTTCTTTTCTTTCATTGCAAGTTTAAATGTCCAATTACCAGCACACATTGCACCACTGGCGTGGTTGTTCTGCCACCGAGACATCCGTCACCTGCTCACCTACAGCAGCTTCACCAGCGGGGTGCCAAGTGGAGGTTTGCGTTGCCCCTCACCTGGCAGGTGACATGACAAACCAGTCTGAGCTGCAATTGCAGGGATAAGTTGTGACACCTCACTTTATTTTGACAAGTTGAGGAAGTTAAGGGAAGTTTCTTAGACTGTCAATTTGAAAAGGATTGGCTGTTTGACTTTCTCCCCCGGGCTCTGCTTTTACATGCTTCACTCAGCTTGTCTTGTCACATTTCGAGTGCAGCTGAAAGCAAAGTTATGGAAGTCTTCAAGAAGACAGACCAGAAATGTGAAACCCCCCTGATATGGACTGTTTTTAAGCATTTATTACATTAAGACTTCTAGGGAAGAAGAAAGGAAGAGTTCCATGAATGTAATCCATCTGCATCAGTTCTGGCCGCCAAAAATTGAGTTTTTTTTTTTTTTTTTTTTTTTTTTTTTTTGAGCGATGACATTTTAATGCTTAGTGAACTGTTTTGTTGCATTAACTGAGCTTGTAAGTTTAACCAGAGTCTCAGGGAGTAAGGATGCTTTGTAGCTGATAGAGTCCACCATATATGAGCCTTTATATAAAGTGAGGCAAATTCCAGAATCCATCCATTTTACTGAGTTCTAGAATTCACTTGATACAACAGATAATCAGGCTCTTTCTTTTTTCACTTGGGCAGATTTTCTCAGTGAGCCTCCCCCAAACAATGGTTAAATTTTGATCTCTTATGCATCCTGTCTCTCCTCTGAGATCCCTCCAGTCCATCAAGATTTGCCCAAAGTTTACTTTTTCCATCTCTCACTCTGTTTTCTCCTTTTCTTTTCCTCACTTCCTCCAATCACATCTTCCTCTGTTTCAATGCTGAATCAGACATGGTGTGCATTTAAAAGTCAGTGTGTTGATATCCAGTTGCTAGCATGTGACATAGAGCCTGAACGCAAAAAAAAAAAAAAAAAAACTGCTGGAAATTGATGCAACTAGATGGAAAATAAAATGTAAAGAGTGTTTTCTCAGTCTCAGGATCCTGCAGGGGCAACATCAGCTCCAGGAATGAACATAATAAAAGTCATTGTACCATTAAAATGAGTCAGAAGTGCAGAGTTTTAAGTCGGGAAACTTTTTAGTTCTTTAATATGAAAAAAGTGACGTAAAACTGCAGGAGTTTAATCACAACCAGTTATTTTGTGTATGACCCTGAGTATCTTACATTGTTGTTGAGGAATTTTGGCCCATAACTCTCTACGATGTTGCTTCAGTTCATTGATGTTTGCAGACATTTGTTCATGCACAGCTCTTTTAAACTCCCAGCTCAACTTTCCAGTTAGGTTGAGGTCTGGACTTTAACAACTGTAAAACTTTTCTTTACTCCCCCCACACCACCTCTAGTGATTCTATTGATTTACTGCAGTGTTTGGGAATCATTATCACTTTGCCATTGATTTAATGACTGCAAGGTGTCCAGGTCAACCCAAATCATGAACCCTCCACCACCATGCTAAGCAGTTGGAATGAGGTGTTCCTGCTGATTTACAGAGTTTGGCTTAATCCAATTTGCATTGTGACCAAACATCCCCACTTAAAGGCAGGGTGGATCATGTTTTCTAGGAGCATTTTTGACTATATTGCTTAAAGTCTTCTTCACACCCTGATTGCAGCCAATTAATTAAATGTTCTGACACAAACATTTAAAAAATTTATCACCTGTGGAATGTACAGCACTGGAAAAACCCCATCCATGGGGATGGGGTTTCGAACGGTCCATACTGATTGATTGAATGATTATGTCCATTAAACTCGACTGCTGTCTGTCGCGCACAAACCGTCCTCGCAAGCGCGCGCTCGCTGCAAGCATCTCAGTGCAGACGAACCGAGACAACATAGCTGCTCCTCTTAACTATGTCACTGTTTGCTCTTAACAAGAAAAAACGGATGTGGATCAAGTCATGGAGGAGTTTGTGTTTGCAGTGAGGATGTTTTATGCCGCAGAAGAAGTTGGAGGTGAGATAATTATCACTTTTAGGAAACGTGGTTCCTCTGTTGTTTACTGGGAAGCTACAGTAACAAGCTAGCCACTCGGCTGTTCTCGGTTGTGTTCACCATCACTCATTCATGCACACGTTCCTGTGCCCTGGAGGCGTGGTTTCACGGGGGTGTATATTTTTTCAAATGTAGCTTGTTGGAACCGTTTTTCCAAGATCCCCTACCCTGCCGTTAAGTTTCATCCATCCAAAGAACATTGCTCCAGAAGTCTTGTGGTGTGTGTATGTGTAGCTTTGCAAACCAAAGCCAAACTGACGCTTCTGCTGCATCCCTTCCAACACAAAGTAAATTAGTTTAGTTTTCCACTTTAACTGTTATGAACTTTAACATCTAACATGCCAAGTTGGTCCTGTAGAGTCTGACATGTAGCTCCTAGGTTTAGTAGCTTCTTTACGTATTGCACATTCAGACTCCAGGGTGAAGTGGAATGCTTACTCTCTGGAACATTGACAGTTGTCTTAAATGTTTTCATCCTGTGAGTCATCTGTCCCACAAAGACTGACCAATAGCTGGACCCAATAGTTTGGAAATGAACTTATAATCCTTTAAAGAGTTCCAAAGCAGCTGAAATATTTTTTTCTGAGATCATTGCTGTTTTTCCTTTATGGAAT
This sequence comes from Atherinomorus stipes, assembly GCA_023101725.1. Lineage (NCBI taxonomy): Eukaryota > Metazoa > Chordata > Actinopteri > Atheriniformes > Atherinidae > Atherinomorus > Atherinomorus stipes. The sequence continues at coordinate 138,508 of JALJCO010006407.1, read as the reverse complement.
TGTGTTCACACCAGGGCAGAAATTTGCCAAAATCTCAGCTTTTCTATAGGTGCTCACAGCAATGATCAGTCACCCAAGTCAGCTGAGTATCAGAAACTTGCAGATACTTCCTCCATTCCAGCAGGAGCATTGATGCTGTGCTTCTGAACGCTTCTGAATTTGTTCTAGTTTTTGTTAAATATGTCGTGTTGTTCAAATTCAGTAAATTTTATAGGGTAGAAAAGTCTTTATTAAAGGGATATTGTGTAAGTTCTCCTGTGTTTTATTCACAAAAACTGATTATTTGGTTCAAAAGTGTTTTTTCATTAATCAATAATCACTCCCATCAACAAACTGAAGTGCTCCTCTAAGTTCTAAATTTGCCGTTCGTATCATTCATTTACACATCGAGCGGGGCGGCTCGGTGAAGGCTGCCATGTCATATCGCCATGTTTTTGCGTTCGGGAGAAGTGTGACGGTAGGAAAACACAGAAACTCACCGGACACACCGGAGTTTTCAGCTCAGTTCGAGGTAATGCCTTTGAAAAGTCACCGCGCTGCAGAGGGGAGAAACTAGCGTCTCACTGATGCTGCGTTCACGTGCAGTCGGGCAGACGGCCGTTGGTAACAAACCAGATGTCATTTTAATCAATGAAGCCGAGCGAAAGACGGGAAAACATGGGTAAGGGAAAACAATACGACATCGCCGTGACAACCGAACAGATGTGGACTCATGTCACTGTAACTGACGGACCACGTCTTCACATAGAGGCCGGTGATAACTTTACATGCAGCGGATGTCGTCGGTCTGCCCGGTTTCACGCGAATGCAGCATGAAAAGTACAAGTGAGCTGCTCCCGATTACAGAATGTCCCTTTAAAAAAAAATTTTTTTCTATATCATTTCTTTTTTTTTTTTTTATTTTTTCCACAGAGAAATAAATATTTTCTTTTCTTTTCTCTCTTATATAATTTATCCAAACCATTGATTAAAAAATTTAAATTTTTCTCCCTTCCTCCAAGATATTTTTTCTACCTTCTAGTTTTTTTAAATATTCTGTTGTTCAAATTCAGTAAATTTCATAGGTAGAAAATTCTTTATAAGGTGTAAAAAGTTAAAAATCTCAGCATTAAAAGAGAGTAAACTTTTTTAACTGGCAGTAAATGTTCTGTCGGTTTGGAGAGGTGTCAGAATGAGGAATAAAAAAAGCTGCTGAGAAACAGATTTTCATGGTATTTTACCCTAAATTTACAGACATTTAACCACCAAACTTCTATCAAAATCAGCCAGAACTCATTATTCTTTGCATTCATTACTTTCAAACATCTGACAAAGTCCAACAGCTTTTTATCCGAAAAGCATAAAAAAGCTTTTAGCAGTACAAATACGCATCACTTCTTCCTTAATGTCCACTCAGACTCCTCCCTGCTGATGTGTGCAGTTCTTTATGTTCATTGCCACAAAGTGCTTTCAGCTTTTAGCAGATTTCACTTCGGCTGCATGGAAACCTTTGTCGTCGTCTTCTTCAAAAAAACATTTCAGCTCTTCATCTTCAGCTTGTCTTTGCAGCTAAATCTTAATCTGAAAAAACTCCCAGCGACTGCAGACACTAAGAAAGTATAGCTTACTTTATTTTTTCCTCATAACAAGGTCATTTTAGCAAGGGAAATTACTCATAGGGAAGGCAATGAGTAAATACATCTTCAGTTTATTGCAGTTCTGCTAGTTTGATGCTTGTTTTTTTAAAGAGATAAAAAAATGAACCTGTGTTGTATCTAAACAACCAGCCCCAAACTTCTGCAAACAAACTATTTGAGATGCATCAGCTTTACAGAAATAACAGGTTGCAGCTGCAAAGAGAAAGTAAATGACGTAGACAGAGTAAAAGTTGTACATATACCACATATACTACTGTGTTAGTCCTGACTGTACAAAGGCAGCCCAGCAGTAAATACACTTCTATCACATGAAAGTCTGTTGAAACATAAACTTTCTGGAACTTTGATAAATAATATCCCAATAAATGCACTGTAACATTTGGTACGTTTACATGGAGACATTTTTCCCTTTCAGAACAAAATCATTCTGACGGTTTCAGGGCAGCTGTTTCCATGGGAACACTTATTCAGAATAATCCTGTCTGACAGGCTCAGAATGATGTAAATCATGTATTTATTAAAGACGGTCTACAAACTGATCGTCACAGTTGTTGTTTCTGTCGGACTTTAAAGAGTATGAATAAAAAACAACCTTTCTGTCGCTGTCTAGGAAATTACGTTGTTCACTGCCATCTGTCAAAGTGAGGAAACGTCACTCGTTGCACGTTGACGTCTCATCGAAGCGTGCGCTGTCAGAGTGCAACCTCACAACTTTCCGATTCAGCGTTTACATGATATCATAATCGGTTTGGGGAGAGAAATATTCTACCCCCGTGAAACGGCACTTACATGGATCATTTTCATTCCGAAAGAGCTTTTAAACCGAAAGTAATCGGTATATTTGGGTCCACACAAAAAATAAAAGCAGCCATTGTTAGAATTCTACATGACACCTCAGTATGCTCAAATTTCTCTGAAATGTCCCATTTCCGTCCTGAATGGTCATCAGCTGAACACATCACGTGGTCTGCCGGGGAAACACTGCAAACGTGAGGACAGAGGGGTGTTTGACAGCTTTATGAAGACGTAAAAAAACACTGCTGCTCAAACTAAACCTGAATCCATGTTAGAAGATGTCACACAGAGCAGAGCTGATGGTCATTAATGACACGTACAGGGAGCCAATCCCATTCATTTAGAGAAGATCATTCCTATCCAGAGCAGTCAAATACTATTTTTTTTCTGAAATTAAGTCCTTTTCTCTCTTTACAAAACTCCTGCACTTAATCATTTAAACACTTCAGCCATATTATCAAAGGCTGTGTTGACAATGTTGAACTTCATGGAGTGCAAACAGAAAATAAAAACAAAACGTTGCTCAGCTGCTTACAATTATGACACCTTTTGAATGTTCAGGCACAATAAACCCACCAGCAGGACTTCGACTGATCACTGGTTTACTCTAAACAAGAGATAAAATCATAGAAACAGAACAGTTGTGTCAAGTTTGGCCAAATATATCAAAAGGCACTGCAGAATTTTCTACTTACTAAAAAAAAAAAAAAAAAGTCCCTGTTGTCTTTATGCTGTGTACCTTTCCTGTGTTATTTCTGTTAAACAGAAAAATAAAAATAAATTGAATTAATTCTAAAGTAAAACGATCTATTCAAGTACATTCAGAATTATTAAACTCTGAATTGTAATAATCAATAATAGATTTAATAGTAATAAAGTATTAACTTGGCTTCTATTCTTGGAAGAAATACAGTTCTGTTGGATTTTCTAAAGAAATCCATTCCATAAAATTTCATTTTTCTCAAACGTTTTCATCATCATGAAAACGTCTCACATAGACGGCAGTTGGGAATTTTGTCCAACAACGTATTCCTGCAGTTTCCCAAAGAGCAAGTTCGGATGTGTTGCAGGAAACAAAACTGATTATGAAACATGAGTTTACTCGCTGCGGCAGATCAAGGCTTGCATTATTAAATATAGTGAATATTTTACATTAAAGCTTTTACATTTTCTTGCTTTCTTTTCCTTTCTTTTTTTTTTTTTTTTTTTTGGTGTGGCTTTCTGCGACAGCTCAGGTGTCACCCAAACAGACTAAAACATATTCTTAATCCCTTGTCACATGTTTGCAATGTTCTTTTCCATTTGGCATTTCACTTTTGGAATTCCATCCAAATTTATTATTATTGCGAACAAAGACTGAACATATTTTCTCACCTTTACCGTAACCCTTTCCTGTTTGCACTGAGAAAAAAGCAACAGAAAATGTGTCTTTGCATTTCTTTTTTTCTGTTGGACAATAATAAAGAGAATCCATGTTTTTAACAAATGGTTGATATGACAGTTATAGCTGTGAAATGGTCAAAATTTGAAAGAGCAATATGATCACAAACACTTACTTTTGACATTGAATTCCCAAACCAAGGTGTAGAGATGGTTCAGGCAGGTTCATCTCCACAACTATTTACTAAAATTCATTACAGTCACTGAAATATTTGCTCTACCAAACAGTAGAATCTGCTGTAAAATGAGGATTTTTTAAAGGGTGGAATTCAGCTGATTTCATCAGATCAATACTGACCATGAGAAACAAGAAATGCTCTAAAATAAATGAGTTGAATTCACTCAAATAGGGATTGACCAAAGCAGATTTTTTAAGGGCCAAATTTTTGATCTTACGATCGTTTTTCTAATGATGCTATTGTTTATTTTTAAAGTAGCTAAGAGAGTGGCCTGATATATTACATCTCTCAAAGTACGCACTGCATTACTTTATTCTTCCTAATATTTGGAAATTGGTCTACATACATTTTTTAAAATTAAAAAAAGGTCAAAATAAAATTCTGTGTTCATTTGATTCCCAATGAAGACTATCGTAAAATATACTACATTATGGGTTTAGAACTGCCTTGATGTGCAAAATAACAAAATATAACACATGCAGTTCAAACCACGATTAATCACAGTTAACTATGAAGTTTCTGCAATTAATTGTGATTTAAAAAATTAATTATTTGACAGCCCATATATATATATTGTACAATGAATTATAAATAACGTGTGACATGTTTTACATTTAGCTTCACATCTGTATCTTCTGAACTTCAGCCTTCAGTTTTAACATACTTTTGTGTTTTCACTTATCAAAATTAAAGAAAAAAATGCATATTTTACCACCACATGCAACATGCATCCTATTCCAACCAAATCCTATCTGTGAAATGAAAAGAAATCCCCACCGACCTGCACTGAGTTTATCTTTGCACATATTCAGCTCTCATCTCAGGAAAAGTAGATGTGCATGTATACATAATCGCACACAGTGTGCAGTGTATGCAATATTTACTGTACATGGGTATCAATTTACAATACAATGCAGAGGGTGGATATAACAGGAACAAGTAAGGAAGAGAAAATTGTTTGCTTCTGTTTTAAATGATTTTCATTTTTCCCTCATATTAAATTTTGCTTTGCATAAAATTACACTGAAATTAACTTGTTAAAAATGCTCTACATACAGTACAAGGCCAAGCCAGTTAAAAGTAAAAACCAGTACAGCTAAAGAAAACAGTCCACGTTTTATTAATTCAAATGCACCCTTAAAAAAGCTTTTTTAAAAAGAGAAAAAAACTGGATTTTTGTATATGATGTTTGATAAGGTAATATTTCACAAAACAGTAAAAGGATGAACCTGGACAACGACATTCAATTTATAGAGCACCAGATGGCTGGAAAAGAAACCAAACTGGCAGGAACACATAGAAGCTCTTTAGCTTTACAATATTTCACATCAAATGAAGAATGAAGAGCACCTGTTATAACCAGACAATCATCTAGCAAACAATGTCCAAACTTCACCACAGATTACATTATGTAAAGGCGAAAAAAAGGAAAACGATTGCCTATTTGATTGCAAAGGAATTGCATTTGTATTCAGATGTAGAACAAAGGTTTTTGTTGCCATGTTGAGGAGAAGAAACATCCTATTTTAAAGATATTTTATTGACACACTGTTGACCTCCATAACAAAACCAAAACTGTCCAATCATTAACGAAGGCAGGAAGGACAGCTCAAACATGCAATGTCCACTTCATTCCAACAAAATATTACATCATCATAAGTAAGCATGATCCCTGGTGAGACTTTCCAGGCACGTCCCACCAGGACAACACCCTGGGGGAGACCCAGGACACGCTGGAGAGACTATGTCTCCCGGCTGGCCTGGGAACGCCTCAGGATCCCCCCGGATGAGCTGGCGGCTGTGGCCGGGGTGAGGGAAGTCTGGGATTTCCTGCTTAGGCAGCTGCCCCCGCGACCCGATCCCGAATAAGCGGAAGAAGACGGCACGGTACGGTAAGTAAGTAAAAATTTATTTCTACTGCACATTTTAAGATATAAAATCACAAAGTGCTTCACAAGAGCAAACAACGTCCTGTAAGAGCAGTGGTTCTCAAACTGGGGATTGGGTACCTCTGGGGGTCCGGAAATAGTCACTAGATCATTGGAAAAAATAAATAAATAAATAAAGCCTATTTATTCATTAAATTCAGGGTTTGTAATTGGGCTGTCAAAAGATTAATCTGGGAAATTAACACATTAATTTTTAAGTTATTAATGCATAAACAACAAAACTATTACCAGCCAGCTAGCGTTTGCTGACGTGCCTAACTTTTATGCGTCTGAAAACACACAAGAATGTGAAAATCGGGTCTCCCCCTTCCGTTTCCAGTGGACCAACAGGGACTGCCAAGAAGGACGGCTTATAAAAGTCTCCAAACTTTATAATTAAACAAGGTAGCACGTTTGTTTGTAGCCGGTGAGACACTACAGCAGGCTAATGTTAGCTGATGTGCTCAACTGTACGTTTGAAAACACACAAGCATCTGGAAATCAGATCTTAGGCCTTTATCATCAATAAAGCATTAGGAAAAAACAAAAAAAACTTGCTTAGGACATGACGTTCACCCAGTGGAGATGACAGCAGCTGTTGCTATGTGAAGAGGATATGTCCTTGTCTGATACACAAAATCTATGAAAACGCTCTTTTATAAGCGTCTCCTTTCTTGGCAGTCCCCAGTTGTTCCACTGGAAGCAGGAGGGTACAGACCTGATTTTCAGATGCTTGTGTGTTTTCAGACGCTCAAAGTTAGGCACGTCAGCAAACGCTAGCTGGCTAACGCTAGCCTGCGAATGCCAGCTGTCTGCATCATTGAAGTGCCGGCTACAGACAAACGTGTTTTATTATAAAGTTCGGCCCTTCACCCTGGCGAATCGCTTTGATCCATTAATTCCTTAGCATTGCTTCAATCGGGATTCCATGAAAATTTAAGTAGGGTTGGCGTTTATTCAATTTACGAAGTGGAACAGAGCAGGGACATTGAATTCAGCTACTGTTGAACTGGCCTGAAAAAGGAAGCGCTTAAATGTGACAAGTTCCGGAAACAGGAACACGGAAGCGTAATAATCCCCTATAGTTGGCTGCAACGTCACGCCATGCCTGGATGGAAAAAATTGCATAGTGCGAGTTCTCAGCCTCGGGATGCCACATATAAATCAGTGTGCAATCAAAACAAGTCAGAAATGTATACTTTTAAGGGTTGAAAAGTTACGTCAAAGTTCTTTGTTTTAAAAGTACCAAGTGGTCAAATAATCAAAATAAACACTTTTTTTTTTTAATCCATCAACACACTCCTGTTGTGACAGTATAATCTTGGTAAGAAGCCTCATGTGTATGCTCAATCACACCAGACCAAATATATCAGGCTTGATCCAGCTTCAGTTTGTGCTTTTATGGAGCAGACAGCTGTTCTGTCAGATGTCAATATGAAGTGTGACTCACTGCCCAAGCATGATGTGTTGCTATCCGTCTCATGTGGGACACCAGCTCTCCAATTCACAAATAGCAAATCTTCTCTGACTTTCTCTGCCACCGACCTCGAGGCCCGACAATATTCTTCTACCTCGGTCCATCTCTGAACCTTTCACTCAGATTGCGATGGAATAAAAGTACAATAAATCTGCCTTTAAAAGTTTGTTCTAAAAGGCTACTGCTGCAGTGAACTTAAAGTGAGCAAATACATTCTGTGTTTATTGCCAAGCACAAGTAGTTTGCATGTTCATATTTGCATGGCTTCACTTCAGATGCTTCAATATTCTGTTGCTTTTATGGTTTCTTATTTCTGGATTGTAAATTAGCATGTATGGTTGTTTATGTTTTCTCGGTGATGGGTCCTGCCTTTTACCTACTTTCAGCTGCAGGCTCTGCACACAGCGCTTCCAAGATAAAACTGGTCAGCAGATTTAGAAATGCTGCGATCAAATCAGCAAAATAGCTGAGAAAACTCTGCATACTGCCTAGAACCCTGAGGGTGTTTTTGCCCATTTTTACATTTTCTCACTATATTGTGTCTGAGAAAGGATTTCTAGGGCATCGTGAATGCGTTTGTCACCAATACATGAATAGTTCTTCATTTGCTGCACAGTGGTTATTGTTATGCGTTACACGGAAATCCAATACGAGTGGTTTTAAAGGTTATGCAGTTTGTTTTTTTCTGAAGATACATATATTTTTATTTGTGAGACTTTTCCATATGATGCATTTCTTTTTTTTTAAAAAAAAAAAAAAAAAGTGCAAATATTTAAATGAATGTGATTGGGCCAAATGTCAGGGTTTTATTTATATTATCTATTTCATAGAATCATTTAAGATTTTTATCTGCCTGTACTTTTACCTTTTTTAGAATCTTGCTTTTAATCGAGTTGTGTGTATGAACGTTTTCTGAAGGCCCTAAACAACCCCGCTGCGCTAATTAAGACAAGTGGAAGGGGTTCGCTGTTGTGGGCTGACTGGCAGGCACACCGCTGCACAAAGGGCCTAAGAGGTGGCCACCGGATGCCTGAAGGCCCGAGAGTGAGAGACACAGACTGTTAGAAAGCACGGCCAGAGGCAGAAAACTGAGGAGGATAAACACTGTTGTGACTGCACGGAAATAATGCCTGCCTCACACGAGAGCTTTCTGCTGAGCTAAAAGTCATTCGAGGCTGTTCACTCAGCAGATAGTCGCCGTGTGCGCCTGATTTTTGGTGAGTTTTCTGTCTCATGTGGCCTTGAGATGAAAATCAAACACATTCAATATTTTTTGCCTCGCGAGGCGAAAAACTCACCGTGTGCGCTCAACTTGAGCTCTGCTGAGACTAGAAGATCTAGCAACCAATCAAAATGCGTCCACAGATCACATGATTTCAAGATGTCAGCTCGCGCCAACGTAATCCGTTACATTTTAGAGGATAAATAGGTGGAAATTCGGCCAGAACACCTGCTTATGATGTTTTGTCAGACTTCAAAAACATCCATCCGAATATCATCTCTGTCTAAGTTTCATTCATTTTTCTTACATGACGACTTCTTTCGAGTTTAATGGCGATTGGCGAACTCAAAGGTGCACTACCGCCACCAACTGGTACTATACTTTCGTAGGCTACAGTGTGTTGCAAATGATATACTAAATAAAAGCACAAAATAAATGAAAATTAAATGAAACACAACTCTGTCTCTCACAAAAAGATCCTCAAAACTTTTCTGCCTTCAGTCTTTGAATTTTAGCAAAATATCAATCAAAGTCTTCTAACGTGATGACAGAGGGCTGCCATATTGAAATTGTGTGATCTGCAGACGCGTTTTGATTGGTTGCTAGATCTTCTGGCCTCAGCCGAGCTCAAGTTGAGCGCAAACATGTTTGATTTTTACCTCAAGGCCTCTTGAGGCAGGAAACTCACCAAAAATCGGGCGACACGGCGACTATCCGCTGAGCAAACGGCCTCCATAACTTTCAGCTTAGCAGAACGCTCGTGTGTGTGGCAGGCATAAGTGGATGCTTTTTTTGAGGAGCGTTTTAAGGGCTTTTAAAGGACTCTCCAATTTTAAATAAACTGTTTTATTTGAACTGTTGTCATGGTTTTAATGCTGCTCAACCTCAAACATTAATGTTAATTTCTGGTCTAAGCTACTAGAAAAAAAATGATAGTATGGTATTATCTTCTGTGGTTCATTTTATTTGTTTTGTTTGTTTTTTTCCTCCCTGCTAACATTGACTGTCTTCTCTTGAATGTCATGGACATAATATTTTTATTATTCATATCCTTTAGCTATTTTATTTGTATACATATGCCATTATGATGGAGATTTTTTTCTGTCTCTTGAACACTGTTTATGCTTTGCCTGACTAATGCCATGTATGAGATACACGGCAAGTAAGTCTGGGTTCCCTCCACTGCAAAGTAATTTCCACTCCAGTAAAAAATTGACCGGACCAATCACAGCGCGGGAGGCGGGACTTTACTTTTTTCGGCAAACCAGTTCTGTAACCATAAACAATCAGAATGGCGGCCACAGAGGACCCATTTCTGATATCTTAATTAGCAGCACATGTCCTTAAAACCACAACGATTTGCTGCTCTGAGAACTTTCCTCTTACAAAAAGACGTTTGACTTCTGTGGTTCTCTGATTGGTTCTCCGGTTCAACTTGTTCCCGTAATCCCGCCTCTCGTCTCGTGTTGGAAATCAGTCTTCAAGGGAGGGAACCCAGACTGACGTGCCATGTATGAAATACATGGCGTTAGTCAGGCTGGTGTACCAGATGTGGGGGCAACAGGAAGTTGGGTTTAGGAGGGGGGTGGGAAACGCCCCTTTGTTTGTTTTGTTTTGTTCTGCTTTGTTATTTTTTGGTCATATTTGCTTGTTTTTTGGTTCAGAGAGAGGGTGAGAATGGAAAGGTGTGGAGAGGGTAACTTGCAATGAGAAGAATGTGGTCGGATATATTGATGTCAATGCCTTTGCTTTTTCCTCAAAATGTGTATGATTACTCTAGATCATGTTGATCACCTCTATCATGTAAAAAGATGATCCAAAAAAGAAAAAAAAATCTGCTAAACCTGTTGGAGAAGCCCTTTGGGTTATAATGGTGCATTCAGACCGACTGCGGCAGGTGCGGCAGGTTTACGAGTAAAGTCTGCGTAGACGTGCATCGAGCCTTCTTGCAGTGTGTTTAGGGCATCGGGCACGGTGTGTTTTGTGTGAGCGGCAACACCAGAGTTGGAAAATCTGAACTTTTGCCCCTTTGACATGGGCTGTCAACCAATCAGAGTGACTCGACATGTCTCAGTGCCGTGATGTAGGACACACATTTTCTGACAGGACGGGAAATACGGAGGAGACCACGGGGCATCTCTTCATCCCACGGAGACAGTGGAGGATAAACTGTGATCTGCACCCCAATGGTTTCCAAATGGCGTGTTGACGACTTGCTGTCCCGAACGGATTAATGAGCTCATAATGCCGTCCTGATGCGGGACTGAAGGTCGTTAAACTGGGCCCGATAGGACGAAAGCTGAAAGCACCCACCGTCGGAGTGCGGTTCCTGGAGTAAACAGTGAAAGTCACTAAACTCAGAACACCTCTAAACAGTTTGTTGAATCCACACACAGCGCAGAGATGCTTGACGTCGTTCTCTAGCCTTGTGGAACAAATAAAGCCAAGCAGCTGCTCAGTTTCATCCGCCATAGTACGAACACACAGACAAAGGAAAACAACCACCACCACACTCTAGAAGCTCTTGCTGTCCATCAACAGCGTTTTGGTCTCTGAATGTCAGTGTCTGATTTTATGTGAAACAGCGTCAAACTTTGGGTGTCGAGCGCGTTTTTGCTGCTGACAATGTGTTCTGTCTGAACGCACCATAAGACCTGGACTTGAACCTCCAGGTGGCGTTGGTTTTTAATTAATTCATATTTAGTCTAAAACTAAATAAATAAAAATAGTTCCCTCTCTTTTAATATACAGTCTATGCTCAGGACACACGTGTATTTCAGGAAGTCTCAGGTGGTGGAAGAGGACGGGATGCTGCGGCACAGAGGCTGATAGAGGAGGGGGTGAAGTTGTATGAAAGGCAGATGAAGAACAGAGAAACGAGGAAAACAGCGGCTCTGTCACTGCGATTTTAACTCGAAACAAGCTATCTGCATTTAAACGATGTCCACTCATTCTTTATTGCATATGAAAAAGTGTTGATACATTTGAAAATCTCATTTCATTGCCCAGCCTTATTTGATACTCACAATTCAAACCTATGCTGGTAAAACATGTTTCATATTCAAGCTGAAAGAGTTTTAAAACAAACACGAGTTCAGATCTGATGATGATATTCAAGAAATGCTCCCAACATTTCTGTCTCTTTGACAGTCTTCAAAGTAATTAACAGAGGGTTCATCAGTGACCTTCCACTGCCATTGTTAATGGTTATTACTTTAATTGTAAATCAACAGAAAGAGCCGGGGATGGAGGTGGCGGCGGGAGAGTATGAGAGCAAAGAGGAGGTGAGTAAAGGCAGTACAACGCTGCTTTACTATCAGGATAAAAACAGCCAGACAGAACAAGACTGAGGCTTTGTTAATGACTTGGTATTTATGCGGCTGAGGATGCTAAATTTTAACCTCATGGGAACAAAGATTACAAGCCTGAGGGAGCACCCCCGCCCCTGTATGTGCCTCGTGTTTGTTTGTGGTGGGATTTTAAATTACTCCGACAGTCCACTTTCTCCTGAGGGCAAACAGTTAATGAAGTCTGCTGGAGTCGTTACACAGTAGCTGCAGTTATAAGAGTTAATTATTTCACAATTAGAAAGTTGTATTGGTGTGACTGGGCTGCTTTCTTCAATTGAAATGATACCGAAATTGATAGAACGTGTAAGTGTGCATCTCCGAGTGCGACATGTTGCTCTGTTATGTGCTTAGTACTGAAAAAAGGTTGCCCCCCCCCCCCCCCACTGTTAAATAAAACTTTACCTCAATCTCATGAGTGTCTATCAACCTGTCACAAGGATTCAACCTGAGGGTGTTTTAGATCCTTAATTTACATTAAATCTTAAAAGTTCTCATTGGTAGTTTGTGTTGTTGCTGTTTGAGGAATCAGGGACAAACCCTGACTATTCCCAATAAAGGACAATTAGCAGGAGAGGGAAAATTTACCATCTAAAAGGCTGTTTTATGGAATTCCAGTCCACATACAATTGCAGTCTGTCCAGCGATCCACCATCTTGTCATGTGGACCTTTTTACAAGTGCACAGTCTCTGGTTGCGATAGTGACAACTGTCTGCTTGTTAAACTGACTGCAACTTTGAACCACTATAAGATGTTCAAGGTTTAAATTGTCTTTGGAGGTGAAAACTTGCTTGTTTCTTCTTACTTTAATGATGTGATGCTCGTTCAGCTCTCAAGTCAAGACTCTTCCCTCATGCCTTGTTTCCATATGTTTCTATTCATATGTGAATCAACTAAAAGTCCATTCATTAACAATCCAAGTAAAATCTGATGGGTGATTAAAATTCTGCCTTCCTTTTCATTTTCCTTCAGAATTTGCTTGAAGGACATTAAATAATTAGAATAATATTAATAATTTAAATGGTGGACCTTCAGTACACTGTTTGTTTGTGAACAAAATCACAAACAAACAAAGAGCTAAACACATTCAGAAGAAAAGCCAAGTTGTATTTAGCCAAGAGTAATGCTAATTAGGATATCTGATTTGCATACGTGACTCTCACCTGGGAGTCTGGGGATTGAATCCCGCCTGGGTCCTCTGTTGTGGACCTTGCCACATATATATATACAAACATGAGTTAGTTCTTTAGTATTTTTAGACAATGTTATTGAGAACCATTGTGGAAGGTCCAAAGAGCCACTTGCAGCTACAGGTTGCAGACAGACCCCTGCGCTAGTGAAACAGGAGGAAGTTGTTTATGTTGTGAAAGTTTTCATATTATTCTGACTTTGTGGCTAAAATCTTTATTGTGCTCTGCTGAAAACTGTCAGTGTACAACAGTGTTTCTTAATCCTGGTCCACAGGGACAACAGCCCTGCTCATTTTAGTTCTTACCAACTCCAGCACACCTGATGCAGATTTAGGAGCGGGTCACACCTGGCATGGTTGGAGTATGTCCCGGGTACAAACAGCCGGGGGTAACATGCGCCATGTTAAAACTTCAGTGTGACCGATGGCCGTGGCATGGTGCCCAGACCCACCGCCGGAGGTGGTCTGCAAAGGTTGCTTGGTTCAGAACGATTGCGTAATTCACCCACGTGAAGCACACTGCACCTGCTGATGTATGTACACTCCACCTGCTACCCTTCAAGCAATTCAGAAAATGTGAAGAAGAGAAACAACGTGGATTCAAAAGGATCCGTTGGTGTATCTCATAGAAATTTGGTCAGATGGATGCATCCATAACATGCTAAACTGGACACCCAAGAACAGTTTACAAGACACTTGCTACTTACTTGGAGGAGAGAGGCTTTAATAACACAAATGACTATTAGCGCCACCCACTGGACTGGAGTGGTGGCGTTGCATGACGTGGTGGAATAGTGGCACGTTTCTAACTTTACAAGTGTGACTGAAGACTGTTTGTTTTAGACTTATGACACCCGGTGAGTTGAAACGGGATTAGACGAGTCGTGCAAAGTGTGACCCTGCCCTAACTGAACTGCTTGTCAAGTTATTTGCAAGCCTGCTCATGAGCCAATCATTTGATTCAGGTGTGTTAAAGGAAGGACCTCTCCAATACATGCAGGGCAGTGGTCCGCAGTACCAGGACTGAGAAACAATGGTCCTAGAGCTTATTTGAAGAAGTTCAAGGAAGAGCACAGCTCCACAACAACACAAACTCACCCCTACAGTCCCACAAAAACAATGGCTAACTCACTTCTCAGCAAGTGTTGCCGTTCTGGGGAGGCATAATCGCTGCAGATGTTGTGCAGGAGAAGCCAAAAACAGCTATGGACCACATCACCACACAAGTGAAATGCAACAAATTAAAAATAATTGCATGTGATTTCATTTATTCTTGTTAATTCATTAACTCAGCCAATGAGGCCATGTAACTGCCAACGTTTGTCTGTCTGTCAGCAAAATAACACAAAAATCTATCAACATATTTGGATAAAATCTCCAGTGAATGTTTGGGGCTGGGATCAGGGAAGAACTGATTGGTCTTCTGGATCACCGACTGGATCCAGGAATTTGTTTGACGGAGTCCTGTCCGCTCCTGCAGGACTCCCTTCACCTGACTGCCTGGGGGATTCCCTTGGATCCCGACAGACCCCACTGGAAAAACAGAAGGCTTTTTTGTTGATAATGCTGTTTTCTGGGATTTCCATGAGTTTGGAACCTGACTGACCTCCAGCTCTCACCCAAGGCTGTGTCAATCCCACCCAATCCCACCCGATTTGGCAGGACCTGCGGGAATTCCCGCCTGTTGCAGGTCTCTAAATTTAGAGTGACCAGTTAAGGTGGGAGGAAGTGGGAGAAACCCATGCATACGCGGGGAGAACATGCAGAATTCACACAGAAAGCCCCCTGTTCATGAAAAACCAGGAAACTCATCTGGACCCACTGTTACTGAGCTGTGATCTGGACACTGTCTTGGCTTTCATGGAGTAAAGTTGCACTCCATTTACACCTAAAATTACGAGTAACTCTTAATTCAGTCCCTCCTCTCTCATATTTATCAGAACATTCTGCACCTATATAACCCAAGGAAATGCCCACAATGACCACATAATTTATTTCAAGTTTTGTTTTTGCTTTGTGTGAAAGATCTGAAGCATCTTCTCTTTTATGAGGAAAACTAGAGGGAATGTTTTTAAGTCTGAACCCAGCAGCACTGTGGCTGAAAATCAACAATAAGACCAACGCAGATAAAAGATGCTCAGACACTTCAAAGCACAATGAACTGCATAATTAACTTGATCAAAAACTAAATGATTTAACCTTTAATCAATATGAAATCAAAAAAATATAATTTAAGTGTGACTTTAAAGGAATAGTACACCCACAGAATGATGTGTGTTCATTTTCTACTCACCCTCATGTTGAGCAAGACTCTGGAGCACTTTTTTAATATGCAAATTTTAAAATGCAGCCGGAGATCGGACAGGTTTTCGTTTTCCCCCAACTTTCATTTAATGGAGTTCACCGCCAACTGAACCGAAAAGGTCCATAAAAGTCCACAAAAACTTGGCAATATTCCTCCATACTGCTCGTCCAATGTAATCCAAGTGTCCTGGGTAGCGTCCATAATTTACTCCAAACAACATCATTTAATATATTTTTATAGCCTAAACAGTAGTACATTGCAGTTTCTATCTGCATGTTTGTGCAAGTTTACAACACTACGGAAGCCACAGCGTTCAGTGCCTACAGTACTCTGCTGATAATGCAAGCGTAGAAGACAAACCGGTACAAACACAAGAGGGATAGGCTATTGATATTGAAACAATGAAAGAAAGAAAAAGAGAACATGCGATCTCGTCAACCACGGCTTTCATAGTGTCGTGAACTCGGGGCTTGCTTTGTGGCAGCTAGATGTACTGTTTAAGCTACAAAAATATACAAAATGATGTTGTTTCGAGTAAATTATAGGCGCTACCAACTCAGGACACTTGGATGACATTGGACGAGCAGTATGGAGGATTATTACCAAGTTTTTGTGGACTTTTATGGGCCTTTTTTGGTTCAGTCACTGGTGAACTCCATTATATGAAAGTTGGGGGAAAACAAAAACCCGTCCGATCTCCAGCTGCATTTAAGTTATTAAATAAGTGCTCCACAGTCTTGTTCAGCATGAGGGTGAGAAGAAAATTGACCCCCATCATTTTAGGAGTGTACTTTTTCTTTAAGGTTTTGGGTCATTATGAATTATAATGAATGGTTGTTGATGTCCAAGTGGACACTGTCAAAAAATTAACCTTAAATTTTCACTCAAAATTTATTTGATTTATGATGAAAAAGTATCACCAAAATATTACTAAAATGCTAAATATTTTAGGATTCCTGTAAAAATAAATGGGTTCCAGCCCAATGCAGAATTTGCATCCAATGATTTAAAAAAAAAAAAAAAAAAGTTACAATTTGTTTATTTATTTCCCTCTAATTTATTCCCCAACAAGAGGGTCTACAGTGGTTTGTCAGAGCCCTCTAAACAGGCATAAATTACACAAGGAGAAAAAACCTTTGATGTTTTATTTCCTGTTTTTCATACAAGTTTAAGGACTTTGCATAAAGAAAATTTAGATGTAATTATTAAGAGCAATCTTGCATGTACTGTATGCTGAAGTTCCCATTTACTTAAATGAATGGAGAAAAATAAATTGTATTTGTTACAAATTGTAAATTAGAGGTATTTATAGTCAAAGTCCTGACAAACCATATTACTCCACAAAACATCAAGCACCTGTTGCAGAACAATGAGAGGAACATCAGCACCATCACTTCATCTTACCCACAAATAGTCACATTATGTGTGTTTGTGTGTGTTCCTGTACTTGCTACATTGTGAGGACCGTTTTTAACCAGCAAAGTGGAGTAATTTTTAGAAAGTAAGGTTGGGTGATATAGCTTCAAATTTGCATGCAGTATAATCTGAAAAATGTGCAGTAACATTATATATTTTGAAATATTGATTCCTTCTGTGTACAGTATGTCAAAAAGGCTGTTTCTGCACACACATATACATTGCAGCAGAACAATCACTTAAAAAAAGGATTGGAAGCCATTTTAAGAGCACTTATTGTACAAAACTTATCTTAACAAAAATAAACCATTCAAGTTCTCCAGGTATTTTTCTGTTAAAAAACATATAAAACAACTAATTTCAAACTTTCAATATCTGGTGCAAATATGAACACTGAACATCATTGTTTATGCTCGTTTATGCAGTGCCTAAACTTCATTATACCACAGAGGTGGTTCACCAGGAGCAGCAAACACTTCAACTTTCCCATCAAACCCACATGGGTGCTTGTGGGTGTTTGAGCACTGAAATCAGCTCCCAAAGCCACGTTCCCACCTGCAGGTCTGGGTTGGGTCGGGTTGGGCCAGGCCGGATCGGGTGTTGGTTTCACCTTGCTTCCCCACTCCCCACAGTAAACTGTACCCTTACCCTGGAGGCAGAGTATTAACGAGATAGCGCTGCTACGTGATTGCGTGACATCATCGCAGTTTTTAACCGAAGCATCACACCACATGGGACAGAAACAAAGAAGTCACCCCTGCTCTGTTTTTAAGCCGGGTCACGCGGGAATAGTGGAATTTTTCAACGATTGCAGTAAATTAACTCCACCTCTTTGGTCCAGATCATTAGATCAGGACCCCTACCGAAGGGTACCAAAAAGTAGGCCGGGTCGGGTTGGATAAAAGGGTACCCGTCCCAGTTTTTGTCTGTGGAGACGCAAAAAAAATGTGGACCGATCCAGCCCAACCCGACCCAGACCGGCTGGTGGAAACAGGGCCTATCGTTACCAGTGTCAACTTCATCAGACTATGGTAGCATTAGCATTGCGTCTGTGGTTAACTTATTTAACTTGTAACATCTAAAGCAACTTATCAGCAGCTACCGCAGGGCTGCTTCAATTCCTCTCTCCTGACTCCACATGTAACTTTTCAGGTGGTCTCGAAGTTTACCTGGCCTCTAGGTCTTGCCTCTCCCCATTGCTGCACCACACTGAACTTGTCAGTTGTTGCCCTCTCTTCTCTCCCTGTCTTATATCTTCCCTTTTATTTGTAGTTTTATTGTATTTTAATCAAATGTTTGTTGTAAATTTTACTTGCCTGTTCTTTTATCACTTGTGTAAAGCGTCTTTGAGCTTCTGTAAAAGCGCTCTATAAATAAAATGTATTATTATAAAATGTATTGTCTGATTGCAGAGTCTCTAATCCTGCTGCCTGCTGGAGGCAGCAATGCAGCTTCAATTTAGAAATTCTGATGATGTCATTATTAACATGCACTATTGCAGTAGGTCGGTGCGGTCAAATTCTCTATCATTGACCAAATTTGTATCATTTCAGCGGTATACTGTTTATACTGCCCGCCCCTATTGGAAAGTCAAGACATTTTTTTTTACCCCTTTTTGAGGGTCAAGATTTGTTTTTAGGGTTTCTGTTAGGCTCTGGTTAGGGGTGGGGTAAGGGTGAATTTGGGAAGGTTAGGGTTAAGCTTGTTATATATTCTACGAGAAGTGAGAACTTCCTTCTATACTCGAGGCCATGAGAACAAAATGATATCATTTTGTTCTTGCGGACGTGATTGAGGACGTCTTGCGGCTCGTTCTCAACACCTCGGCCAAGCAGAACTTTCTTCTTGTGGGGCTCCGAGAAGTATTATGTGATTGGTTGGATGTTTGAGGTGGGCGGGGTTGATGTCGAGACTCTTGAAACGGAGTTGTTACTTCCACATCTTCGCTGATGCAAGGTTTAATGGTGGTGAGAAAATCTGCTAAACATACAACCCATGTGACATTTAAATACACAGACGCCACCGCGTGTACAATCCCGTCCTGCCACAGATAAAGTTAGTTGTAAATGTGCTATCATTGGGTCAAAAAACAGTCACCCCCCCCCCCAGTTGTCGAGTATGCATTGACTGGACAAAAACTAACTTTTTTCTTGTTCTTGCAGCCTAGAGAACAAGAACAAAGTTCTAGGTCCTCACGGAGTATGTAACAAG
Source organism: Atherinomorus stipes (assembly GCA_023101725.1). Lineage (NCBI taxonomy): Eukaryota > Metazoa > Chordata > Actinopteri > Atheriniformes > Atherinidae > Atherinomorus > Atherinomorus stipes. Next base: position 119,361 of record JALJCO010006407.1, on the reverse strand, counting down.
CTCTCCTCACTAGGATAGAAGTACAAGCATGTGTGTGTGTGTGATTTATCCAAGGAGAATGAATTGCAAATAGCAGCTGAGGTTGTATTATAGATGGTGAAGTGAGGTGATTGGTGCACGGTCGGGCATGTTTGTGCCGCAGAGAGGAGAGCTGAGTGGAAGAGACAGGTCAATGCAAGCTGGGCTGTGAGCTCGCGATTTGTAAATCTCTGTTATCTATACTGCAGAGAGGGGTGAAGGGGAAGAAGCCGCAAGAGGGAAAATGGGGTAAGAAGAAAAAGAAGGAGCGCATAAGCAAAGGAGAAATGTGACATCTGCCTCAAGGGGAGAGTAGTTGATAGAGGGAGGGCATTAAATTGAAGGAAACTGACAAGAGGGCTAGGCAGTTAAAATGAAGGGAAGTGTGGCCACAGGAAACGATTGAAGAAAAGAAAAAGAAACATTATCAAATGTTGATTACAGGGGAAAATAAAGAGGACAGATGGAATAAAATAGATAAAAGTGCAATTAGGCAAGAAAATAACATGATGTGTGGTTGAAAGAAAAGATGAAAGAACATGAGATGATTGAGGAAAGGACAGAGAAACAATGAGGAGAGAAAATAAGTGAGGAAGTTAAAGGAAAATCAAGCAAAGATGAAAAATAATAAATGGATAGGAATGGAGAAAGGAAAAGTAAAGAATGACAAAGGGAAAGAACTGAGGAAAGAAGCGAGGAAAGGAACAGGGGAACAGGCAGACGGATCAAATGCCTGCTTAAAAGTATCCGTTTCAGTGTTTGTGATGGTTATTTGGGATGCACAATATAATCGGCCCCCTATCAGTATCGGCCTATATCGGCCTTAAAACTGAGTATCGGACATCAGCCACCCCACCAATATTTAACTGATATTTAACCAATCAAACATATTGACATTTAAAAATGCGTTATCGATCAATTTTACAAATGAAATTTTGCAATATTTCATCATTCTGTTACGAAATTTGCAAAAATTCACTAAATATTGTGAGATTTCGTAACAGAAAGATTGAATCATCGTGAGATTTTTGTGAGTAAAATAGATCGACACAGCGTTTTTAAATATTGATTTGATATCGGCATAGGAAAATAGAGATATTTCAGTGTATCGATTTTTTTTTCCCATTCCTTTTTTTTAAAGCATTGGAAATGAATAGCAAAACTGCTGTTTGCAATGACTGCTTGTTTTTTTCAGCTTTAATATCGGTATCGATGTCAGTTATCAGCCACATGAGTTTTAAAATATCGGCATATCGGATAAAATTAAAGATGGATTGCCTACTGTAAATTAATCTACAGAAATTTGACGTATTTGCTACGGTGATGTACAATTTTGAAGTTTACAGTTTTTCACTGTTTCGTATTTAACGTTTTTTAATTATATTTTTTCACAGACTTTGGTTTTTTACAGTGTAACCTTAAACAAGGTCTTTCTGTAGAAATGACGTAGCACTGAAGCAACGGAAGTCAAAATAAAGATCAAATGAATCAAAAGAAGGAAATTAAAACATCAATTAAAAGGCTGACTCAAAAATAAATCAGATGCTTGTGATTTGTTGATTTTCTATCCCCCACCTTTCCCTTTGTGGTACTTGTTGATAAGTGAGCGCTGCATAACAATTTTTTTTTCATCTGTTTTTTAGAGTTTTACTGATGCTGCATCATGTAGAGCTGCAAAAGGATACCTTGCCACATGCAGCCGTAGAGGTTCCTTTGAATCAGAGTGGTGGTGTAAAGCAGTCTTGGCAAAGCTTAAGGACTTCAAGGATGTGAGCATTAACTGGAAGAAGTCAAAATGAGATGGAAGTGAGAGAGAAAGAAAAGCAAAAAGCAAAAGCAGAAAGTGTGAAGAGAAAGACTGAAAGTTGACTGATAGAATGACATGAAATTAGTGGAGGATCAGTAAAGGACAGGAAGGTATGAAAATGCTTCAGGAAAGTAAGAGGAAAAGACCTTGAATAGAAATAAACTTAAGGGGAAGAAAGAAAATAAGGGGATAGAAGCATTGAGGGAAGAAGAAACAAGAAATGAGATGAACTAGGGGAGGTTTTCAGAATGATGCAGAGGATGAACGAAGAGTAACAACAGAAACAATCCTGAGGGAAAAACAACAGTTTTTGCTATTTTGGTTTCTAGAATACAGCTGCACAGTCCCTGCTTCCCCCTTTTCACATATTCTCTATAAGCTGTAGCGGGTTTCTTCCACAGACTCGTCTCTTGCAGGTTGAGGGGAAGAAAAGTCTCTTGGAAATAGAATGATTCATCATTCCACGCTATTCATCGTCCTGGGGTCAGATTTGCCAACAAGGCTGTCAGTCAAAAAGAAAAGAGGCAGCCAATCAACCAGCTGGCATTAACGGAAAAAAATATGACCCCTTCACCGGGTCTGAGGAAACACGGAGTCGATCTGAGGAGCCGCTGTGGCAACACTTTGCAGAGGGTCTAGTCAAACAATCTGCTAACGCATCGTTTTTTTATGAGAGCCCTAAAAAGATCATATACTGTCTACTATAGCTTCACTGTCAGAAGAAGATGCACCAAAGGAAAGGCAGAGCTGGAGGAGGAGAAGGAGGGAGGGGTATTTACAATCAGGGCCTTTAGCCAACTGCTCAAAGTAAAGCTCCGATAAACAAGTTACAGCCCTCGATTAAAAGACAGCGTGCGACCGGGGGTGAGGAGCCATCTGCTCGCCACCCCTTCGCCCTCTTATGTGCACATGTGTCAGAGAACAAGCCCATTAGAGGCCATACGCTGCCAGACTCCGGCACAAACGAACAACTCCAGGCTGAATGTTTGAATGAGAGCGGTTGGTAGCTATCTGCAGACTTTGATTTTTTTCTTCTTCTTTTTTTTTTCCTTTTCTATGAGAAGTGAGGCTGAGCAACAGAAACACTGCAGGGTTGAATCCCCACATGAATCTGAACAAAGAATGTAAATAAGCAACACTGTCCTTTCATGCAAGATTTAAAATATTAGCAAAGAGGACTGAAGGTTGTGAATGAGCGCTCTCATCTGGTTCACAAAGATAAGACATAAACAACCCCCTTAACCATCAAATCCCAGAGCGGACTCAGCGTCAGACCCTGTGCACTGCTGCTCCATTAAAGAGTTAAACAGAACGTGGTGCCACGTTGTTTTTTTACCATGAAAGAATCATCCAGAGCAGTAAACACTGCACACACTGCTGCTGCCATATGGGCAGATGTGGACCTGGAAGCGCCGTACTGCGGGTGAGTTTAAACCTCTCACCTCCCTGAGGGCTGCAGCAGAACCACCAACCACATCCTTGAAGTTGCTCCAGACACCACGTTGGCAGACGTCTGGCTCGCCATCACAGCTGGGCCAGATGGTAAAGGTAACAACAGGTGCCAGAGAGGATTGTTCCAAGTGTGGGTTTCCAATTGTATGTGTTTGCATGCAGGAAAGGGATCAAGAGATATTCTCCAAATGTGTTCCTTTATTTGCTACAGTGAGAACCGCCTGCTTCGCCCATGACAATATAATATTCATTCCATTTGCCTGCTTGTGGTGAGAGAGTCTAGGTAACATAATCTGGAGTGTTTGCACGGAAACAAGCGAGAAGGCGGCCTTTAGCTGGCCAGCTGTAGTGTTAGCAGGAGGTAAAAAGCTAATACTCTAGAGCTGTGCTCTGCTTTAAATGTGGCTAATATGCCAGCCATGTTGTCACATCACTATCCATCATCTACTACCTCAGCTTTTCATAAAAAAGTAATGGGAAAAAAATGATAAAAACAACACTGCAGATATCTCTATCTCATGAATTCATTTTATTCCATCATTTAAAAGCTGTGTGAAGTTACAGCTGTCGCTTTTAGTCAGAGAGCAGCTACGAGTCTCGGCTGTTTAGGTGATTGTTAACAGAATTCAGGATGGAAGAATAATTAAACCAAAATAGGCCCAGTCTGTTCCCATCATCTGGTCCCATCTAGTTCCTCTGGCTAAAAGACCCTTCAAAATGTTGTTTATTCCGAATGCTATTGGCTTCCTTAAACTCAGCTAAGTGACCAATCCATAGGTTGACTTGGACTGCTGCACTGTAATTCAAGGTTCACACGTTTTTACAAGTTTAATTTGCATCTCTTTTAGCCCTGTTTGTTTTGTGTTGTTTCATATATCTATTAATGTTTTTATTTAGGCTGAAATATCAGGACCAGAGTCCTAATTTCGTACCATAACGTGTATCGTGAGCTGGTATGACAATAAAGTATCCTTGAATCCTTGAAATTTGAGACTTTAGACTTTTTAAAGGCCACTGAGAACAGAACTTCATGGCCATTTCAGAGCCACACTGGTAAAAAAACACAGATCTCTCTGCAACACAAAGATAATGTAACAAAAAGATAGACTGAACAACAACAAGCACACACACATATAAACAGATACTGTATGTTAACGAAAACACTCAAAAATCCCCCAAATTCTCAGGTCAATGTAAGGTTGCTTCCTTCACGCATGAATAAAGGCTTCCTGTGTGTGGGTGGATGGGTTAAATGTTTTCCTATCATTTCTACCTGCAAAGTCAACAATAAATGGTTCCTAATTTTATTATAATAAGTCAGGTTGGAACAAGAGGAAACTAGTTAATTTCTGATTCCCAGCATTATACAAAACAGTATAAAATAATAAAAAAAAACTAAATATGAAATGTTTCATTATGAGCCTTCTTTTAATATTTAGAATTAAACGCTGTTTCAAACCTTCATCCTGCCCATTGGTTCCCAGTACGATCCTGCTCAGTGATGTCTCTCTCGGTTCACAAAGACTTCATTCAGACTACAAGAAACAAAAAATGCAAAATCAATGAGCTCCAAATTATTTATCTTGGATGAGGTCAGTGCTCTGCGTGCTCTGTCAGACATCCAAATAAACCTTAATACAACGTTTAAAAACATCTATGATAATAATAATGATTTAGATTTATAAGGTGCTTTTCGAGGCACCCAAAGCGTTTTACATTGGATCCATTATTCATTCACTGCTCATTCGTTCTTGGTGATGGGAAGCTGCATGTGTAGCCACAGCTGCCCTGGGGCAGCCAATCTGCGCCAACGGCCCCTCCGTCCACCACTGAACAATCGTACATTCACACACCAGTGATGCCGACACTGGAGGCAAGGACGGTGAATTGTCTTGCCCAAGGACACAACAACAGATTGACTGGGAGAGCAGGATTCAAACTCTCTGATCATTAGACGACCCGTTCTACCACCTGAGCCACTGCTATCAACATGGATTCCTACAAAAAAAACACAGTATCAGCATCTATAATCGCAGTAACTCTGCTCTGCTTTCTCCATGACTGGGGCAGTGATGGTTGGGAAGCTGGACACGGAGAGAAAACCAGTATCAGGAGATGAATTTAAACATCTGAAATAAGACAACTCCTGCAGCAGGAGAAAGTAACGGAAGAGATGTTAAAGGGGAAAAAAAAGTGCGAGCACATTGCTGAGTGTACGTGCTCTGCCTCTAAGCCGGTTAACATTGTAGAGTCCTGCATTATTTACGAGCTTGTCAAAAGGACATGCAGAGAGGATAAGACAACGCAGAAACAGCTTGAGGTACTTGCAACGCATTTGCAGAGTTAATCTGTGCCTGGGACAATTCGCTCGCTGCAAACTGAGACTGGCCACGGCGGCTCAGCTGATTATGCTAAGACAGATAAAGGCAGTGAGGCAGGGATGCACAAAGAACTCAGAGCATCTCACTTTTTTCAGCTGCTGAGTCAATTATGAATAAGATTTAGATGTGATTTTGATATGCACCTCACTTGAATAACAATTAAATCATTTAGAAATAATTTCCCTTCATCGAAATGTAAAGAGTGTTTTGGTGTAAAAGTTCAGCTTAAGCTCAGATGTCTTCTTCCACTAGATGTCTCATATCTGTACTGTATGCATACAGGAAAAGCCTAAGCACAAAGTTGAAACAGTCGTCTGAATTGTGTTGAGGAGCAAATGTGTGGAAAGCTACAGAAAAATAAAAAGGTGATGCGGTGAAATTTCCCAAGAGTAAAGTGGCCACCATGATTGTTTAGTTGAAGACTTCTCCTTATGCTGGCTAAACTGAGCAATCAGAAAAAAAAGAAATAAAGAGACCTGAACAAGATTCCAGTGATGGCTCTAGCTGAGCTCCAAAGAGCCGACGTTGAGACTGAAACATCAGGAGGGAAAGCTGTAAACCTCTGCAGATGTGTGGCTTTAACACAAGTCTTTACTTATGAGCTTAATTCTAAGGGCAGACAAAAGTCACCACCTGCTTCTTTATACTTTTGTTAAGAAAAATAAATAATCTCAAAAATGGGCCAAAATCACCCATGCCAGTAAACTGTATGAGTGGTAACACCATCCTCAGAAGGTGTTCCAAGATCTGAAACCTGATCCAGGACGCTCAGGACTGGCTCAAAACATCCCTTTATTGAAGGAAGACTGTGAAAGCCAGGAAAACACCTGTAAGGCTGAGGAAACACTGAACATCTGACAGTCGAGGTCTGGATGAAGTCGACCAGAAGACGCATGGGAATGTCTGCACACCAACGGTTTCCATCCAAGGGTAGAAAATCTTTTATTCCCTTCAAGGTGTCATAACCTGGTGTTTTACATACACCATCCTTCTTAAATTATCTTCAAATGAATTTTTAATTCTAGTTGGGTGGGACGAAATTTTAATGAGCTCATTTTAAGCTCTTTTTATCCCCAACTTTTGTTTGTCGTGAGAATACGCACGAGAGTTAAACCTGTCTGTCAGCGCGTTCACGAGGCAAACGTCAAAGTAAAAACAAAGTCTTATCAAGCAGACCAAGTGAAGGAAATGATGACCCAACAGAGAAAAACGTGATAAAAAAATAACGGTGCGGTTGATGGAGAGGATTCGCAAAGTAAAAGGGCTGGACTGATGAATATAAGGAGGGAACGTCTGACGCGAAGTTAACCAAACAGTGTTAGCTTTTGTAGCTACATTAGCAGCTTGTCCGTTCGTTTACTGGTCTACCATCATTTACTGGTCTCTTACACAAAAGATAATAAGTTACACAAGCAGCAACACTTACCGACTGCACATCCTCACTGATAAATATAATCCACTGGTTCCTGGTAGTGCTGTCCCTCCTGTTAGAGCACTGAAAACTCATGAATTTCTCAGCTCAGCATGGCAATTACACCCCCCCACCCCCCTCCTCCTCCTTGTCATCGTCCTCCTCTCTGACAAAGCTGGTCATAACTACTCCACGGCAGGTAACCGGCTGCTTTCAGGTGGTGCTAAAGAGGCTAGCTTAGCAGCTAGCAGCCTCTCTAGTTCACGTCATTCAGGGGAAAAAATCCAAACAGCATACTGTGGAGAGCGCGCTCTTGTGGCCGATTCTGGTGAGAAGAGAGAGCCCGCACTCAAAGATGAAGTCACTTTCACTCTCCGGAGTTTCTGGCACGTTTTTACTGAGGTCCTGTTCCAATACACATGTTTTAACGGGATTTCCGTGTGATGCTCCTTTAAACCAGGTGAGTGAATGTTGTCCGCATCCAACGTCTCTGTTGTCCAATCTTTTCCTTTTTTAAGGGTTTGATAAAGTAGCATTCAGATTATTTACTGTTAGATTGAGTTCATTCTGGGTGCTGAATCAATATTTAATTGCGCAAGAAGTACTGTGATGCATCAATTAATATTTTTACCCACCCCTAATCATAACTGAATTTTGATATCAAATGGCTGAAATGCCTCCTTATTCTTTAAAAACACGTAAACCAGAGTCCCCCCCCCCCATTTTTTTTTTAACAAAGGAAATCAATACAAACTGTTTCTTTTGTTTTTGTTTCCTCCTTTCCGCTATAATCCTCTCATTTCACAGCTAAACTCTGAGCACTGGTTGAGTGTGGGAATGAGCTGCTGGAAAAAGTTTTGTTATCTGACAAAGTTGTTGTCAGACCTGCTGGCCTGGGTCACCATGATTGTACATGGAGATGCATTCAGGTGCCTCTCCTCAACAGGACAGTTGCATTCCTTGATAAGGTGACAGCACATGGGTGCATAATTAATGACATGTCAGCGAGTTGGAAAAACAGCTCAGAAACGAGGCAGACAACATACATCATTAAACTTTAAAGGTCTGTCTGAACAAGAGCCAAAGCTGTCAGGAGCTTTGATATTACAGAGCAGCCATGGGGGGGGGGGGCGTGATGAAGGCTGGACTGTTTGAGGTCAGCCTCTATCCTGGATTTGTAGTGGCTGAAGATTCGCTGCACTCTGCTGTGTCCAGCTGCTGCAAGTTCCCACTCAGACAGCTTTCTAAAGAGGTTTGCAGACTTTCATTACGCCAAGCCCAAAGTGGAAAATTAAACTGAACTTAGTAAAACAAAGAGTAAGATAATTTGTGTTTGGTTCAGTTCCAAGGTGCAGAACAAAGTCGTTTCATGCTGGATTTCCCTCCTCGGTAAAAGGGTTGGGTATGGTAATGATATGATCTGCACTTTGATTGGTTATTATAACCGTATATAGAGAAACTATAGCCGTGTCTCAAACCTGGACCTGAATTCACCCATGTTCAGCAGGCAGACCAGCTTGGCTCATAGGTGTATCTGCTGGGGGAGGATGGGAGGGGCACGCTGTTTGCTTGATTGTGTGCTCCAGTTTGAGAGTATGAGTTGGGTTGCATTGAGTGATAAACTATGCAGAATAATAAGCTGATGTTTGATTCAGCCATTTTTGAAGAAAGAAAAGTGACCAGCCATGAACAGGAACTTTGATGCTCGCTCTTGACTTTCACATGGCCTCATCAGTGCACAGCAGATCATATTCCTGTATACCCCCAAAAGCACAGAAAAAATAAATTTGTTGTAATGATACTTTTGAAAATTAACTGAACAAATATCCAGTGAATAATTGCCAAAAAGTGTTGTTACAACAACAAATTAAAATTGACCGAACTCAGTAACTTCAGCTCGGGGCCCCCCCAGTGGCGTCCTTTCACTGTCATGAAGTTCATACTCCCCCTAACCCCCCACAGCACACAGACGTCTTCTCTTCCCGTCTTTCCTCTATTTTGATCCCTGAATATATTTCTAAGCTTTTACTAGCTTGTTGATGCTACTTTGCTACGTTGGTAGCAGCAGCAGCTCGTCTCCCTCAGCTCTTAGCAGAGTCCTGTGTCTCCTGCAGCGGACCATTTTATCTGCGTTTTGCGGGTAAATATGCCGTGGGTTATATTTTTCTCTGGTGTTGGCAGGTAGCAGGTAAGAATACAAACTTTTATTTACTTTTTGTGGACATGACAAGTGATTATTGAGCCTATTTGGCCGTGAGGCTCGGTGCTGCTTCACCCGGCACCCAGGCAGCACAAGTTACGTGAACCAGATCTTTACTCTGGTCCAGCAATGAGTTGGTTTTGAGAGCCAGGAGCTGGTGATTAGGTGGTGGGAAGCTAAAGAACCAGTTTTTATTTTGGTTCTGGTGTAAACCAGTGCTGGAAGCAGTTTGGTGGATAGGGGACCTGAGTGCTGTAAAGCGGTTTTTGTTGTTGCAAGATCTGTGTCGGGTCTGCTCAAGCAGACTTGCAGGTGCCGCTTACAGGCCAGAGACACCGGGGGGGACTATGAAGCATATAATCGCCCCGTAAACACTTTGTTTAGCCCCACAGGGGTTCTGAAAAACATTTATGGAGGTGAAAAAGTTACTGAGTTCTGCTTTAATTCCCTCATTTTTTATGCACAGTTTAGATTTTTCTATTTAGTGGTCTAGTGGTTTAATAACCTTTTCTTCTTACTTGATTGGTTTACTGATATTTTAAAGACCCACAACGTAACTTTTAGACCTTAAAAATATGCGTTCAACTGTTTTGATTGCACACCAACATTCATTATGCGCATTTTCAAACCATCAAGTGGGGTCCTGAGGCTCAGAAACTGCACTATTTAACTTTTGTATCCGGGATGGGGCCATGACGCTGCAGCTGACTATTGGTTGCACACCGTGTCACTTATAGTACTAGCAAACGGATATGAACCAGATATGAACACAGCAGGTGTTTTCAACGCACATCATCTTGGATTCAGTAAAGAAATGCAGGAAACATTATCAGAGCAAGAGAGGAAAAGAAGAGGGAAGGACAGAAGAAGTTAAGGTAAGACTGTCTTTTACTGGCTGGAGTGAATCACAGTACAGATATGATGCAAGATGGACGCTAGTTTAGCTGTCAGAAAACTGCTAAAAGTTCCATTGTGTGACTTTAAAAGAAGATTTGCACAAAAGAGCATGATCACATGCCGAACTGACTTAAGCACAAAAACAGTGTTAAGCTATAAAAGAATAAAAGGACAAGTTTGATCAGCATACATTATTCCTGAATCTGTCCAGTCTGTCATGAACATCTGCTGCATCACTCTACAACACATATTAGCTTATGTAAAAAAAAAAAAAAAAAATCCTCAGATTCCTTTGTCCTTACTCTTAACTTTTTAATGGTGATAACTGACCCTAAAAAAAGAGGAAATTTAGCCCATTTTATTTTCCCATTACTTATTGGTTTCTAGGATCTTGTCAATTTATTTTTAGTTGATGTTTGGTTGTTTTTTGGTCTTTTGTTCCCCAAAAAATAACTAAAAACTCATTATCTACTTTCTTCTAAATAAATAAATAAATCTCAGTCATTTTCACAGATTCATGGGACGCAACAGGTTTATTTTTCTAAATTACATTTTTTGCAGAGGTGAACATGTGCATGGCCTTTTGGGGAAATAATCTAACTTGGGAGACTGAAAGAAATTTATTTCATATTATTTCACCTTCTCAATAAATGTTTCTGAGCAACAATGGCGTGTGCTTGAATTGTTGGTCTGCAACAAGCTGTTAACCTATCACCATGGTTGCCTCGGAGCCCCAGGCTTCATCAACGGCAACAAAAAGGTCGACAAACAAACCCAAAACAATTATCAAAACAGTTATTGGTCTCCACTTTGGAGCACCTTTAATAGTGTGGAATAAGCTACGGGGAAACTAAAATCTAAATTGGCTTTTGTTTGATGCTGGCCCAATCATTTTAAAAAGCAGTTGCTTAATTCCCTCCTGACGTCTTTCTGAGGAGAAACTGCTTGCCTGCATTAGAGGTATTCATTGATTCATAGTTCCTTTCCACTAATTAGGAAACAACACTGAGTCTAGTTTGATCTATGCTTGACGTTTACAAAGAGACACCGCAAACACTGGTGGGGGACTTGTGCAAGAGCCGAGGTAATTAGTAAAAAACAATCCCAAGATTTGGAATTCAAATTCTTATGAGCATATATTAATACAAAATAAAAGTGACAAAACAACAGCTTTAAGGGAATTTTGGCTCAAATGTTTTCTGGGCAAGTCCCCAAAGACATACAAAGCTTTCCCTTTCATGTTAGCTTACCTGTTCTAGGTGTTACAAGAGAAGGTCCAACTCTTACATCATCAATGCTACAAGCACATAGTAGAAAGAAGTAGATAAAGGTCAAAGCCATAGGATCAGTGCCATTTTAATCAATGGATGAAGAAGAAAATGTCCCCTATAAAACAGATTCATGGCAAAGTGAATCAGAATAATTGGAGAAAGGGAGATGGAGAACAAGCAACGGCTGTGTTTTAGCGTGCACATAAAGAAAATGCACCGGTGCTGTTTATTAGCGTTGGTCGGAAATTAAAATACTGCAAGTACTCAGTAAGTGATTAATATATATACACATTATTCTTGAATATTTTATTTTCACTCATGATTATTTTCAGCTTCACTTGCCGTTTGATTACATTTAGCCATCTAAACCTCTTTGCTAGGATCAGTAGATTGTGGTTTACATAGAAACTTCTCTCTGTTTGATCCGTGACATCAAGAGGTCGTGACCAAAAGGTAGTATGCTACGCTACAGCGATGAAAAAGGCCTGGCCCACAGCCAGGGAGCAGATGAGTTTTTAAAAAGACCAGAGGAGAGCTGAAGAAGACACCCTTCCAGTTTGACATACAGTATCAGCCCAAATGCGTCAATACTGTGAGTCTTTTTGACTCATTCGGCTGGGAGAGTTTTAAGCAGAAAAGATACTTGAATCAGAAAAAAAAGATTCAACTTTAGTTTATGATGACATAAACCCTGAGTGTTCTTCCATACTGAGAAACTACTTCCTGCTTTAAACCAAATGTAGCTCCACTGTGAGAGGCAGCGAGGCAAGAGAGGCCTCTGCTCTGAAGAACTGTTCATGTTCAGAAGAAATATTCAAGCTCAAGAAATGTTAATAAAGACTGAGAAGATTGGACCAGTTGCATTCTTTTTTTCTTTCCTTTTTTTTTTTGTATACTTGAGACCCTTTTATGTGGGATACTTGGAGTGGGCCAGTCATAACTGGACTACCTCCAGTGGCACCCAGGTAAGCAGAGTTTCAGACTTTGTCCTAAAGATCAACAACATAACTTTTTAACCTTAAAAATATGTTTGACTCATTTTGACAACATTCGTTATGCGCTTTTCTCGAGCCATCGCTGCCCAGCAGCGTCCCGAGGCGATGAAACTTGGACACGGTGTGACATTGCAGCCAACCATTGGTTGCACACCACGTCATGTGCTACCAAACAGATATAAACTTGGTGTTTTGAACGCGCATCATCATGGTTTTGGCAAAGAAACACACCGCTGTTGTATGAATTTGTAAAATCAAAATCTCAGATAGGTCATAAATCAACAAGAGCCTGTACTACTTATGTCTTAAAGGCCAAGTTTTGCTTTCTTTATCTGTTCACAGTTCTATTTCTATTAATTTTGTATTGTCTTGTTGCCTGATTTTTTCTTTTTTAAAGTCAGTCTTAGGTGTGTCTTCCAAGAAGTGTGGATGATTTTAGTGTTCATCCGTAACTATCATTAAGTTTTTTGTGTTTTTATCTGATCTGCTGGGAACTACTGTACGGTGGAAATTAGCCATTGGCTAAATCTGGCATTATATAATTTATGATTTATGCTTAATAATGTGCATTGTCCCTTTTATATAAATAAATACAAATACAAAACATGAATGAAGGAAAAGAGGGAAAGAGCGAGGAAAGGACAGAACAAGACATACGACAAGAGTCAAGATAAGACTGTCTTTTACTGGCTGGAGTGAGCTCACAGTACAGGTAATATGAAGATGGATGCCAGTTTAGCCATTGAAAGGGGGCGTCACTGAAAAAAGTTCTGTAGTGCATCATTAAATCTTCAGTATGGAACCAAGCCATATAATCGGTTTCCATGTTAAAACTTATTAATCCGATAACAACCGCTTTCCTTTCTAGTCGATTCTGCTGCAAACAAACAAAGTCGGTTTTAAGAGCCAAAGCTTTTTCTCCAACATCCTAAGATGAGTGGTTCAGCTATTCTGGAGGTGCCTCTGGATACACAGTGAAAGATAATTTAAGTCTTCTCTTCTGCAAAGAGGAAGACAATGCAACACCTTACCAGCTCTTATTGTTGTCAGTTAACTCAATTTGTGGTTTAATCCCAAATAATAAGAGATGGATTGATGGCTAAGCTCACACTCATTTCATTGCAAAAGAAAATAAAGGCAACAAAAAATACTTCTTTTTTTTTTTATCCGAGGGAAATTTCAAAAGATGCTCAACAACTGGATCAGATGAAGGCAGAAATTTGGCCATGTCTCCCCTATGTCCACAGATGAGAACCCCATGAACACACCAGATGCAGTCCCTCCGGATGCTGATACACACTGCAAAAACTCAAATCTTACCAAGTATATTTTTCTAATTTCTAATCAAAATTTCTCATCACACTCAAAATCAGACAAAATTACTTAAAGAGAAACATTTCAGTGAAACACAGAAACAGAAAAAATTTTCTTGATAAGATTTCTTGAAATAAGACGCATCTCCTCAAATCAAATTCCTACATCTCACTGAAATGTTTCTCTTTAGGTGATTTTATCTTATTTTGAGTGTGATCAGATATTTTGACTAGAAATTGTTAAAAATATACTTGGTAAGATTTGAGTTTTTGCAGTGCAGGAAAGCAGAATACCAGTAACTTTTTAAAGAAAGAGATGCTGGGTAAGTTTATTCCTGTGTACAAACACATGTCAAGCGCAGCGAGTGCAGCATGGGCCTCAAAATGCAGAGTGCCTCAAAACCCTCATATGGGCACATTGTCCACAAACTGTCTGTTTAAGGGTAGGGTTGAGACAGCAGCTAGAATGGCCCGCTCTGCTTTTAATGAAGGTGCATCTGCCATGCTGACTGTTATGGAAAAGCTGTGGCTTCAAGCACAGCAGCCTTGCACCCATATCTTTATAAAATAAATAGCCAAAACTTCTAAAATGACAAATTCAACTTGTCCACCCTCTACATGACACAAATTGTCCTTTTTTGATCCTTGTCGAGAAACATCAGAATGATGGTTTGGCCTTATCTGGACTTTTGCTCTGCACTGCAAATACTCAAATCTTAGCAAGTATATTTTTCTAATTTCTAGTCAAAATTTCTCATCACACTCAAAACAAGACAAAATTACTTAAAGAGAAACATTTAAGTGAGATATAAGCAAAAAAAAAAAAAAAATCTTTTTACTTATTTTAGGAGTGGCCAAGATTTTTTAGCTTGAACAGTAATATGCTAAAAAAAAATTCTGCCAATGGCAAAATTTTCTTTGTAGGATTTCTTAAAATAAGAAACAAGATGCTATATCTCACTGAAATGTTTCTCTTTAAGTAATTTTGTCTTATTTTGAGTGTGATGAGATATTTTGACTAGAAATTAGGAAAATATACTTGGTAAGATTGGAGTTTTTGCAGTTTGAGTTTGAACTCAGCCCCTGATTGGAGGATTGCATAATGTGTGTGTCCACATTTCAATACCTGCTCCTGTCTAACGAAGACTGATCTGACAAAGTCACAGCTGCAAGGCGTTAGAATCCATCCTACTGTTGTTTTGTCTGCTCATGTATAATCCTGCAGATGATGGTGTATTCCTGTACATGTGCACAGATCACTATAATTCTTTAGAGGGGGAAAACCAGCTCTCAGAGCCGTTAGCTGTTAACAGAGAAACTGCATGTGCAGCAGTCTCACTTAGCTAGTACTGCACTGATGTGCCCTTGAGCAATGCGGTAAACCCTCAGCTCTTTATGAGGAGTTTTATGCAGATGTGAACGCCGTGCTGCTGCAAACGAATATGTTCACTCCAGTCTGAACACCTGAGCAATCAAATAACTGATGGTGTAATTAGCGTTAAACATATTTCAGTGCTGTTCAGCTGCAACCCGAGGCGAAGACATGCTGCTGATTAAAATCTGTCTGCATGCTCATTTGCAGCTCTGTCAATGCATGAGATCAGTGCGCATGTTGTCGTGGTTAATAAGCCTACAGCCGCCACTGCTTCATTTAAACGTGACTCTCAGGCCATGAGTCAGGGAATGGATCATTAACTGGGAACCAGTATGCCCTCATTTCCAATAAAAATACTTTCAAATAATAGGTTTCCTCTGGATGTACAATAATGCTGAAGTCCAATGTATCAGAAACATGTCCTACGTTGCTCCCCGATATGAACTTTGGAGTATAGCAGAGTAATTAAGGATCATTTCTCCCTAAAGCAAAAGTAAGCTGAGTCCTAATGCTTTTTAAAAGGCTGTTTTTTATGATAATGAAAAAAAGATGGAAGTCGGTGGAACCTGCAACGGAGACAACTGGGACAAAAACAGGCTCAGATGTGGGACAGACTGGAATACCCTTGAGCTCAGCTGCTGCATAAAAGCATAAAGCAAACACTGATGATTTTTTATGGGATTATACAGTTAGAGATCAACTAGTCTGAGGAAGACATTGTTTACTTTGGTTTGGGGATGTTAAGGTCAAGGTTTGAGCAGGTTACGAGGACAAGAGCCAAGAAAATTACTCTGTCTCTGGCAATCAAGTAATGTCGTCTTTCTGTGTGACCTTGCTGCTGGAGGCTGCCAGCCGAGGGCCGACGTTTCAGGCAGACTACTACGAGTTGCTGCTCAACTCGGTTTTTTTATCTTTGAAAGCAGGATGATCATCCTTTGTGGCAGGTAGATCAAGCTCTTTTTTTTCTTCAGATCCGCAACTAAGGTTTTATATATAAAGCCAAAAATAGTTCAAAGTCATCTGCCACGTTTCCGTGATTTGTATAAAAAGTTTGTAGCAACTCAATTTTCTTTGTAATTTAGGGCAGCTCATTCTTTACCTCGTAGTTTTAAAGTCCAATGCTTATAAGACATCAGAAATGAAGAAAAATAGCCAGATACTCCATGCAAAGGCTGCAAACAAGATTCTTTAATCCAGAATCATCATGAAAAGTCAATTTCTTTAGTTTGGGCCACAACCCCACGTCTATGATTTCACTCCCAATCCATCCTTTCTGAGTTCTTCTGCCACCAGAAAGACAAACAGACAAGATTACCAGCCAAAACTAGAAAGCGTATGAAGCTAAGGACACATTTTGGGACTTGCATGAATGTTTTGTAATTTGTACCAAATTTTATGAGTGAAAATAAGTGCAAGTATAAATCTTTCCTTATCAAATTTATAAAGTGCAAATCAAATCTGCGACTGTGGATCAATTCTGTAAATCTGAAAATCCAAGTCAGTTCTGCAAGTGTGAGACTTTTGTCTCATCACTTATACACAAAACAAACAGCCAAGAGATCCTCTCGTCTTCAGATTTATTATATTCTATGATTCTATTATTACATTATATTATTAATTGGCAGCTAATTAAACTGCTATATTAATAAGGCTTGATTTGATCATGTAAAGCCTTCAGTGGCTGCGTTTACATGGAACGTCCGGTCAGAATAAAAATTCATCATGTGAACATCTTTGCTCATCAATTTGTCCTGGATCCCCCCAAAAAAGGGTGAATCTAATCAAGATGGGTGGGTTTAACCTTTTTCATTGTTGGATCAGCAGGAAAAACATCAACACTCATGTTTTTCACATGCTAAAAGCACATTTGGATCATGTTAAAGGTCATAGCTGCAACTTTTTCATAAAAAAGTACATTTTTCTAAAATAATACATCCACAGAACGTCTACAGGGGTGCACAATATAAGTGTTAATTTTACAGATTTTTTTATAGCATATAAATAATCAGTTTTGACGGGTCCAAAATATATACATGTATGTATTTACATCTGATTACCATACCAACGTCTACCATTAGCAATACTACCAATACTTCTCCATGTAAACATAGCTACTGTTTACCCTTTTGCAAGACAAATGGGAATATTTTAGTAGGTGTGACCAAACTTTTAACCCCTGGGTAGTTATTTCCCCCCATAATCATAAATAAATAGCAGTCTGCATCTCTCACTTAAAAAGAAGCTTCTTTTTTTTTTCTCAAATTCACTTCTAACCATTTAACCTGGTACCAGGAAAATCACATGAAGAATGCTTTTATCAAAATCAAATAAAAAGATGTATTTCTTTGGGGAACTGGATCTAATTTAAACACTGGACTGAATATAATATCAACCTAGAGCCATAAAAGAAGTGTCCTTCCTCTGACATTCAGGACTTGGCTTCTACATTATCATGGATGAACTATTGCTAACTGTCTCACAAGATGCTTAAGTTTGCATTCAGTCCCATTTATGCACAAATTTCTTAGATTATTTTTGACTTCCAGTCAGAAATTCCTCCTTCAGTACTTCTTAGGTTGTTTTTGATGAATGATTTTAACTAGAACAGTGTTTCCCAATCCTGGTCCTGAAGTACCTCTGCCCTGCATCTCTGGGGATTTCCATACTTTCACACGCATGACTCAAATGATTGGCTCATCAGCGGCTTGCAAAGAACTTGACGAGCAGTTCATTTAATCTGCATCAGGTCTGCTGGAGTTGGACAGAACTCAAACGTGCAGGGCAGGGGTACTCAAGGACCAGGATTGGGAATCACTGAACTAGAAGACGACTTTAAACTGTATTGGTCACCTGAAATATTAGTTCTGTTCATGCTTTATAGGGTTATGGGGAACTCACAAGGTTGCTGTAATCAATAGCATCTCTGCTGAGGGAAAACATTACGGCTAAGAAGGAGAATCTCACAAATATGTTCTTATCTAGAGGCCAAATACAGACTTTAAAATTTTTGTAAACGAATCAGATTCCAAGAGGCTGAAGTTTAAGGAGGTAGAGGGTTCCCATCTTGTATCTTGTTCCCATGCCCCATGGATTAACAAAAAAAAAAAAAAAATCCAATCAGTGGGTTCGTCACCAAACAGCACCTGTTATACACATACCGGCCACTTTATTAGGTACACCTGTCTAACTGCTCCTTGACGCAAATTTCTAATCAGCCAATCACATGGCAGCAACTTAATGCATTTAGGCATGTAGACATGGTCGAGACGATCTGCTGCAGTTTAAACCAAACATCAGAATGGGGAGGAAAGATGATTTAAGTGACGTTGAACGTGGCATGGTTGTTGGTGCCAGACATGCTGGTCTGAGTATTTCAGGAACTGCTGATCAACTGGGATTTACACGCGCAACCATCTCTAGGGTTTACAGAGAATGGTCCAAAAAAGAGAAATTACCCAGTGGGCAGCAGTTCTCTGGGCGTAAATGCCTTGTTGATGCCAGAGGCCAGAGGAGAATGGTCAGACTGGTTCCAGCTGATAGAAAGGCAACAGTAACTCAAATAACCACTTGTTACAACTAAATATGCAGAAGAGCATCTCTGAATGCACAACACATCCAACCTGGAAGCAGACGGGCAACAGGAGCAGAAGACCACACCGGGTGCCCCTCATGTCAGCTAAGAACAGGAAACTGAGGCTACAATTCACACAGACTCACCAACATTGGACAACAGAAGATGGAGTAATGCTGCCTTGTCTGATGAGTCTCTATTTCTGCTACGAAATTCGGATGGTAGGCTCAGAATTTGGTGTCAACAACATGAAAGCATGGATCCATCCTGCCTTGTATCAGTGGTTCAGGTTGGTGGTGGTGGTGTAATGGTTTGGGAGAAATTTTCTCGGCACACTTTGGGCCCATTAGTACCAACATGGCCTGGTTTAACCACCACAGCCTACCTGAGTATTGTTGCTCACCATGTCCATCCCTTTATGACCACAGTGTAGCATCCTCTGATGGCTACTTCCAGCAGGATAATGCGCCATGTCGTAAAGCCTGAATCATCTTAGGGGCCGTTCACACGAGGACAATTGCGGGTAAAAATGGGAAACTATTTCATCAGAAGTGCCTTTTGTTCACACGGCAACAGCGTTATTCTGGGTTGAAGACGCAAAAATCTGAAGACTCATGCCAAAGTGGAATTCCTGAGGACGCAACGCTGTTGCGCCCTCATCTGCACGGTCCAAAACGCAGAAATGATGGTGGACCCACAGACCTGCTGACGCCGTGCTCACGTGGCATGCGCGTAACGTCACACAATACAGGAAAGACAACAATGTCAGACTATGTAAGCCCAGCAGAGATCCACGTTACGAGCTTGTAATTGAGTGTTGTTTGAAGAAGTAATTCTACCTCCTCATCTGTCCACACAAAGTTCCTCCTCGCCACTGCCATAGTTGTTTTGATTTTGAACGGGAGGTTCTCATCATGGATGTGCAGCCGACAAATCTGCAGCAACTGTGTGATGCTGTCATTAATATTGAGCAAAATCTCTGAAGAATGTTTCCAGTATCTTGGTGAATCTATGCCACGAAGGATAAAGGCAATTCTGAAGGCAAAAGAGGTCCAACCCGGTACAAGCAAGGTTTACCTAATAAAGTGACTGGTGAGTGTATATTGGTTAACGATATCTGTCGATATCAATATTCAGTTTTAAAGTCAATATCTGCGATACCTATAATATTGTGCATCTCTAACTAATACTAGTGATAATAATATCCTAAAAAATGCTAAATATCTCAATTAAATCCCGACAGAAGTTGGAATGATTGAAACGCTGCAGAGAAAACTGAAAAAATAAAGAAATACAAAATAAGCTGCCACTAAAAGTAAAGGACTCTTTTGTGAAGAGGATACAGTAACATTTAGATGAGTGTGTGAAGAGGGTGGGCTTAAGAAAAGATGAGGGGTATATTAAGCAGCTCCATGCAGGAGCATGCCAACGGGATCATAGGAATTCCACATGAATTGCTTTCATCTGCTTAAAATTCAAAACTCCCTTCTGGTTCAATCCATGTAATCAGCAAACCTAAAAACTACCATTCCCACTTCTAAAACACACTGGAGCCAATTAACTGCAGCTGAAGTATAAGTTATGTTGTGCTGCTGTCTGCCAATTTCCGCAGTACAAAACAGATTAACATCAGCGGTGGTTTTGCTGCCTGATGTGTTGGCTTCATCTTAACAATCAGGAGGAAGAGAGAAATAACAGTGAGAATCAATCGAAATATTTCTGTTCCTCATATTTTAGAACTTTTCCCCCAAAAAGCGAAATAAGTTATCTTCCTGGCTATATATACATATATAGATAGATAGATTTTACAGATCATCACCCATCAACACTGTAACAATTTGCTGTAGACCAGTAACTTCCTCCAACTTTAATCTGGAACCATCAATCTGCAGGTTTGGGTAAAATTTTACACACAGTGGAAAGTACAAGTTAACATGTGTGCCCAGGTTTTCATAGACCACCTACTGTAGTTGTTTGAGACAATAATGCAATGACTGAAATGCACATGCGTTTTTATATGCTCCTTTGAGAAGAACCACTGTGCACTTTGTTTTACGAATTTCACATGAATTGCTATCACTTTTGTGAAATTGACTGAGAAACATTTTGTAATACATTTCAAATGGATTCACTTTGGTCAATAAATTCAGAATGTCTTCAGTGACGCATATTGTGATGTATTGTAGATTAAATTTATTCCGATATATTGATTGTTACAGAATTGCTGTATTGTGATATTATCGTTATTGTAGGCAAAATATTGTAATAGTATCGTATCGCGAGGTACCTACTGATTCCCACCTAATTATAATACAGATTTTCCATTTGATTTTGTTTGCGGTTTTGTTGCAGCAGCTCGACACCAACATACAGTACTACTTCACTTCCGCCAGCTGGCACAGTCCAGCGGGTGTTACATGTGCGCTTTAATCAGCGCCACTGCAACAGGGAAGGAGCATGTGCAGAACAGACAGAATTAAGTTAATGAAGTTATGCTGGAGGAATTATATAATTCAGAATTAAAATGAGAATCAACCAGCCACTTAATTCAGGCTTTAGTTTAATTCAAAATTATAATTTTTCATTCGGAATTAAGAGTTTACAAGGTCGTTTTAAAGTTAAATTAATTTAATTCCGAATCAAAAATGAATTGAAAAACTCTCATGTCAGCATGGCCTACGATCCCGTACAGATGATACTTTTTTTTAAAGCGGACTGGAGTTCGGAACACCTGCGAGTACGGTACGTTTGGGCAGGTGTGAAAGTGGACCAGTTTGTTTTGGTCCGGTCTAAAGAACAGTACCGAGGCCACCTCCAGAGGTCGGTCTCAGTACGGTTCCATGCGGACTCCAGTACGGTTCGCTGACGGTGAGGACGCTGCGCAGCCTCGATTCAGCCCATTTACAGCAGTTCCATTCATTCATGAAACAGAAGCTACCGGAGAAGTCGCCAAAGATGTCTCTGAAATACAACATGGTTCAGGTTAGGAGCTTAGCCCGTAGGTCTTACAATTTTGATTGCAACACATCTTCTCCTGGGGAGAGAAAAGAAACTTGCAGTGCTCTCGTGCCGTATGCGAGTTTCATGCTGTAACAACAGCAGTATTTGTGCTTGCTGCATAAGTAATGATAATAATATTGCCACAATTACATGCAGAAGAGCACAACAAATATATATAGCCGTTTTTTTTTTCTGCCGGGATTATTCTTCTTCACCTGCTTCGCCATCAGCTTCAACACAAAACACAGTATTTTCTGAACAGCGCCGCCATGTGCTATAGCAGTTGTTTCTTTTGCAGAAATGCTGGTGTGAATGTGAACAGGACTTGTTGAGAATTGCAACATTGTTACAACTTTTGGGCCAAACCGAACCACTGTAACAGGTGTGAAAGCACCCTTGAGTCTGCTTTGCATAACTCAGTAAGTCAATGGTTACATGGCTTGAAACTAGAAAAGCCCGGGTCTGCAGCCCAGACTTTTGATGCATTATAAAACAAAACACAGAGCCTTAATGGAAAGCCACACAACGGTAAACATGACCCTGTGACATGTTGCTGCATCAAATTCAAGCCAACGTATATAATGAAACAACAAGAGCACAAATTCCAACATGAAAAGGCACAAACATATAAATCTAATATATAACTTTCCTTTTAAAAGGGAGAGCACAAGTTCAACAAATGCTTTCCTCGAAAAAAAAATTTTCTCGGGGACAAACAGAATGATAAATTCAGGCATGTATAAAAAAAAAAAGATATGAAAATCAGCAAAGAGTAAGAAAAACGGAGGCAGAATAAGGAAGTTAGTGTTCCATGGATGCTTTTAGGTACAGATCTCTGCTCTACTCTCTCTGGTGCGATCACTTTGTGACTCTTGCTGTCAGAAAAGAGGGAAAAAAGAGCAAGAGAAGGGAAGTGATAATAGCAGCAGACTTGAAGCTTTCAAAACAAGTCTCAAAATACATAGGCCATGTTTCAAAACTGTGTTTGATAAAAACAGCTGGTACAACCGAGATACATTCACATAGACCGTACAGCAGCAGTATGACACTTAAAGTCAGCAAGATGCTACCATTAAGTGCAATAATACTGACAGCTGTTTGAGCCAGGCTCCAGTGGACCCCCATTAAAGGAATGTGAACTTTAACACATTTTCCCCACAACTCATTATGGTTTTATGTACTCATTCATTCCCTCTGACCACTGCAGTGGTCATTAAAAAGAAAAATATTCTTAACAGGCAAGTTTTGCACAAGAAAAAACAACGTTCATTTTAAGATTCACCAGGCAAATTTTGCTGTCCCAACTGGCAGATTTATTTATTTATGTTTTGCTTATATCTAAGATTATTTGGCTTATTTTAAGTGGGGCTATCTCTGCAGAAGGAGAGAACAGAGCAGTGATGATATGCAGCAAAAGGCTGAAGCTGTAATTAAACTTCCGCTTACGCAACAAGATCCCATTGTTGACACGAGGCAAATGATGCACCAGGTGAATTCCAGACATATCTGTTTAACATTGTTAGAGACCGTGCAAAGCACCCCAGCATCAGCTCCCCCAACAAAGACGGTCAATCTGCCATTCCAAAAACACTATGCAAGAATGTTTAAAAGGAGAACACATTGAGTGCATGACTTTAATAAAGACTATGGACCCAGAGTCCACAGACCTACATACAGGACACCAGAAAACCTGGTCCAGAAAGTAGAAATCCTCTCCAGCAGTTGTTCCAAATCATCAATAAACCAGCTGAATTTATAGTACAGCTTCTTGACAGGTAGATATGCTAGTCAGTGGGGATGTGACGAGATCTCGTGCCACGACATCTTGTGAGATTATATTGTGCCAATATTACTCGTTTACCTGAAAAGTTGTCTCACAGGTCACCTGTAGGGGGTATTATTGCACCTGTGCAATGTCTAGCCTGCTACAAACTAAGAAGAAGAAGAGCAGCAGTCTGTTGTGAACTTAGAGAGTTTGTTGCTATATTTTGTGAGTTTTCAGATCCCTCTTTTTTTCTTTTTTTTGAAAAAAGCAACTAGCAAGAAATCTACCGACTTTTTGGTATTGGAGACTTTTGGACTTTTTGTTTACTCTTCTTTAACAGCGGGTATTCTCGCAGGTCCCTCGCTCCTTCAGACACACGGTGGCTCAGTCCTCACCAAAGACTGGAAATAAAATGGACGAAGTATCCGGTTATGTCTGAATAGAGGAAAGTGAAGCCAGTTGGCCGTGTCACGTGTGTTGTCACGCCCAGAAAATACTAAAATGGGCAAAGTGCGGCCGCAGGGCAAGTGACTGACAGCCAACGTACTCTGGGCTAAAACTTGAAACTATCAGGAGCTAATGAAGATTAGCCTCCCAAGCGGTGGAATAATGTTAAAACATGTTTGGAGTTGCTACTAGCTGACTAAAAACCACCATTTTGCTACTTTGCTGCAGACTGAGACCTTACCAAGAGCAAGCAAGGAGCTAACTGTTAGCCACCGGTCAGCAGGCCGGCTTCCAGTCTGCCACATGTCAATCAAAAGGACACGCCCCTAATTATGTGTAATGTCAAGATTAAATAACATCTAAACAGATGAGATATAAAAAACCCTCACAGTTGACATGAAGGTAAACTTGACCTATTAAACCTAAAATGATTTTTTGAACCAGGCTGTAAACATGTTTATTTCTGCTGTGAAGTTGGCCTTTTTAACATGGGAGTCTATGAGGATTTGCTCCGTTTTGGAGCCAGCCCCCTGGCGGATCAAGAAAGAATTATAATTAAAAACTTGACTTCCTGGTTTCACGCTTTTCCAGCGGAGTTCGCCCCGTGGTCCTCACGCAGCAGCGTCTCTGCTCCCAGCTGCAGAGGAGGAAACGTGCACCTCTGCTCTATGTAGCGTTGACAATTTAGCCACTTGGTTCCTATTAGGGCTGGGAAAAAATATCAATACACTGAAATATCGTGTTATTTTCATTTGCAGATTTCATATACTGTAGTGTAGATATTTTAAAATGCGATATTGATCTATTTTACCGATGAAATGTTGCAAGATTTCACTGTCATCTTATGAAATTTTGCGAGATTTCACGAAAGCCCACGAGATTTCGTGAATGAACGATGTAATCTCTTTCATTGGTAAAATAGATCAATACCACATCTTTAGATATCAACATGATATCAACAAATGAAAATATTACGATATTTCAGTCGATATTTTTTTCCCAGCCCTAGTCCCTGTTTAGCAAGTTTTCAGAACTCTAGCGACTTTTTTCAAAATGTGACTAGCGACAAATCTAGTGACTTTTTCTGACTGAAGTGAAAACGTGTTTCTGCTCCGTGCTCAGACACGCCCCTCCGTCCTTATGCAACTCTGAGGCTTGGTCCTGAAGCAGCAGCCGTCTGCGCTGTCTCCGAGCAGGAGACACACCTCTGCTCCATTAACCAGGCTGGTTGAGCCCACCCTGGCTTACTGTCAGATATTGTCAGATATTATTGTGGACCAAAAAAACAGAAAGAAAAAGGAAAAAAAAAAAAAAAG
This sequence comes from Atherinomorus stipes, assembly GCA_023101725.1. NCBI lineage: Eukaryota > Metazoa > Chordata > Actinopteri > Atheriniformes > Atherinidae > Atherinomorus > Atherinomorus stipes. The sequence goes on along the minus strand of JALJCO010006407.1, from coordinate 94,142 downwards.
ATTAAACTTGTAGCATTTTTTACACTTAAGAAAATATTGTCAGGGTTTTTTTGTTCTAAACATATTTGTGTCGTCTTTTTGCCTCTCCTGACATTACCTCACTCTGCTGCAGCATCCATTGCAACTATATGTTGATATGATGGTATATGGCCAATCAACCTTATGGCCAATTATGAGAATTAGACGATAACATCTAATGATTTCCAACGACTTTTCAGGCAGCCAATAGCAACTTTTTTAACTGAGGAGTTGGCAACAGTGACTCTATGAACCAGACTGAAAATGAAATGCTCAAAGATCCACTGGCTGATCTCAACCTGGCTAACTGTCAGATATTAAAGTCCAATAATGAATAGTATGGATTAAAGTTGTTTTGTCCACACTTCACTCTTTAAGAAAGTTAAACGTTCTGTAGCATGTTGCAGACTATTAACTGAAAACCAAACTAGTGTCTCTGTTTGCACTTCTTTGACTCTGTACTGACAGAGTAGTACTTTGGTTGTAGTTTTGCACACATTGTGCTTAAAAAAAGAAATATTTAATTCTATTTGTGGAAAGGAGTTCAACTGTGAAAGCTGATGCTTTAGTCATGCATGGATGCAAACATTTCTGAATGCACCTGCATTGTTTTGTGACTGTTATATAAAGGTGTTAGTTTTTTTCAAGCTATATTATTTTCGTTTTGTCAAAAGTAATGTGAAATCACATCTCGTTATCGCCAACCAAACATCGTCTATCGTCTTGTGAGTTGAATGTCTCATCACACCCTACTTGTCAGTGAAAACACTTGCTTTAAATGTACAATCAGATCCAAAAACATGCTGGGGATTTTTCTTTCTGGCACCTGGATTTTCCACCTCTGCAACAGGTCATTTATCGTTTATTACTGGAAAACATGTGATGATGACAGTATTTATTCCTTTTTCAGACCCCGGTCTATCAGGGACGATGTTTTAACTGTATCCAATCTTAATGAACATGAATAGATTTCAAAGAACGGTTGATTTTCCTGCAGGCGCTGCCAAGGTTCTCTGCAGGACTGAGAACATGTGAATTATTTACCTCACACACCAGATAATCACAGCGGATCCTCTGTAATCAGAACACAGGACACGTCGTGATGCACACAAACTCACAAGGTCAGTTTTATCTGAGGTTAGAGAACATAGACTCTCAGCTCAGGAACCTTGAAAACAAACACTGAAGAGTATGAAGAGTAAAAAGAAATGACGGGAGGTAACGGAAAACTGGCTTTTATTTCTACTTCAGCATCTACAGCAGCAAAATATGCTTATACCATGAATACTATGTATATACTATTCTGGTTTTATATTTCTTGCTTTGGCTCAGATGTTTTTCTCCAACATTTCTATGAACTGACTGGGAATTTCCCCTTGTTGCTCTTGCACCCCCCTTCATCACTTTATGCTATCTCAGTGCTGGTCTTAACCAACCATTTTTTCTCTCTTTAAGGTTCTCCCTTACACCTGATCAGCCGCAGTATGGAAGGTGTGGCCATCAACAGTGCTGAATAATAATGTTAGTCTATATATTTCTCAAAATGGTGTACAGTATATGTTGTGGTGTATTTCTAGAATACAGTGAACTCCCATTTTGTGAAGAAACATGGCAAATATTTGACAGTAGCTTCCATCTATCACTCCTTAAAATGGAGAAAAGAAAAAGATTTATTGATGCAGAATCAATATATTATCTGTTCTTGATTATGCCTAATTTTTTTTTGCATTGTTTTTAACTTTCCTACAGTATGTTGCATCTTGGAGCCTTTCACACCACGTACAGTCTTAATTTATCTATACATTGGCCATTTATCTGAGAGCTTATCAGTTGTATCTTTACCAGCACAATTATCCTGTTCAGGGTTAAAGGATTCCACCAGGCATTGGACAAGTAGATGACACCCTGAACACACACGCACACAAGATTTCTTTCTTCTGATCATATAGTGTGGGGTGTGCACTACGGAGCACATCCCACACGTTATGATTCTTCAGCAGAGAATCGGGTTCTTAACGGTCAATATTCCAAATCTCATGTAGTCAAACAAGATTTTGGGAACGAGACTTTTAATGTAAACAAACATGGTGGACTTTTCCGCCTCTTTCTGAAGAAAAAAAAAAAACACAAAATGATATTTTGTGTGGAAAAAGTCATGGAGACAGCAGGGATGTGGGCTATATGTCGCAAGTTGGAAGTGAATAAAAATTGCCACAGGAATGAGATAGCTTGGAGAGCAGGACTGTGAGCGATGGCTGTGCTCGTTTGTTTGGTTTTTCTTCCTCTTGCATCAGTCAGCTGTTAGCTGTCACGTATTGATTGGCTGTTGTTCTGGTAGCCTACATGTGATTTCTCAAAGTGGGAAGCGTTTTTGGACTATGTTGTTTTCTCACAGCTGTGAACACACTGTGTGTTTGGATCTTCTCAGAACACCACACACACACACACCCACGCACACACCCACACACACACACATTAGTTTTTATTTCCCCGTGGGGTACATCCATTGACATATTGCATTCCCTAGCCCCTTACCCTAAACCTAACGCCCATAACTTATTGCCTAAACCAAAACCTTGTCCTAATCCTAACCAAAACCTCATTGTAACTTAATCTCTAAAACGTAATCTTGACCCTCAAAACAGGGTTCGTACCAATGGGGGCCGGGAAAATGTGCCCACGAGGGCAAGACGTCCCCATGGTGATGGTAAAAATCTGAAACACGGTCCCCACAATGTTGCAAAAACGCGCCCACACACACAACAGGATTTCTAGTTGTAAATATTAAACATGTTACATTATCTACGATCTCTAATTCCGAGGTCTTCTGAGCAGATCAGACCAGACAAAGTCACTCTTAACTCGTCTCACACCACAGGAAGATCGGACACAATATCGTTTGCAAACATCCAACTATCAGACCTTTGCTGGCTTTGATCTTACGGGACATCGGGACAAGAATCTGTAAAATTTAGCTGAAGTTTGTACCTCCCTTTAGGGTGCAATGGGAAAGTTTTTGATAGTCATCTAGTTCTGCATAAAATGGCTGTGGATGCAGGTCTGAATCTGCACCAGGTTGGCTCAGCTTCAATGGGAGGACAACACCTGGGTGTATGCACTGACTTTCACTGAGGATGCTCTGGGTGAAGAAAAACAAGCACAGCTTGCCTCTTCCCTTATGGAAACTCAAGTTTACTGATCATACGTCTCACCATCAGAGAGTTGTGATTATCAGTAACAGCCTGGATAATAATCTCTGTGTTTTATGGTGACACACCTGAAGTAGAACTGTCTGGACTAAAAAGTTTTACTCCCCAGTGTAAAATCAAGTGGGAAAAGCTTTAATCAGCTTGCTTTAGTAGGTGTGCAGAAGTTAAAGAAATAAAAATGCTACTTTTGGTTTTCAAATAGAGATAGATGCACATGCTCGCCCTCACTGGATCATCAGTAGGGTGACGGTACTTAATCATGTCAAACTACTGTCGTCTTATCAGTTTATCAAATAGCTTCATCAACTGGTGGATCAATATGATAAAAACTGATTTTCTAACAAGCAGAAATGTGTTAACTGTCTCATCATGTTGACTAATTAATAGGCTCATATAAAAATGGTTTTGGCCAAGTGTTTTTACTTTTACAAATCCATGTTAATGATAATGGTGTCCTGAAATAATCACATGTAGACGTGATTTAAAGCAGCGAGGACTGCCTCAATCCATTGACAAGAATGACAAGCACAGAGAGGGGTGAAAAAAAGGGCTTTGCGTGAGTATAATAATCAATCGTACACAGCTGACTGATAATGCAATTTTTTATCTTTGCATAGAGTGGACCGTGGATGACACTGGATTGGGCAAAATGAGCGAATTAAAAAGGATTTAAGTAGAACTATGAAGATCTTCTCAACCAAATGGTGCTTATCATCCTATTAGTGTGCTGGACTGTGAGCAGATACGAGGCATCATTCTGCACAGAGTGCTTTAAACAAAAGGTCTTATTTGCTAAAGAGAAGCCGAATCACAGAAAGTCATTTTTCAAAGCTGCATCATCGCTGTCTTTTCTTGGACATACATAATGTTTAAAGTACTGCCATTACTCTGAACGGTGTGTTTGTATTCGTAGTTGCACCAAAGCAGTTTCTATCTCGTAAATGTCAAAGTGATTTTTCATTCCTGGTGACACAAATGCCACAAGCAAGCCGTTTGGCAAAGGAGCTACTTTTTATTCTAATGCGTCTTATTATTTGCATGTGGAAGTGTTATCAGTCTGCCGGATTTATTCAGCTCATCATGATTAACGATAAAGATGCTCGTGATTAAAGCCTTCTAAGATCATTTAAATGACTCAAGCGTGACTGAAGGTATATCATCCTGTCTCAGTATTGATTGCACACCTCTCTTACCTTAAATATGGATGAAGATGTGTAATCATTGATTGGGGGGGGGGGCTTTTTGTCTCAGTTCTGGTGTTTTTATATATCAGGATATACTGTCATTATAATAGCGCTCTATAAAATATTTTTATCCTAAAAACTATTTTGTGTGCTTATATAGTTGAATATTTTGGGGTATATTTCAAGTGTCTCATGGGTCCGTGTACCTTGTGGCCATTCATTTTTTTGTGTTATCAAAAAAACAAAATCCATCCAATATCTGATTTTTGTTTGGAAGAAGGTAAAAAAAAAAAAAAAAGAAAAAGAAAATCTCCCATTTGTTGTTTGGAAATGGAAAAATGGAAAATGAGCCTTTATCTGTTTTTGTATTACAGATTTATTTTCACACAAATCTGGAAATCAAATTCGACCGCAATTCCTTTCGTAAAGCTCAAACCGGAAGAACCTTCTTCTGCTGTGTTTTACGTTAACAGGAAAAACAGATGGCCGAGAAGTACACAGACCCTCAAGTCAGTTTGTTGAGTTGGTTTTGTTGTGTTGCATGTTGAATGTACAATGTGTGATTTATTCGTTTAGATTTTGTGTGACTCAAACATTTTTGTTTCTGCTTATATCCCAGTATTTTGTCTTGAGATGTAAAACTAAGTGAGTTTATGGGGAAGTGCTATAAAAGTAAAAATCCACATATTCCTTCTATAAAGACTCAGAATGAGCATCTTAGTGTCAATAAAACCAACATACTGCTTAAACATTCCTGCCTACATCAGTGGAGATGAGGTGGAATACATTTCCTCTGTGGTTGAGGAAGCTGAGACACATACAGTACAGTTGACTGATATTTTTAGATAGATGGATTTTTTTTGTTTGTTTTCCTCCACTTTTCTGTTTTTCCTTTGCCAAAGAGCCTTTGTGAGACCTGTTCAAGGACAACGGATGAAAACAAGCCCATTGGCTAAATCTGGCATGTTTACACAAGTGTTCCTTTTTCAATACGCTCTGTCCCGCACAAATAAACAGGTAAATGAAAATAAAACAAATAAATTTAACTTTACCGGGGAACTTGAAACCTAAACTTCGAAGTCACTCCTATGGGGAAATCCTTTGATTAAATCGGCCTAGAACAGCATTGAGTCAAGTGATATTGATGAGCTGGGGTGTCTGAGGTGTCGGCAGAGTTCAAAGGAAACAGAGGTGAAAAACCTCCCTGTTAACCATCTGGCAAGAGATGTAGAGGTTTCCTCAGCTTTTTTTTTCCTAAGGTGTGAAACTGCTAAAGACTATCGTAAGGATGCTGGAAACTAGCAATCAGAGACCTCACTGATCATCAAAATACATAAAACTACAGGTTTATTACAGCCTGTGCTGGCTTTAAAGATCAGATGTTCAAGGACTAAGAATAAAGTAAAGATACAATCAGTCAGCGACACTCTACTTGAGATGAAAGTAGGGATGTCCCAGTATCAGATCTTAATTACACCATCATTATGGCCAAAAACATCTGTGATAACAGTGATGGGGATATAAGGGAAAACCAATTTTATATATCAAATAATTCACTCTTTTTGTCTTTTAGTGATTCAATTAGCAGCAAAGGGACTGGAACAATCTGTTTTTTTCCCTTTCATTTCATCAGGTAAGATCAAATCACAATATATTTAATACAATATCAAGATCCTATATTTTTAAATATGACTATTGCCAATATCTGTACATCACTGCTTCTCTGATAGGATTCTTATTTCAAGTCTGAAAATCATGTTCCATGTTCCAAAAGTTTAATAGAGCATGAACATTTCATGTGAATGTGAAGAACTGCACCAACTTAAAAACAATGAAACTCCAGCCACCTGTAGATCTTTATAAGCTACATGACCATGAGTGAAAATTCAAACATGAACTCCATTAAATAAAAGTAAAGTAATTTAATAAATCTGATCTGAAATTAATGGCAGAAACAGGAGCTGCTGCAGTGTTTCTTTCTTTTATTATGAACAAGGCATGTAACAGACATTTCATTAAGACCAAATCGTGTCAGCTTGCGGCTGAAAGGGCAGAATCTGTAGCCTTTACGAGCTGCAAAATTTCTCAAAATATTGCTCAGTTTAAGAGAAACGTGCACCCTTCAGCAGCCTTTTATGTGCAAATTCCACACATTTCCACCACAGATGAATCACCCAAAACTCAGCAGGTATCCAACTTTATCATCAAGGCTCTGTGCTTTATCACAGGAGTTCATTCTGATCCAGAGCTGCCGTGCTCCACATTCATTCAGTCGTACTTATTTCTACCCAGAATAACTACAATAGTCTTGACTTAGCCAAAGAGCAGCTGGGGACTAAGTACCTTGTGTGCCTGCACCTTGGCAGTAGTCTTTAAATGAAGGGAAGGTGTTAGTCATTCAGCTTCCCCCACCAGGGCTGTGCGGGGATTCGGACCCTGCCTAATTGCATTCACTGCACTGTAGTCACTGCAACCTTGAGAGGCAGCGTGAGGCGAGGATCTCGTTTAACTTCAGCTCTGAGCCTCTGACAGTCGGAAGAGTCACGCAGGCATTTTCTCTACAGCTTGTCAAATGTGCCTCTCTCCCCAAAGCTTCTCTGTCAATATTCAGCTGGGATTGTGGGAGGGACGGTTATTCAGGTTGGCTGCAGGCTAATAGCCAACAACGTCAAAAACAGTGCGGTGGCTGAGAGGGAATAGACAGCAAGGCAGGGCTGAGCTGAACTGCCTGGGTGGTGGGAAAGGAAAGCATGATGGAATGAGAGGAGAGGGTAAGCTAATGGTGGGGAAGTGTAAATGTTGTGTGGGAAGAGATGAGCTGAAACCAGACAAAGGAATGGGGTAGAAATTGGAAAAATCCTCAGGTGATTTAGTGCTACAGGTGCAGTCCACCCCCTCCACCTCGGTATCCCTCATCTCCTTCTCCTCCCATCCTTCTTGTCACCACTCGCCCTCTGTTGCACCACCATGCTCTTGTCTCAGAGCTACATCAGGTGGGGTTACAGGTGCGCTGAACAAATCCCTCCCTCCTCAGTCGGCTCCAGCCACATTAATCCGCTGATGTAGATTTGCTGTGACAGGCCGGTGCGCTGAGCCCTTGGTTAGTTCACTTCAGTTCCAGAATATTCTGCTGAATGTCCTTTTGTTTTTCTCTCTTCTCCATCCTTTTTCCTCTCTCTCTCCTCCTTCCCCAAGTTGCCCTTTATCGTTCCACAAGCTGCCGTGCCTTTCCTTACTACTGCTCCTTCTCTTTTCTGATGTGACGTGTTTGCCTCAAATATCTGATGCAGCTGTTTGGATAATCCAAAATGAGGGATTAGCAAGACACAGAACCTAGCAGGTAAGAAAAAACTAAAGATGAAGATCAGCTACACACAGGCAGGGAGCAGAAACTCTTACCTTAGCACATATTTGCTGATATCATATCTCGTTTTCAAAAGCAAGTAAAGCTGAATTTATGCTTCAGCATCAGATCGACCCAGAGCCCATGGTGGAGTCTACACGCTAAGTGATTTAGGGCTGTGTGAGCATTTATACTTGTGCAACGTGGATATATGTCGGTCTGCAGTTTAAGCTTCCAAAAGGTGGTTGAGGTGGAGTTTCTGCCTTGGCTAGAAACAATGACAAATAGAAACAGCTGCTCTGGTTCTAAAGTGGAAATATTTAACTTCCTGACCTCAAAGGTGCTGAATCATGCTTTTCAACAGTTCCAAAAGTCAAAAGGTGGTAAATATTATGTTATTATGTCTAATTTGTAACACAGAAGTAGAAAAGCTGACTGCACTGAACCATGGAAGCACTCGACATTAGGGATGTGAATCCCCACCAAGGAGGCCGATTCAATACGCATCTCGATACGCTACCAGCGATACGATACATTCACGATACAGTGAAGCTTCCTGCCGATGCAATGCGTTTCACTAATGATGTGACAACGATTCAATTGGATTCAAACCTACAGGTATTCGACACAAAACAAATCATTTCCAAGTCTCCATCTGGTTTCTAAGAATCATCACAATTATTTTACTTTCTCCCTTTCCCTGTAAAGGATGTTTTTAATACTTATGTTTTTGATTGTTTTCTATAAATCAAACGAATAAATCATCTTAAACTGATGCAGTTCACTCTGGTACAGACAGAGATGCTGTCAGGAAGTCTTAGTTTTGTTAAAGAATAAAACAAGATCATTTTCTCACCAGTTCTGCTTCTGCTCACCTCATATTTATGTTCTTGTGTGGACGATGTGGAGGGGGGGCATATCCACACACCATGCCGCCCACCGCATGTGGGCATGCCATGCTGCGGACGTCTTTTATACAGTCGGTTATACAGTAGCAGCGCGACATTGTTTTCCAAGTATCGCCAAACTTTAGATTTGTGTCCTCAGAGATGCTAAACATGTCCTCTTCACCTGCTGCCTCCTCCCTCCGTGTTTGCCATTTACTTGCTGCGGCTGCTCCCATGTTTTAAAAACGAAACTTAAAAGATAGTGATGGTACGTTCAAGGAGCCTCGGAAATATGTGTGACAGAGACAAACTATGTAATAATCGGTGTAACCATGGGTTTTTAACGATTCAGACACACCAAGAAAGATACGTTGCGCAATTAGCAGCCAGTTGTATCCGATGCACACTGAAGCTGCCGGTGCAGTCGCATCTCACACGTCTGCGTCGGACCACCGATTCAGATCGGTGAATCTCTACATCCCTACTCGACATGTCTGTACGCCCATTTCATGACAGACACAGATTTTGGTGTAACACTGGCCTCGTAACTCACATATAGATATTTGTAAACACTAATGGATGATCAGAGTCCATTATTAAATGGACCACCCTGTTATGAAACTGTTTGCGGTAAATCCAGACTGATATGGAGTTTGAAGTACATGCTGTACCGCAGACATCCCTGACAAGTAAGTAAATTAGCTTACAAGTCAAAGGCCAACAGTTAGCATTGAGCTGTGGTCTGTCTGTCCATGAGGCGTTTTTATGGTGGGAACTGTGTCAGGTTTCAGAAGTAATCTGAGAAAAAACACTTTATTGCCAGAGATTCATGACGCTGTAAGGAGTGAAGTTCACAAACAAAGCTGAGCGTTTTTTCTGCTCCTGAAGACAAAAGCTAGGCACTTCTGGTGAGTAGATCCAGCTTTTGGTACAACAAATAAACTCCCACACTGAACACAACCACATTTTTTTCTAAACGTGCTGTCGTCTAGGGCTAAAAAAAAATGTAAAAGGAAGAAGTTTCTTCCGTGGTTAGCTGAAGGCTGCAGGTCTCAGAGAAAGTCTTCCAGCAGGCTGTTTGCTTCCTCCTCAGAGTGGATAGGTTAGGATTCTGGGCATCTTGCTACGATGCTGCGTGCAGTAATTTGGTGCGTTATGATAGGTGAAATATCTACAGACATTTCAAAGGCAGCCATTGGAAAGGAGCTATAACTTGGACTGAAAACCCTTATAGATTCATATAGATTATATGAATCTATATGCATGGATTAAGAAAAAAAATACTTAAATTAAGTTTTTATGAGGAAATAGCTCACTAACGTTGTAGTTCCGTGTTCTCTATTCAGACATCAATAGTGAAAAAAGTAAGGTTTGATTTTTTACCTTGACAGTTTCGGTCAGATTCGATCAGAAGTTGTTCCACTGACATCGCCTGACGTGTCATCCGTCAGATTTTGACAGCCGGCTGGACGGCACGCCCAGTGACGTTGTGGAGTCATCGGGCCCACCATGCCCACACCTGAATGGTATTAGGAGGCAAACCCGATGGTCCAGTCCACCACCGAGCGTACCGCTCTCCCACTGTAGTATTTCCTTTGGAGTAGAGTGTCCCAGGCTTGAAAAAGCATGATATCTGCACGCCTCCTGCTTTCCTTCTGATGAAGGCGACAGCTGATCGCCGAAACTGTCAAGCTAAAAAAAATCAAACCTTACTTTTTAAAATATTTATGTCTGAATAGAGAACACGGAACTACTTGAAAGTAGACATGAACATTTTCGAGCTCACCAACATGTTTGAAAGCTCATAAAAGTCAATTTTTCATGATGGGGCACCTCTGAAGTATGAGTTTCTGGCTTGTTTTGATAGCACAGACATTTATGTACATTCCTGCAGCATCCCAAGGTGGACGACTTGGACTTCGAAACTTTACTTCTAACACACTCGATGCCACACGGTAGCAACTGGATATCAACACGCTGGACATGAGGTACAGCAACAGTACAATTCAAAGAAACAGGATGATGTTATCAGAGGACGTGAGGAAAAGAAAAGGATGTGACAAGACTGAACTTTGAATTGACTGTCTGGACAGAGTTCACACTACAGGTAGGATGCATAGCCTACTACATGACAAATTAACCATCGTCAGGGGAAAACTTGAAAAACTCTGCTAAAGTTCAGTAGTGCTGCTTTACATCTTGATTAGAAGCTCTACTTTCATTAAAACTATGATAAAACAGATTTTTTTTTAAAACAAACAATCTTTGACTGTCTGATGGACTTGCAGAGTTTTTAAAAATGAGAAAACAGCTGCAGGCATGATGCTGGTTCCACAGTGTGTAACATCTGAAATATTCAACATGCCATGTAAACACATGCAATATGGGCCCATTACAGCTGCAAGGGCCTCCACTGCCACCGTGTGCAGTAAGAGGTATGCATAAGAATACAGAGAAGCTTTTATGTGGACTTAACTGATTTTGCATAAATCTGACGTTCAGGTACAGATTTAGTTTCACCCAGCATGTTTGCTGAGAGGCAGCAACTCTAAATATCTCAATGTTATGCAGAAAACTCTGAAATTCTCAGCCTGTGAAATCCCCATTCATAGTCTGAAGCTAATCATGCTCTGGGAGAAGATGGTTGTGTATTCTGCTGTATCCGGGGTGGAAACCTTTTGATCATTCTCACAATGCTGTCAGGAGCAAAACTATACTAAGTGATAACTGGACACATCTCCTCCGACATAATGACAGTGATTGGAGGCTTTCAGTCACACACAAACCAGTTTTTTTCCAGAGTGCAGTTTTGTTTCTGACGGGGAAAACCAGAATTTTATCTGCCCACACTTTGTGGTTTACAAGCAGGGCAAGTATTATTTTGGTTTGATAAAAAGTCAGTTTGTATCTTTTGGTGCATAATGCCCTGTATAATTGTGAAGAAATAGTTTCCAAACTGTCCCTGAAAGCAAAGTTTAAAGATGCACTGCAGACCTTTCTGCAATTTTCTCATTGACGCAGCCTCTGTCGATGACTAAACTAGCATCCATTTTACATCATACCTGTGCTGTGAGCTTGACTCGTCTTCTCTCTTGTTCTATCCCTTCCTCTTTCTTTTCCTCTCTTCCTCAAATATTGTTTTCATTGCCGATCCGCAATGATACACTTTCAAAACACCCGGTGTTTATATTTTTGTTTGCTAGCAAGTGACATGGTGCCAAACCAACAGTCGGCTGCAACGTCCCGCCACATCCCGGATGGAAAAAGTTGCACACTGCAGCATCTCAGTACATAATGAATCTTGGTGCACCGTCAAAACGAGTCAGAAATTAATATTGTTACACTCATCTCAAAACTTATAGAAAAAAAATGAGAATTAAAAAAAAAACTTAATATGGGTTTTAATTTTGTGTGAAACTAAACAAATTTACTTTTAACCAGAAACTCCAGAACTAATAGGCTGAATGCACGCAGCACTATCACTGTTCAAAAGCTATTGAGAAATAAAAAAGTACATTAGCACCTCCAAGATGGCAACGCTTGTTTTGGCATTGACAAGGAAGATCTGGCTCAACCCCCCCCCCTCCAAAAAAGCATTATTGATACAAATGGCTCTGTTTAAAGGATCATGAAAAATACTTATTGGAGCTTATAACCATGCTATGATGTTAGTTCCTCATCAAAAACATTCTCAAAGGGCTATTTTGCATCATTCAGGCGTGCCTACATGTAAGTATTCTTTCTGAATAAAGCTGTAGCCCCTCCCAATCCAGTAAAAAGCCTGGCCAAGATTTTGACCTCATTGGCGACAGCATCTGTACGGTTAGTCACCTCCTCCAAGAATCACTAACCCAGAGATCACTAATCCTGGTCCTCAAGGGCCGGTATTCTGCAGAGCTTCCATGTCTCACTGCTGCAACACACCTGATTCAAATCACTGACTAATTAGCAGAGTTGTGCAGAGCTGGTTTGAGTCTGACTATAGTGTGCTGCAGCAGGGAGACTTGGAAAACCTGCAGAATACCGGCCCTCGAGGACCAGGATTGGTGATCACTGCACTAACCTGTCCACTCTCTCTGAGGAGGAAGTGAATAGCCTCCCCAAAGACATTAGCAGAAGAGATGGTCCGATCAGGTTTTTAGGGACCGATACCAATCATTGATCACCTAAAGTCTCACTGAGCCGATTACCGATCAGAACCGATGGAACTAATCCAGTGATTCCCAGCCCTGGTCCTCAAGTCACAGTATCCTGAAGACTTTCCATTTCGCCCTGATAGGACACAGCTGATTCATATTAAATTGATCTCTGATGAGCTCTGCACCAGTCTGCTACTGACCCATTCATGTGAGTCAGCTGTGTTTCAACAGGGCAACATGGAAAGTCTTCAGAATAGTGTGCCTTGAGAACCAGGGTTGGGAATCACTGAACTAATCCACCAATATTAACATATCTCTGCCAAGGAGGTAATGTTTTGGGTAGCATTGGTTTGTCTGTCTGTCTTTCAGCAACATTACGGAAAACGTACTGGACCGATTGACCTGAAATGTCTGTGTGCCTCAGACCAAGGATGAATCCGTTAAATTTTGGTGGTGAAATGGATCACCTTCTGGATCCAGGAATTTTTTTTTTTAAGGATTCTTTATCATTGCGAGAGCTGCTTGGCGGAGGTCTGCGCTCTCCGAGTGCTTTTCTAGTTAATATTTACATTGTTCATGTACATTTACTCTTTTTTTCCCCACTGATTCATCCATTCCTGAAAAGGCAAATAGTCCTTTTGTTTACCTTTATTTATTTATACGACTAGATTACTTTTATTTATTCCTTCACCGCAGCTGTGGCTCTATGGAAAACAATAGGGGATTATCACGCTTCCTTGTTCCGGTTTCCGGAAGTTGAAACATTTGGCACTTCCTCTTCCGGGCCATGTTAACGACGGCCGTTCCTGCTCTGTTAGACTGTTTAAATCGGATAAACTCCAAACATACTTAAGTTTTCATTCCAGACTGAAGTGATACTGGATCAAAAGCTGGATCAAAGCGATTGATTTGCCGCGGTGAAGGGCCGAACTTTATAATAAAACACACGTTTGTTTGTCGCCAATGGGGCACAACACCGGCACTTCACAGCATGCGAGCATTAGCCAGCTAACGTTTACTGACGTGCTTAACATTGTGCGTCTTAAAACACACAAACATCTGAAAATCGGGTCTGTACCCCCGTTTCCAGTGGAACAACTGGGGACTGCCAAGAAAGGAGACGCTTTCAGATGCTTGTGTGTTTTCAGCCGCCAAAGTTAGGCACGTTATCGAGCTGGCTAATGCTAACCTGCTACACGACTGTATAGCCTGCCGGCCACAAACAAACGTGTGTCGTTTTATTATAAAGTTCGGTCCTTCACCGCGGCGAATCGGTCGTTTTAATCCACTTCTTCCTCAGCATCACTTCAGTCTGGAATGAAAACTTGGCATTGGCGTTTATCCGATTTACAAAGTTTAACAGAGTAGTAGCTGGGGACTATTGTTAGCAGGTTAGCATTAGCCAGCTTGATGACGTGCCAACTTTGTGCGGCTGAAAACACACAAGCATCTGAAAACGTCTCCTTTCTTGGCAGTCCCCAGTTGTTCCACTGGAAACGGGGAGGTACAGACCCGATTTTCAGATGTTTGTGTGTTTTAAGACGCACAATGTTAAGCACGTCAGTAAACGCTAGCTGGCTAATGCTAGCATGCTGTGAAGTGCCGGTGTTGTGCCCCATCGGCGACAAACAAACGTGTGTTTTATGATAAAGTTCGGCCCTTCACCGCGGCAAATCGATCGCTTTGATCCAGCTTTTGATCCAGTATCACTTCAGTCTAGAATGAAAACTTAAATATGTTTGGAGTTTATCCGATTTAAACAGTCTAACAGAGCAGGAACGGCTGTCGTTAACATGGCCCGGAAGAGGAAGTGTCAAAATCCGGGAACCCGGTTAGCGTGATAATCCCCTATATGACGAGGCATAAACACCCGCATGTGTTACAGCTGCCATGTGTGACGGCTGTCTCACATATTTCAAAGAATGCCCACGTCGCTGACATGTTTAATGGTTCGACACACGGGAGGCAACGTTGCTCCTTCTCCATTCACTCGATGGAATGTGCACGATGAAGTGAAAATCACTTGCACGTGCATGTGAAATTCCACGCTTGTTCACACAGACATGCACACAGGACCTTGCGACACAACAAAAGAAGGTTGAGGACTGTTCAACATTTGTCGCTGTCATGGCTCTACAACAATCAGGACAGGCTTTAATGAGGTGAGAGGAGCTGCACTGCAACCTGCAACTACTTTCAATATGAACGAACAGATCATTGTAGCCGTCTCTAACTCTGACGTCTGATTCTGAAGTCTTTCTCCGAGACAAACAGCCATCAGCCAAATTTCGCAACATAAGTGGTATTTCTGAGGCATTACTTCTGAAACCTGATGCAATTCCCACCATAAAAACTCCTCATAGACAGGCAACACTGGTAAAGATAATCCCACGAGCTCATTGTTAACTGTTATAGCTTGTGAGCCAATTGTAAGGTTGGATTAACCTAAGGTTATGTAAATATCTGGCACCACATGAGATCACATTGTGGTGACGTCATGAAATGGGCGTACAGTACCTACATGTCGAGGGCTTTGGTGGTTCAGTGCAGTCAAGCGTCTTGGGAATTAGACACATAAAAAAACTAATATTTACAATCAACTTAGTCATCTATAGCAGGGGTGCCCAAGTCCAGTCCATGAGTGCTACCATCCTGCCATTTTTAGAACATACCCTCTCCCACACACCTGAATCAAATGGCAAATTCCCTCATCCACAGGTCATTTAGCTCTGCAGAAGCCTGGTAACGAGCCATTCATTTGATTCAGGTGTGTTGGAGAAGGGTTGCAACCAAAACGTGCAGGATAGAAGCTCTCGAGGACTGGATTGGGCATCCTCAATCTACAGTATAGTGATGAAGGGAACGTATTTAGCATGTATATGCCTGTAGTTGACTACATTTTTGAAAAGGATAATATGGCTCCTTTAAAGGGGTTATAAAAGATGTTTCTTTCAAAAATTTTGCCAATATTCGATAAAATTGGGTTCACTACCCCATATGTGATGATTAATCAAAAGCTTTAAATATTATACATCAGCTGTGAAAGTAATGGGTCTGGAAAAACATATGCCAATCATCTCGGCATTCCTTACATGTTTCATTTGTCTATTGGTCTGTCAATTACTCTTACTGCCATAGTTAGAGTGATTTACAGTCAATTTAATGAGTAATAAGTGAGACTGATCAACAAAGTGATTGATTGGCGAGAGTAATACTGCGTGCCGGAAGCAGCGCATTCTCGTCTGATGTTTCCAGCAGGTAGCTAGCATCATTCTGCTAGCAGTTAGCAACATTCACTCAACAACATATTTTTCACTTATGTTTCTGACATGATGGGAGAATGTGCACCTGCTGTCTGCTAAACACTGGAGTGGCTCGTGTACGTTGCTCTGTGACCGGGGGAGGGAGCTGTGAATCTAGCAGGTTGGTTTTGCGTATTATTCATAAACTCACTAACAGTCTCTGCTTTCTAAAATGCCGAAACGTCTTCTAGACCGCCTTAAAAAGAGACAAACAAGCTTTCCAAAAGGTGTAACATCTATTATCAGGAGCTTTTATTACAGCAAAGAAATAAACCCAAATTTCCTTGCTTTTTTGTGGCAAGTTTAGTTTCTGATTCCAAACCCAAAAAACTGATTTAGGTACCTTAGCCAGAAAACAACAAAATGAACATGAAAATAAACATTAAAATCCTAGAAGTCCAGACAAGTGACTCAATCAGCCCCTCCTTCCTTTTTTTTTTTAAATCTATAGTCAGACCACACAAATTTTCCAAGTTTATGTAACAAATAATGAAAATAGGCACAGTTACGGACATTCAGTCTCATTTGTCCCAACACGCTGTTGTAGTGTTGTAGTGACGAGCACAACCAAAAGCAAGTATATTCTCAGGCTAAAATCAAAAACAGTGCTGCACATGATTTCTTTGTGTCCATGTAATCAAACAAGAGAGAGAAAAAAAGGAAAAAGTCATGTAAACTCAAACATTGCAGTGCGACTGTGCTGGATATTCATTTAGAGCTCCATCCAAACAGGAAACAGCAACAATATGACGATCAAAGAGAAGCATCTTGGATACACGGCCAGATGTATTCTATGAATGTCGATGAAAACCAAAGTTTAAAAAAAAAAAAAAAGAACAGACACTTAAATTCTTTTCATCACAAAAACACCAACAACCTTCAGACTGGATATGTAAATCTGCAGCTGCATCATTTCTATAAATGAACTAGAAAAATGTCAGTTATGTATTTTTCAGCTTGTTCTCTCTAAAGGAAAAACACTTCAGGGTTGCAAATCAGTCTACCTGAAAATTATACAGCTGAGCTGGCAGGAAGCAGAAAATCTACATGTGGAAATGAAACCCTAAAAGTCATGGGTAATTTTCTCCGTCTTTCCACATGCTGGTAGAACAGGCAATAAGACAAAACCAGACCAAACCGAAGAGGTGAGCGGTCATCCACAGTGATTCACGTGTGCAGCTGAGGAATCAGCAGAGCCACAGCTTTCTGTGTGGTTCATATTCAGTAAAGGCCACCTCATCTATCAAAGGGAGGCATGACGACGGCATAGATGAGAACCAGAAAGACGCTGTGGGGGTATGACATGCAGAAAAATGGGAACATGTTGGGCATGACATGCAGAAAAGGGGAACATGTTTCACAAGTTTTTGTTTGTTTGTCAAAACAAGGTCAAATGAAAGATATTTAAATTTGAATGAATGAATAATTTGCAGCTTACAAGTCATTCGGAAAATTGAGAGTTTTTGGCTAATTCATTATTGTGTGAAAAAATATCAATATGGCAATAAATTAGAATATTTCATGTTGCAATATATCAATATTAAAAAGAACTGTATCAATATTTTTTAAAAAAGAAATCTCGCGAGAACTTATCCTATAAAGAATTCTCAGAAGATCTAATTGTCCTATTACGAAAACCCGTAAGATCTTGTTCCATCAGCACCAGTCCAGCATGTAGAAAAGTCCCTGTTATTGTGGAAGAACTTCATATCCCAGCATTCCTTTCAGAGTCATGTGACTACGGTGCAGCTGCTGCTGTTACAGACCAACTTGCTTTGAAGCTGCTTATAATATGTCTGGTTTTAAGTTGTTGGTTCAGTTACCAAGTTATCAGAAACATATTTAGCTACATGTTGGCTAATACCTGCTAGCATCTGATATCTGGCAGCATTGCTGATGTTTAATGTGCCTTTTGAGCCTAATTGCTTTGATGAAGTAAAGTGTAACTCTACATTATTAAGGGGAATAAATCACACCAGACGGATCATCTTTACACATAGCTTTGAGTTTTATGCTGTAAGCACAGTATTGCAATACATTATCTTGCTTATAGTATCGCAATATACCGTATCACTGCTCCTGCATCGTGATACTCATATCGTATCATCAGATTCTTGCCACTTCACACTAGGAGCGGGTAAAAGTATTGACACACAAATATTGCGATATTTTCATATGCCGATATCATATCCATATTTTAAGATGCGGTATTGATCTATCTTACTAATGAAATATAGCGAGATTTCACAGGCCTGTAATGAAATCTTGTGAGAATTTGTTTTTTTTTTTTTTTTTGTTTTTTTTTCTTTTTCTCTTACTTGTCCTGTCCAGCATCGAAGCAAGCAGAATGGAAATCTGATTGCTTTATTCTGTTGAACAGTTTTGCTTTATCAAGCGGAGCTTTATGAATATAAGGCTCCACTATATCATGTTTATTCATTTTATTTCTTTATTTAAACATTTGTCTATTACACCATTCCATTTCATACTGCGGGCCTGACAAGGGAGAAATGAAAGTTAACAGAGGTAATGATAGAAAGTGAAACAGAGAGAGAGGAGTAAGGAAGAGGAAGAGAGAGAGAGAGAAAACATGAATCCACTTACACAGTTCACTGGTACATCTGTACCGCGATCCCTAAACAACCAAGGTCTCTGTTGGAAAACAAAACAAGCAATCCCCTACAGGAGGACCTGCAGGTGGCTTAAATATCCTCAGATCATACAAACACACGCAGAACTACGCAGAGAAGAGGTACAACCTAGTCATCGCAATGGGAAGTAGTGTCACAGGTCAACATGCATAATAAAGGGTTCTCCGTGGTGATACAGTCATGCAGATGCAGCCTCGTCTCCGCAAGGAGGAGGGAAGCCCGCAAGGCTCCACGACCCAGGCCCCCAGCAGCCACCCAGAGGCCCAGATCCCAGCTACCCCCCCCAAAGAGCGGACATGCCCCCCGAAGGGCGGCAAGGCGGCCCCAGCCGGGGCCCCCCGCGGTCTGGGGGCCCAGGCCCCAGCGGACCAAGACCAGCAGCTGCCGACCCCACCGGGCGCCGGGCGCCCCCGGAGCGGAGACAGCGCCGGGCCCAGGGCCCAGCGCCCAGGAGCAGCCACCCCCCCCCGGACCCGGGCGGCCCAACCGAAACCCAGGAGGACCGGACCCCCCAGACACGCCCCCCCAGGGCCGGCCAGCCCCCACCCCAGTCCCTGCCCCATACACCTGACACCAGGGCGCCACCACCTCTACCACCCCCTACCCCGCCACCACGCTCGCACACACACTCCCCACACACCTACCCCAACACTAGGGCTGAAAAATATACCGTCACCGCCCCCACATCGAGACACAGGCACCCAAGACATCAATACCGCAAGAGCAACCACATACAGGATACAGACCCCCCCGCGCCTGCCCCGCACAAAAAGCCCCGGAAGCCCCAAACAAAACCGCACCCCCCACCAAAGCGCCCGGCCCCCCAACCAACCCGCAGCCACACCCACCACACCGACACCAAGATGCCCGCACGAATACCGAGATACGAACCTCCGACCACACCGCCCAGCCCTACCCAGTTGTGAGAATTTGTTAATCGTAACAAAACGATTAAATCTCACGAGATTTCATGAGAAAAAAAATTGAGATATGATGTCACCATATGAAAACATTGCGATATTTCAATGTATTGATATTTTTTTCCACCCCTAGAGAATAAGATGTCGGGTGTGTGTTTTCTCATCTCTTCCATTTTGCTTCATACACTCCTCCACACATGCTGGAAACACACACTCCTGACATTGTAACGTGGCCACCAAACGTTAAGTGCATGTGTATCGATTAATTCTGACACTGCTGCCTCTCGTCTCAAAGCGGCCAGTCTGGTTTTTAATCGTCCTCTTTACAGTTTTTGTCCCCCTCTTCATCTTATCCCTCTCCCCCTCCCACAGGTTATCTTTGTCTCCTACCTTTTTGTTTTTATTTTTGCCTCTGCTTTTTTTTCTTTTTTCTTGTCATCACCACCCATCTATCATTTTGACTTCTTTCCTTGTCATTTGAGTGTTGGCCACTTTTTTCTTTGTCCAACATTTTAGTTTTCTTCTAATTTAATCACCTTTGTGCCTCTGTTCCTTCCATCATTGCCACCCTTATCTTGTTTTTAATTCTGCATGTCTATTCTTTTTTTTATTAATATTCCATCAAAATTTAGCAAATTTCTTTTTTCTCTGACTTTTCTCAGATCCCTGCTCTATATCCTTTCCTCTTTTTTCTTAATTCCAACCTTTTTTTGCTCCCAACTCCATCCTTCTAACCCCTTTTAGTCATCCCACACCTTCTATCATCCCCCTTTCCTCCTCGTCTTTTGCTCCTCCCCTAACCAGCCCCTATCTTTCTCGATCTTGACGCCGCTGGCCGCTGGTCCACTTAGTTTCTCTCCACAATGCTGACACTGGCATGAGCCCGGGATTAGATACGCTAAAGGAGAGCGCATGAGTGTGCTTGTGTACGCGTGTGCATGTGCACGAGGGGGTGGAGCGTTGGCAACGGGAGGGAGTCATGTCAAAATTTGATGAAACACACCTAGGAATGAATGCAGGCCCATTCATCTCCTTGTTCTCAGGCATCCATTCACAGAAGCTGATGGAGCGCGCAGATAAAGAGGAGAGGATTGGAGGAGAGAAAATCTGCAGATATGAACAGCCAGACTGTGAGAGGGAGGGTACAGGGGGATGAGGAACAAATGTAGGAGGGAGGGAAAAGAAGGATGCGAAGGCAAATACTGAGAAAGAACCTGAAGCCAGCACTAGTGCAAAATAAGTAAAACGGGAAGAAAGATGTGAAAGTGTTCATGGAAAAGGCAGCAGCAGATGAGAGGAATGATAAATAGAGGGGTGCAAAAACAACTAAAAGTAAGATGAGGAAGTCCAACCCTGTTCTCACAGACACTGAGTTGATTTTAGATGTAGTAACCCAAAAATGTCACTTATGGACATGAAGGGTTTTCTGAGCTGGTGATGAAACTGTTGCAGGATGCGTGGAAACATGGGAAACGTCGACACAGCCTTTTCACAATGTTTCTTTTTCTGTTTTGAATGTGTAACAATGACCAACCGAGTGCTCAAGGTGGCCCTATTATGCTCATTTCTGGCCAATATTCTGGATTGTGTGTGTGACTGGGTGAATGTGATATGTAGTGTAAAGCGCTTTGAGCGGTTAGTATGACTGGAAAAGCGCTATATAAGTACAGTCCATTTACCATTTACCATAATCGTCCTTATTTACAGACATTTTTACTGCGGCGGCTTTGATGACGTCACTATTATGCGACACCATGACAGTTAAATGTCTGTAAATGACTCTTGAGACTTTATTACCATCGTTAGTAACTTTTTATCATGTCTATTTATGTTTTTAATATATTATTTAAATCTTGGGTGGTGTATGCATGAATGTATGTATGACATAATATGTGCTACAGGGCACCCGAATTTCCCCTTGGGGGATAAATAAAGTATCAATCTATCTATCTACCTATCTATCTATCTATCTATCTATCTATCTATCTATCTATCTATCTATCTATCTAATAAGGACAAAACCACAAAAAAAAACCTCTTTGAGCTCACAGGGGGGGTCCGATTAATGTTTCGTAACAAAACACTGGTGAAATGAAGGAGTTTGTGGCAGATAATGATTATTTAGAGGCTGTGCGCAGTTGCCCCATCACTTCCATTATATTGCACATACGCTGATCTCGAGTGGATCTAAATATCATTCATTCATTTATTTTCTGTACCGCTTATCCAGTTCAGGGTCGTGGGGGTTGCTGGAGCCTATCCCAGCTATTATCAGGCGAGAGGAGGGGTACACCCTGGACAGGTCGCCAGTCTGTCGCAGGGCCAACACAGAGAGACAGACAACCATTCACACTCACATTCATAATAGGGACAATTTAGAGTGATCAATTAACCTAACACGCATGTCTTTGGACGGTGGGAGGAAGCCGGAGTACCCGGAGAGAACCCACGCATACACAGGGAGAACATGCAAACTCCACACAGGAGTGCCACAGTTGGAAATGTTTGAACCCCCTCCCCAGCCGGAAATCGAACCTTCTTACTGTGAGACTGCGGTGCTAACCACCACGCCACCTGAATATCTCCTGAAGGAATTCAAGTTACACCACAACTGTCTGGGTGAGTAAATGAACATATTTCATGCTAAAATAGATCCAGATTGAGAAAAAACAAACTTCCCCTTTAATGCAATGTAATATACAGCAGTTGAGTTAGTCCAACAAATCTTTAGTCCCTTTAAATGGAAATAATCACATTTGACAAAAGTAAATTATCTATTTTACTTTAAAACAAAATAATGTAGCTCAGTGGAGTTACAGTAAATGACTTACAATGCCTTATGAGAAGTTTTTTCTGTTTAACTGACTCAATTACACCAAATTAATTGGGGACATAGGTTGGAATGAGCTAATCAAATCAGGTCATTGATTAAAATGTTCTTTAAGCAGTTGTAGTATAAAAGCTCTCTCACTATTGCTCAACAAATTCAATCTCAACAGGTCACATTTAAGAGGGCTTGAATCAGCTGTTTGAGTGATAAGAACAGACCTTTCGGCAAAAGCCTGGTCAAGATCCCCCCTTTGTACTGGTCCTCATTTATCCAACAGTTTCCAGTGAAGTACCATCAGAAATACATAGACTGGCACAACTATGCGGTTGGCTCCCAAACACAAAGTCCATCAATTGCTGTCGAGGAGACGTTTCTGTGGGTAATTTGAATAGATGTAGCTTTCCCCTCACGGCCGAAGAAGCACTTCTTTATGAGGGACGACGAAAAATGACAAAACAAAAAATAAATATAAAAATAAATAAATACACATATAAATAAATAAATGCACATACAAATGTATAAATAAATAAATGAATAAATATAACAATAAATAAATACACAAATAAATGTAGAAATGCATAAATCAATCAAAAATATATTTTGGTCATAAAAAATGCCAATTTTATTTTTTTTACTTGTATTTGTCTATTTATTTATGTAGTTATTCATGCATTTTCTCCTTTTTGTGCATTTATACATTTATGTATTTATTCATTTATTTATTTTTTACATTTATTTATTTTTCTTTTTTTTTTTTTTATTTTTTCTTTCTTTTTTATTTATTTTCCTTCTTTTTTTTGTTTCTTTTGTTTATTTAGTATGTTTTTATTGCTCTGTGTTTACTATTATTTATGTTTATCTTTTCTCATTTATTTATTTCCTTTATTTATTCATCTTTTATTTATTTCTTCCTCTTTATTTCTTATTTCTCATTTCCCATTTATTTATTTCTCATTTCTTCTCCATATCTAATAGTGGGTGGTTCTACATTTTCTTCACCTTGTTTGGTGTCATATATCCTATCTCTCTCTCCAACGATTTAAGGTCATGTGCCAGGAATGGTCTTTTACAAACGACACCCAATGACTACCTCCACCGTTGTCGCTTGGCATTGGTCATGGAGGATTTCAGCCAGCTGAGATGGATGTGGAGGTTGACTCGGTTTGGCCCTCCATCCCTCGGGGGGGAAAGGCTCTGTTGGTCCATGGCTGTCAAAGAACTTTCCGCCGGGCGAATGATGTACAACATAACGTCCACGTCTATTGCCGAACCCCTGCTGCGGATTTTACACCTGGTCCGTGACTTCGACGCCGCGCAGCGCAGCGGCTTTGCTGCGACTCCTCGGTCACTGCCTGCGGCTGCGCATCCACCCTTGTGTTTTTAGACTGTGATTCTCATCCAAACGGTTCATTTTGTCCACATGTTCGTGCGTCATGGTTTCTTATTTCACTGGAAACCTTGTGGACACGGAGATGCTGTCATGTTCAGGTAGTTCAGCAGTTTAAAAGCTGCACAGTGGCTTTTGTTGAGGAAGTTACCGGATATTTTACACTGAACCTGTGTCTGACTTCCTGTCTGGTTCGATCTGAACTACTGAAAAGCCATGACAGCATCTCCGTGTCCACAAGGTTTCAGTGAAATAAGAAACCATGACGCACGAACATGTGGACAAAATGAGCCATTTGGATGAGAATCACAGGCGATCTAGCCGTCCTCTCGTGGTTCCGTGATGTCACGAATCTAACAGCTGGTGCACTCGCGGGTGCGCTGCGCGGTCCGCACAGTGAACCGAGGAAGTCGCAGCAAAGCCGCTGCGCTGTGCGGCGTCGTAGTCACGGACCAGGTGTAAAGCCGGGGTTAGGCCTAGACTTGAGTACGTGAGTTGTTATGGTACATCATTCGCCCGAAGGAAAGTTCTTTGACAGCCATCGCCAACAAGCCTCATTTCCTCTGACTCCGAGCGGATGGCAAGTTGGCGGGCAACTTCCTCCAGACTGTCCAATACAGCCGAGTCAACCTCCACATCCATCTCAGCTTGGAGCTGAAATAAATCCTCCATGACCAATGCCAAACGAAACTGGAGGTAGTCATTGGGTTCGTTTCTGTCGACATAATTCGCCAATGACCTTAAATAGTTGGCAGTAGCAGTAGATAGGATCATATGCACCACTCTAACCAATCGTGCTGAAGACAAATGTTAGAACCACCCACCTCATTAGCATATGGAGACAGAAATGCAGAAATAAATAAATGTGGAAATGTAGAAATACAGAAATAAATGTAGGAAGAAATAAATAAAAGTATGAATAAATAAATGTGTAAATAAATAAATGTAGAAATAAATAAATGTAAAAAATAAATAAATGAATAAATACATAAATGTATAAATGCAGAAAAAGGAGAAAATGCATGAATAAATACATAAATAAATAGACAAATACAAGTAAAAAAAATAAAATTGGCATTTTTTATGACCAAAATATATTTATTTATTCATTGATTTATGCATTTCTACATTTATTTGTGTATTTATTTATTGTTATATTTATTCATTTATTTATTTATACATTTGTATGTGCATTTATTTATTTATATGTGTATTTATTTATTTATATATTTATTTTTTGTTTTGTCATTTTTCGTCCCTCATACTTCTTGGGCGACATATTGATGCAAAACTAACAAGGATAATGTTGCAGTGTTCACAGCACTTTAAATCTTCTACCTTAGCAGTGAAGGTGTACCCTTCTCCTGAACGCATAACTTCCTCCCGTGATGGCAAGGCAAGTTTATTTGTATAGCACATTTCATGTACAGGACAATTCAAGGTGGTTTACATAAAACGTTATAAGCATTACAGCGGGGTGCAAAAGCGGAAAAAAAAAAAAATAGGAGGCATGATTCAAAATTAAAAACATTTAAGATTAAAAAGAGAGAATATAGAAACGTGCAGATTTTAACTTTTGTCAGTAAAACTGAGGTAGAAATTTAAAACCAGCATGTTTTCAGCGCCATGGAAACTGAATATAGACACACACCGGAAAACTCAAACATGCATTTGTGATTAAAAAATATAAATAATTAAAAAAAAATTGTGCCAGTCTCTTGTCTGATTAATATTCAACACTTTAACACTGTAAAAAACTCAGAAAAGTAAAAAAAGCATCATAAGACTCCTTTAACCAAGTGCTTTAATCCCTACAGAAACACCAGTCAAAGGGCAAAGGAAGTCAGAACTACGACCTTAAGACCTCTCTCCAACCTCCTACACGATCTCATGTTTTTTCATTGGCCAACATTACAGATTAATACAGAAAGACAATTTTCTGCAGACATAAAACGACCAGCGCTTCAGCAGAAGCTAACTGACCAAACACACCTGTAGAAAACTGGCAGAAGTCTCCTGAAAACTGCAGGTTGTCATGGACTCAACAGACCAAAGCAACAAGCATTAATTCACTCAACTGGACGTTAAGGTCAAAAGCAGATTAAACTGGATGAAGCTAGTCAAATTACGGTTCTACCAGCATGAGGACTGACTTACTAAACCGTCACCAAAATGTTGAGCTTCAGGAGCAATTACACTGAACAGTAAAATGATTCAAAATGACATGTGGGGGCATTTTACCCTCTGGATAAAGCAGCCACTCCATCCACAGAGGCTACACTCCTCCACGTACAGTAGCAGGCCCAACTTCAAGTTAGGGATGTGCATATTGATAACCTGGAGTCAATACTTCAATACCAACCAGGCAAAACATCAGATTCAGTACTTATTTGAATATCAAGATACCACTGTAGAGATACAAAACGTGCAATTTGTTTTCACTTCTGAGTTTTCAGGAATAAAATGATGTGAAAGCAGCGAGATTCTAGCTTCTGTATCACATGATGGTGGTAGCCTATCAGATGTCATGATAACGCTGCTACTGTTAGTGATGAGGATTTTTTTTCCCCCATTTTTCAGGGGTTTAATGCAGGTTATTGCACGTTATGTTTTGATAAATTTATATTACTATTACATTTAATATTTGAACATTTTCCACTGAATAAATTTAAGAAATCTGGACAGGTTGCCAGTCTGTCGCAGGGCGAACACAGAGAGCAGACAACCACTCACTCCCACATTCATACCTAGGGGCAGTTAAGAGTGACCAATTAACCTACATGCATGTCTTTGAATGGTGGGAGGAAGCCAGAGAACCCACGCATACACGGGGAGAACTTGCAAACTCCACACAGGAAGGCCACTGTTGGAATTGTTCAAACCCCTTCCCCAGCCGGGAATCAAACTAGCGACCTTCTTACTGTGAGGCTGCTAACCACCATGCCACCGTTTTTATGTTATTTATTTTTGTTTATAAGCATCTGTCCGGTACTACTTCTGTTCTCAAGTTTTACCTATTTATAGGGATGCACGATATAATCGTCCCCCCTATCAGTATCAGCCTATATCAGCCTTGAAACTGAGTATCGGACATCGGCCACCCCACTGATTTTCAACCGATCAGGCTGCTCTTTCTAAAGTTTAAAAAACAACAAAAAAACCCAAAGATTTCTTCAAAAATGTCTTTTTTACAGACTTTAAAACATCTAAAGACAGTTTCTTTTAGTATGTTCTGTGTGAACCCCCCCCCCCCCCGAATTCTCGTTGGCCCCCCCCATCCCCCTCCCCCCACCCCCGCCGCGACGGAAAAAACCATTTTGTGAATTCAGTTAAAAAATATATATATTAAAAACTTATAAATATATATTGTTTTTATTCTTCCTCCTCCCCCGGCGCTGGGTTTTTATCTCCCCTTTCTGCCTTCGGCTCTTCCCCCCCCTCCTCCATATATATACCATTTTCCTGAGCTTATTTCCTCGGCATTTTTTTTGTTTTTCCCCCCCCTTCTCCTTTTTGTTTTTTATTTTTTATTTTTTTGGAATTCGAGGTTTTTCCCTGGTAGATGTTCCCCCTGATTGGGGCTTCGTTTTTTTATATTTCTTTTTTTTTTTTTTTGTTTTTATTTCGTATTACCCCTTTTTTCTGTTTATTTTCTGTTTTTATTATTTTTCTTTTTTCTTTTTTTTTTTTTTTTCCCCTTTTTGTTTATTTTCCTTCCTTTTTTTTTTTAGGTTTTTTTCTTCTCTTCTCCCCGTTTATTTGTATCATCGCATGCTTGAAAGTCATGCCTGCCCCCTTTTTCTCCCGTTTTATTTTAGATTGGCCTATTATCCTGGTTCCCCCCCTTTTTTTTTTTTCCCTTTTTTCTTCCTTCATCTTGAGATGTTTTTTTTTTCCCCCCTATATTTTTTTTTATCTTTAATTTGTTCTTCTTTTATCTTTTTGCTCTTCTTTTTCTTTCTTTATTTTTTTTTTTTTTTTTTTGATTTTATTTTTCTTTTTTTTTTTTTTATTTTATTTATTTGTTCTGTTTTTTTTTTGTTTGTTTTTTCTTTTTCTCTTCCTCCCTCCCCCCCTTTTTTTTTAGGTATTTCTTTTTTTTTATTTTTTTCATGTTTTTTTTTTTATTTTTTTGATTTTTTGTCTTTTTTGTTTTTTTTTCTAACTCCCCTTCCCCTTTCATTTTCCCGTTTTCTGTTTTATTTTTATTTTTTTTTTTGTTTATTTTTTTGTTTATTTATCTTTTTTCTCTTTGTTTTATGTTCTCCTTTTGGCTTTGTGTTTTTTTGTTTGTTTTATTATTTTTTTTTTATTTTTTTTTGTTTTTTTTATTTTTTTTTTGTATTTTAGTTTGTTTCTTCCTTTTTTCCATTTTTTGTTTTTTTTGATTTTGTTTTTTTTTATTTTTATTTTTTTTTTTTTCCTTTTTCTCTTTTCTCTTTCTTTTTTTTTTTTTTTTTTTTTTTTTGTTTCATTTTCTTTATTTTTTTTTTATTTTTTTTTTTCTGTTTTTTTTTTTTTCTTTTTTTTTTATTATATCTTAATCATTGGTATTTTGATTTTTTATTTTATTTTATTATTTTTTTTCTTTCTCCCCCTTTCTCTTGTTCTCTGTTTTTTATTTATTTTACTTCTCCCCTCCGACCCTATTTTTTTTACCTGTTCCCTTGTTTTTCTTTGGTTTTTCCTTTTTTTTTTTATATTTTTTTTTTTGATTTTTATTTTTTTATCTTTATTTTTTTTTTTTTTTTTTCTGATTTCCCTATAATTTTTAATTTTGTTTTCGTGTTTTTTCTTTTATATTTTGTTTTTTTTTTTATATATTTTATTATATTTTTTTATTTTTTTTTCTTTTTTATTTTTCTTTACCTCTTTCCCCTCCTCCCCTTTTCTATTTATTAGTAATTAGCTGCCCCGTGATTGTTTATCCTTTCCATTTGTTAATTTTTATATTATTTATATTTTTTTTTATTTTTTTAATGTTTTTTATCTTTTTTTTGCCTTCTTTTCTGTTTTTGTTTTTTTTTTTTTTATTTTTTTTGTGATTTGTCTCTTTCTTGGTGTGGTTTGTCGTTTTTGGTTTGTTTTTTTTGTCTTGCCTGTGTTGTTTGTTCTGTTTGTGTTGTGTGGGGGTTTGTTTCACTGGGTTTCCTTTTCCTTTCTTGTCTTCACTGCCATTGGGGGCACTTGGTGGGTCTAGTGAGTTGGTTTCTTGGTGGGTTGGTTGGGGTGATAGGGGATTGGGGGGTGTGGGGTTATATTTACCACTTCGCCGTCTGGCCGGTTTGTCCTTCTTCTCTGCGGGGCCCTTCCCTTACCTTTTCTCTCCCTATATTATGTTCAGTTTTAAATTTTATTTATCATTTAATTCTATGTTTTTTTTTTTTTTTATTTATCTAATTCCTTCCCCTATTCCTTTGAGAGACTGTATCTATTTCCCTTCCTTTTCTTTTAGTTTTAATCCTTTTTTTTTTTTGTTTTTTGTTTTTGTTTATTTTATTTTACCCCATTTACCTTTTCCCTTTCTCCTCCTGAGATCCTGATCCTTGCTTTTCGATTTCTTCCCCTCCCCAGTTCGCTTTAGGATTTGATTCCTTTTCCTTCCTCCCACTCTCCTCTTTGTTGGTGGGATCCCATCTTATACCTCTCTCACTTTATGATCGGGGTCCCTTGGGGAGGCTGGGGAGCCGGTCGACGGCCCCCCCCCTTGCCCCTTGCTCACTCCTGGTGATCCCCCCTCTCCCTCCCTCCCTGCCGTGTTTGTGTTTTGACTCTGTCACCCTCTCGGCGCTTAGCCCCGATTCACAGCCCCCTCTGCCCCTCCTCCCCACTCCCCTTCGTTCGCCTTGCCTTTTCACCTTTTCACCCTCCCCCCCATTCCTCCCCCTTTCCCCCTCTCCCTCCTCCCTCCCCCTCCCCTTTCCCCTTTCCTTTTCTATCCCGCCCTCCCCCGATCCGGCTCCCCCGCGCCCCCCTCCCCTTCCCTCCCGTTCGGCGCTTGCTTTTGGGGTTATTCCCCCTCCCCCCCTACCCCCCTTCGGTTTTATTTTTTGTTTGGGGTTAATTTTTTTTTTGAATTCCTTTGTTGTGGGGGGTGAAGTGATCTTTGAGATTTTTCAAGCCACATCCATATATTTTGGGGCGCCTTTATTCCCCCCCCCCCCAATTTCCCCCCTTTTTTTTTCCTCCTTTATTCCCCCCAGTCTTTTATTTTGTTTCTTCCATTTTTTCTATTTCCTTAGAGAGAATACCATTCCAATTCCCTTCCAGAGTTTATACACGGTCATTTGTGTAAATAACCAAATATCCCCCTGTTTTGGGGGTATTGTTTTTTTTATTTCTTTCAGGGAGAAGAAAATCCAGGTGGTTGTAGGATATAATGTTCATATCCTACTAGTTTTGTTTGAACAACTGTCTTTAAGTTTCCCTTGTTATGCATAACACAAGTTGAGGTATTTTTCTAATTTTGCACAAGGAATAAATTTCATTTACTTTTCAGCTTTAATATTGGTATTGATATTGGTTATCGGCCAGATGAGTTTTAAAAATATCGGCACATCAGATATTCTAGATAATAGGGATGCAACAATATCAAAATTTCATATCACGGTTATTGTGACGAAAATGATCACGGTCATCATTGCCATCACGGTATTGAAATCACCTCCCAGTATCATTAAAAATATCCAAAATGGGTCTAGAAGTCTACATTGTCCTTTTTAAAAGGGGAAAATTCTCCAGAGCCCTGTCCACGTGGGCGCTTTCGTTTCCTTCTGCCATGTTTTTATAAGTTAAACGTTGCAAACCGAGTCTGTTACTGCTTTTCCAGCCAATGAGCAGCATCACTGTGAGTTTCTCAAACTGCAGTAATCAGTCACGGTTTTAACAATAATTAAAATTTGAACAGTATTACTAATCGTTGGGAATTTTATCACGGTTAATCATTTTATCGGTAATCGTTACATCCCTACTAGATAATAATGCAAATTGTACAAGCATGTGACTTTTTTTAAGTGACAGAAAGTACATGTATCGGTATCAGTGGAAAAAGTACCATAAACTACTCTAATCGTACTGGCAGGAAAGATATTGGTACCGCCGATCCCTACTTAAAATCCTGGTGTTGGGCCATCTGCTGCAATAGTGGAAGACACCATATACAGCAACAATGATGTCGGGACCAAACAGTTCAAGTTGGCCTGATTAAAAAGATCATTTAAAACTCCAGAAACCAAATGGCAACAGAAGGAAACTGGAAAAGAGGAAAGATGACAAGGACCCAAGGACGTAGTAGAAACTGCAATAAGCAATGATGCAAATAGTCTTAAGTTGTTTTTTGTTTGTTTTTTTCCCCTCACAGATTGATTTTCATTTTGCAGTCGAGTCAAATTGGGGTGGACTGAAAACAGAGAGCATGAGGAAGACAGCCACCATGTAGGAGAGATGATTCATTCAGCAGGATTCCTGGAATCAGCCTTGCAAACTAAGAAATAAAAGTTGTACAGTAAAGTACAGTAGGTCAGGGGAGAAAACGGGAACCGAAAAAGCAGAGAGAAACAGGAGGGAGGAAAAAGAAAAGAAAAATGAGAAGAGCTAAAGGTAAGTGAAATAATCGTGAAAAATAACCTAACGACAAAAAAGAAAGGAAATGGAAGTAGAGAAGGAAGGGAGGAAAGAATGGATGGAGAAGAGATGGACCGAGTCAAACAGTAAAGCCAAATAGAGGACACTGAATGAAGAGCTGAAAAACTAAGATAAACAAGGGAATGGAGGAAAAGACTGAGACAGTGGAGAAGGAATAAAGGAAAGGAGACTTAATGAAAAAAGGAAACAAGAATAAAGTAAGCAATCTCCTGAAAAAGAGACCCAAAATGGCTGAACTTATTTGGCCTGTCGCAGCCTTTTAATGGATATGATGTCACTCACACACACACACACACGCACACACGCACACACACACACACACACACACACATAAAAGAAAGAGTATGTTTCAATACCACTTGGGGATTATGCGAATGAAATGAAGTATTCAGTCGGCTTAGTGTCACAATTAAACTTGCGATTGTAGTGAAGAGACAGAGGACGAGCGAGCAAGACTGACAGCACTAAGAGAGGAGGGGAGAGCGAGAGAGGGGGACCGGCACCTTTCAGTCGCACCGTCTGGCTCCCGCTTTGCCTCGCCGCCACTAAGCGCTGATGGATTGCTGGAAGTGATGACACATGACAACTTGTACTGCTGTATTCAAACGCAGACACAGCGGACCAGGTGGCAGGTTTCAGAGCTACCTCGGCTCGCTAAGTGGGGGTTTGATTCCCGTTGTCTCTAATCTGTTTCCTTCATCGCTCTCTTTCTCCCCGTCTTCTAGCTTTCTTGTCATTTGGTTTTCCCTCACGTTACAGGTGGTTGACAGCAGACGCACAGCTAAGCCTCGCCAGCTTCCGGACAGCTGCAGCTAACAAGCTACCAGATGCCGTTAAAACCCTGTTGGCTTATAGTTATCTTAAACAAATTTTACAGTCTGTTCACACAGTCAACTCAAAATGCTCCGAGGCCTCATGAAAACTTGGATAACTCCACGTTAGATCAGCTTGGGTCTTATTTTCTGGCTTTTATTCCATTTTATCAGTTATCATAACTGTCCTCACCAGTCTTATGTCCTTATTTTTCAGTGGTCCAATAACATCTGCTAATATCTGGCAGTGGAGGGCAAGTCTACGGGCATTCAAGCCACCTTCAAATGACTGCAGCAGCTGCACTTAACAGCTCCAGATGGGTACATTAATCCTGTAAAAACATGTAGAACAAGACTATTTTTGCTTTTCAAGAAAAACAAGAAATAAAAATGGAGAACTTGGTGGTGGTAATACAAAAAATTACCACTCAGACATACAATACAGGATAAGCTAAGAAATACAATGGCTCATAATTTGACATCAAAACAGCAAAAAAAAAGAAGAAGTTCAGGATAAGTAACGACACTGTGGTTTTTCTCAGACTGAAAATGAAAAAGATCTTTGGCATGTTGCCATCGTCGCTAATAGAGATGCACAATATTATTTGCCTGAAATCGGTATCGGCCACTTAATATTGATATCAGCCGACGTAGATACAATCAACCAAATATAATGGGCTCTGTTTGGTGATGAACCTGCTGAATGCTGTATTGTGTTGGTTTTTTTTCCCTTATTTTTTAATCTATGGGGCATGGGAACAACAAAAGGCCGTGCCCACAGTTCATCGTCATCATGTATCGGATATCGGCTAAAAATCAAGTACCGTGCATCCCTTGTAGGCCTGGGAGATGCAGCAAAACTTTACAGTTACCAAAATTTACAGTGTTTTTAGGAATGGATTAATAGTTAACACAATTTCAGTAGTTTCTGCATCTCAGATGTTTTCTCTGCTTGATGTATGCCACTGATTTGACCCTTCTCAGACAAACATCTTTTCCACAACCACAGGATTTGTCATTTGACATGGTTG
The DNA here is from genome assembly GCA_023101725.1 of Atherinomorus stipes. Taxonomy (NCBI): domain Eukaryota; kingdom Metazoa; phylum Chordata; class Actinopteri; order Atheriniformes; family Atherinidae; genus Atherinomorus; species Atherinomorus stipes. The sequence goes on along the minus strand of JALJCO010006407.1, from coordinate 60,785 downwards.
TTTAGGAAATGAGAAGCAACTCATTGCACCAGTTGGGATTAAATAACCTATTGTCAGCTGAAAAATAATCACCCATGCAGTAATTATCCAGTGGGTTAGTTAGTTAAATCCAGAGCTGGACTGTTTTTTTTGGGGGGGTTGTTTTTTTGGGGGGGGGGGGTTTGCTCATTTTCTCCTTTCCGGGTCATGATGAAGACGGTGTGTGTTGCTGGATCAGGGATGAGCAAAGTTGCTCCTGAAGGGCCGCGGTCCAGCAGGCTTTGGATGTTTCTTGCAGCAGCACACCTGAATCAGATTATAGATCAACATTCTTGGGCAGAACTTGACAAGCTGATGAGAAGTAAAATGTTGGAGCTGAAAAAACATCAAAAACCTGCAGGACCGGGACCTTTGAGGACCTGAGTTGTCCATCCCTGTGCAAGATATGGGGTGATCTGTATTTGAGGTGGTTGCTATCTAGACGTCAATGATACCTTTCCTTTAAAGTGCAGACAACTGAAAAGAGAGTGCTGATAACAAATGTTTAGTCAGTTCAGTGGAAGTTGAGCAAGGGGACGGGTCTATTAACTGTGATGAATGTTTACAGCAGAAATATTGAATAGTAGTTGTGTAGTTTACCTTTTGTCTTTTCAATATATTTGGCTCATCTTTGTGTCTGAGTGCATGAACGCTTGCATCGCTTGATCGGTTATTTTTAGCTGTAAGCAGCTGACAGAGAGTAAAATACTGTAATAAACATGAATTATGCGCTGACAGACATAATCTCCCCAGAAGCTGTTGGTATCCATCACTGGGCCTCCATGAACACTTGCAGGTGGTGTGTATCACACAGATATTTGCGTTGCAGTTTGCCATATTTCCTGCATATTTTCAGTTTAAATCAGTAAAATGCAATTTGTGGTATTCTTGTTCAGGTAAAGTGAAGTATTTCTTACTCTACAGAGCTCATGGACGTACTTTAAATTTCACACACTGATGCAGAAATTTAATGCAACCAGTATCACAACTCTGCATTGTAGAAGAGTTCTAATCAACGTCAGGTTCTTGAAACCAAATGGTTAAAAGTTATGGCACAACACAGAGAGGTCAAGAGAAGTACAACTTCATGCAAATTGTCAGAGTAAAACATGTCTGTATTCCCTTTTAGATGGAAGCACATCTGCTCATTTCCCCTGACAATTAAAAGCATTTTAATTGAATGTGTCAATTCCTCATTACCTCTGGATTCCACCAGGCATTGGCGTTTAATGTCTCACGATGTGATTTTATGTTTCTGATTCTTACTTCCTGCCATGCTCATCTGCCCCATACAGAGACATGCAGCTTCAAGACAATCAGGAGAATCAGCATGGTTGAAGGATGTCTGGCTGAATAATGACTGTTAAAATGAATCTTAATTCTTTTTTAGCGGTGTGAAGGGGAAATCTGCTTCCCTGACAGTTCGAAAATACTTTGGCAGAATCGTAAGCATTGTCCCGAGTGTCTGACATTGGCTTTGGTGGCCACATCACATTTTGAAAGAGATGCAAGCAGAAACTATAGTTGTAAATGATTCCCCTGCAAAAGGCAGGAAATAAAGGAACATGATTCTGGTTTCAGGCAATGTCCCAACCAGCTAAATTTGTAAAAGCCTCTGCATTGGTTTAGCCAAATGTGAAAGGGGTTTAATTCTGATTTCTTGCTGAGCATTCTGTGTGGCTGCTTCAAATTATAAGTCTTCTCTAAGCTAGCTTCCTTTTGTTGTACCTCAGGGCTCTGTTTTGGAGCCCTTCTGGTTTACTCCTATTAAGCACATCCTGAGCTCTTTTATGAATGTTTCCTCCTCTGCAATGCAGACAGTATTATACTGTAGATCTTTTAAGCCTCATGAGGCATTAAATCTGCATATCTTGCATAAATGACTATAAAAAGCTGGATGGATAATAATTTTCTTTAGCTTAATGTAAAAAAAACAGATTCTGGTTTGTCCATCTGAAAAGCATACAGCACTAAAACTTTGTTCAATCTGTCTCACTCCTGTTTTATCTTTAAGTAATATTGCTAAGCTAAGTGGGATTATCTTCCAAACAAAACTGGAATTGTTGCTATTGCTTTTGTTTCTTTCAGGTTTGATTCCTGTAACTCTTTCTTCACCTGTTTAAACAAAGCTTCATTGGACCAGCTGCGACTAAATCTCTGTAGTTAACTCATCACTCTCTGACAGTTGATTGTCCTGTCACGATGCCTTCAAGTGATCATGTGCCCTAGCTACTTGGCCACAAGGATTTCCCTTTGGCTGATTAGTAAGCACATGCGACTCTCACTTGGGAGTCTGGGGATCAAATCCCACCAGGGCCCCCCTCCATCCTGCCACAACTCCTCAATTATCAGGCTTCACTGGCTCGCCATCCACTCTTGAGTTGACTGACAGTGGTGAGGAACCTCAGCCCTCATCCTGCAGGTTTTCCCCATCTGTCCCAGCTCCTACACACCGGATTCAAATGAATGAGTCACTCCGTAGAACTTGATAGGCTGTTAAATCCATCTGATTTGAATCAGCTGTGGTGGAGTGGAGACACAGAAAACCTGCAGAACTGCAGCCCTCAAGGACCAGGATTGCCCACCTCTGCTTTAGGATCTTGGTCCTCACTTATAAAGCTCTAAAATTTATAGTTTACTCAGGGTTTACAGGGTTACCCAGCTCTGGACCTACAAGGGCCAGAATCCAGCAGGTTTTCCATGTCTCCCTGCTTTAACCCACCTGACTTAAATTAGATATGTAGATCCAATACCAATCAAGTTCTCCACAATGACTCATAAACTTGTGTTGGAACATGGAAACAATGAAAACCTGTTGGATTGCGGCCCTCGTAGGATAGCATACATTAAGGAACTTTAACAGTGTCCAGCAGGTCTCTGAGGTCATGTGACCAAAGCCTGCTGGTTGTGCCTCACATGGCTGAAAACTAAAGGCAACAGACCTTCTCTGCAGTTGAACCAGGACTCTGGAACTTTCTCCCATTTTACATGTGGTTTACAGACTGGAGCTTTTTAAAATTCAGCTAAAAAGTATTTTCCGATTGTATTTACCTAATGATTTTTATCTTTTCTTACATTTTCTATCTTTTATTCTCGTCATACTGTTGCCTTATGTTTTTAGATTTTCTTCTGTATTCTACTCTGTGATTCAATATCTTGAAAGTTGCTCAATAAATAAAGTTTTACTTATTTAATTTTGATTATATCAAACCATTGATGTTATGCAATGATACTTGATGAGAATGGGAAAAGATCATGTTTGAAGTTAATCAAAACTTAAAAATTCCCACTGAACTTACAAACCTACGGTCGTACGTTTTCTTCAGTCAAGAGAATTTCTTCTATTGCAAATTGTGAATCATGAGGAGCAGCATAATGTAATACATTTAAATACTTATTATTCAGTAACCTTCCTCCTATATGTTACCCTTTCACATTTGCATTAATCTGTTTCATATATTCACACGGAGAATACCTGTACCCGTTGAACAGCTGGTTGCTGAATACTTTGAACTTTATTAACATCACAACTGCCCGACATTTGTAGCTTCGGTGACATGTCACCTTCGGCATTGTCTCTACTGTCATGCACTTCCTGTCCTGATACAACCTGCCGTGAAAATGGCAGCTCAACAAACACAAGCCTCGTTCACGTCTCCTTTGATGTAACGTTGCATGGATGACCAGAGGCTCACATGATGCTTCAGTAGACAGCCTGAGAAAAAAAATTGGAAGGTGAAAGTGAATATGGAATAAGGCTTGCAGCCTTTGACAGTCTCAGCCAGAAAGCAAGCATCTTTATCCATCACACAGCGTCCAGCTCAACGAGACACGGCATGCCTGGACGAGCCAAACAGTGTGCTGGCTTCACAAATAACATCAGGAAAAAACTCTGCTGCCTCAGCAGTCAATGGCCTCAAAATGGAGGAAGCAGGACGACACTGCAGCCAGGGTGTTTTTTCTTTATCTCTCCCTTCTACTACCAGGGGGCACAAGGTCACACAAACAAGTCCAAAGCATCAATCAGCTCTGAATATATACAGACCGCTTGCCAGGATTTTCACAGTTTAAGCAGTGTCTTCCAGAAACTCCTGCAATGCTTCTGTTTCTGAAACTGCTACCAAAGAAACAAGGAGGAAATTCCATTAGTTCAAAATTAATTTCCGTTTCATGCTTATCATGGAAGGAAGTGAGCAACATCTGCGAGGATTTGAGCAGGGAAGGGAAGCATCTTCACACGCCGAGCTAATTGCTTCATGTAACCCATTTTCCCAAGAAGCAATGAGTCTGCTGCTAATGTCACGCTGACCATGAGCTCCATCTCCACCACACAACTCCATTTAGACTCACACAGGCTGCTGTACAGAAATGGTTGAACAGTGTTTATGCTACATGACTAGAAATTCAATTCACAGAGGGCTGAAGCGAAGCGTTAAGGCAAACTGTTGAATCAAGCCCACATAGAGACACACACACACACACACACACACCTGAAACCACATCATCATCATCAATGCCTGTAGTATCATCTCTCATCATGCTTTCAGGAATTATGCTTGTGTGTTTGTGGAGGCGGCTGGAGGGAAAGAAGGAGGGAGCGGTGCATCCTCCCAGCTCTGAATCCCAATCCCCCCCATCTGTCCTGGGGAGTGATCTTCACGCACTCAGCCTGCTGCTTGCTGGTGCACCAGCTGCTGATGCGCACACACAAACACAGAGAACTGATCCCAGACCCGATAGGTCCCCCCCCACAGCTAATAATACTGAAGGGATGAGAGGAGGGGTGAGGAAGAGGGAGGAGGAAGGCAGAAGGATGCGAGTCCCATCAGTGCGGTCAAGACAGCCGCTGGAAAGCCATAAGTCACATGTGGAAGCTATGCGCAACAACCTGCTGGGTAAAAGCAGAACGCAAATGCCTGGACCGTGAGCTCGCGGGCGCGCGAGGAGACATATATGCGGGTTTTCAGAAACGTCACCTCTGAATAACAGCTCCGTGTTCCTGCCTGTCACCGACTGTAACTTATACTCTCACTTTATGCGCGAGGAGGGGGGGGGTGGGGGGGGGAGAGGGAGGATGGGGGGGTGATGCCGGTCTGAACATGTATGTGTGCGCGTTTGGGTGAAAGATAACCAAAACACGACCATTACGGCGTGCATGCGCATCAATGACAGAGGGGTCAAAGCCTCGCGCGCCGGCCGGCTGCGTCCTGAGCATGACAGCGCGAGCAGGTGGAGAGTTTGTACAACAAGCCCTGGAGAAATGCGGCAGCATCTCACATGCAACAGCCGGAACGTGAAGGGCAAAGCTGGAGACAGTTGTCTGAGACATGGCGCAACATTTTCACCTTCAGCGTGGAAGACAAGAGGAGCAAAGGGAAAGATGGGGGGGCGGGGGACAAGGGGTCCAACATGAGAAAAGAAGAATTTACTTACTGCTTTCAGGAGCCCCACACTCTTCTTCTCTTTTTGCTCTCCGGGTCTTCTCTCTGTACACCACAATCCATCCGTCCATCCCTCCGCTGGACATTTCCTGCGGCATACAGCCTGATCGATTCTAAAATTGCGGGATAATGTCCTCGGGATGAAACCAAAACATATCAACCCCCGAGAAAAGAAGAAACGGGCAAGAAATCACGCGCGCACGAGCCGCACGCACAGTTTCGACCTTTCTTCACTCAGCGAGGCTACATGTTGCTGACTGCTACCTCTCTGTCCTCTCACTCACTCTCTCCTCTCCCGTGATTTTGTTAAAATTCAGTATGTACGCTCCGTCACCTAGCAACGTCTCTCTACCGCCTCTCTCTCTTCTTCCCTCCCTTCATCTCCTTCTCCTCATCACTTCCTTACGACACGTGTTGAATGCTAAACTAAGTTGCCCGGTATGGGATGATTTTCTTTCGTCTTTAACTGCGTCGACTCCTTTCCTTCCTTCTGCCCTGATGTCTTTTCCTTCATCCCATCATCTCTCTTTTCAAGTCACCAACCTTTTTCCATCCTTCCAATGAAACCCATTTTTTCTCTTCTCTTTATGATCTTCTGTCACCTCAAAGCACGACTTCTTTTTCTTAATGAGGAGTCATGGTAAAGGGGGGGTTGGGGGGGGGCAGCTCATTAACCTACAGTTATGCCCATTATCTCGTGGAGATAAGGTTACTTCACTGCTGTTCATAATTCAATATTTACCCACTTGTGGGCCACATCCAATGAGAATAAGGTAACAATGAGGCTCCAAGTTTTATATGGAGAGAAAAATGACTCAAAATCATTGTGTGTGTGTAATAAATGATTTGTGAACGGTGTGAACCATTTAGTGTATAACTTTTACAAGCAAATGCGTATTCAAATGACAAAATAAATTTATGCATGCACAAATTACAAAAATGCACAAATATTTTACAAAGTTTTTACTTTTAACCTCACAAACAAAAGATATGCCTTTAAAAAGGCTCATTTGCATTCAAATTTCTTAAATTTGTGTACGCGAATCCCCTAATACATAAACAAAACTGCATTCACACACAGATGTGCTCACAAGTTTTTGAGACTCTAAACCAGAGATGTCCAAATTTTTAACATTGGGGGGCCGAAAATGACTCTCTGGCTGGATGGTTGCGGGTCAAAGCTAAAAATTCATGTTGCAGAGATTAAATACGCTCAGCCCACAGCGTAATTGTTCAAAATAAAAGCTCACAAAAAGTAATGAATGACGCTTTGTTGTGTTCATTATTTGTTTTTCACATTACTTTGAGGTTTTATTTTGGACAGGATTTTCTCACTTCTTCTCTGATCATGGGCTTCCAGATCTGAGCAGATAGAGGAACCACGGCTCCATCCTTCCCACAATGTAATGCAATGAGGGAAGTGCAACAGTGAATAAATATTATAAAACTTTTCACTCACTGCAAAAAACTCAAATTTTACCAAATATAGTTTTTTTAATTTCTAGTCAAAATATCTCATCACACTCAAAATCAGACAAAATGACCTAAATAGAAACATTTTAGTGAGATAAAGGAACTTGTTTTAATGCAATGCATCTTATTTCAAGAAGTCTTATCAAGATTTGTGATTATGCCATTGGCAGAATTTTTTTGCTTAAGACAAGCCAGAGATCTTGCAGAAACATCTTGGCTACTCATAAAACAAGTTTTTTTAAAATTTGGGGGTTTTTTTCTTGCTTGTAATGATCAAAAAAATTCCGCCAATACAAAATTTTCTTGATAAGATTTCACACTCTTGCGTCCTCGTATGCACGCAGAGTTCTTCACGACGTTTGTGTAAACGTGGATAAAAAGATGAAGACGAGACGCCACTTTTGCATCTTCTCTTCTGATCGTCGCCGTGTGAACGTAGCGCGGTAAGCTCCGAGTTTAACTGGTTAAAATGGTTGTCAAAATGATGCGGCCACGCTCCGTGGTCCTGAACTGCTTTGAACTTGTGCTGCTTTATCATTGTTGACCATGTAGCATCATGTTTTTGTAATTCTCTTGTTTTGTTGTACTTCATGTCTGTTTGATGGACTTCAAAATAACAAAACAAAATCACGTCACTCTCCGTGGTGCTGAAGCTTGTAAGCTCTGCTGTTGCTGGCATGTGTATGTTGTAAAATGATGTTATTATGAGCTTTACTATTTGGGTTTAAAGGGCCTGTGCTTTTGCCCCGCCCCCCGGCCCGGCTCTGACTTTCCTCTAGTGCTTCCATACAACCTTTAAAGGAAAAATAAGGTTTCAAATTAAGTCGTAACTTGTTTTAAGTACTTATTTAAAAAGAGAAGTAAAAATAAAAATATGAAAAGCTATAAGGACCACAAAATATAAGAAAAAGTTTGACTGAATTTGATGGCCGTTCCACTCTGAAGCCTCTGCAAAGACGCCTTAATGTTTTGGCTGGATGTCTGGCAGAACATTGCTGGGACTCATGCTAATCAGAGCGCAGAGAACAGTCACAGCCTTGTAGAGGAAAGTTACATGCTCATCAGCACATGGAAGTGTCATCCAGATCAGCAGCGTTTCATATAAAATCCTGTACTGTAACCCTTTCTGCAGGTGAGTCACCTCCCTGTTCTCTCCACATCCTGCTCATCTGGCTGCTTTGTAAATGCAGCAGTCTTTACATCTGCACACATAAACTCCTGACTGTCCTCATATCAAGACCTCGGTCAGCCAAACCACATCGCCTGGAAAACGTTTCTGCAGACGTTTATCACTGCACTGCTTCCAGTCTGGAAAAAGTCAGAAATTCTGAGTAAGATGAAGCTAAAAGACGATGTTGGCCACAGTTTTACTGCTGTAAGCAGAACACGGCTTCCCTAAAACAACAGATTAGTCCAACAGTTCTGTGCGTGGTGATGTCAGCGAGGTGGAATCAGGCTGTTGCTGGGGTTGTCCAGAAGGTTGAGAAGGGCTGTCCGGTGGTTCTGAACTTGGACGGCATCCTTCTCTCTGACACCGCCCTCCAGCTCCACGCCCACATCATGACCGGCTGTGAGTTTCACCTTCAGTGTGCTGCAGTGTGCATACAACAACATAAAGGCCACCACGGGCTCATGGAATATCCTGAGCATGATGTGCGTTCAGTTTCTACTCACCCTCATGCTGAGCAAGACTCTGGAGCACTTTTTTAATATCTCAAATGCAGCTGGAGATCGGACAGGTTTTCGTTTTCCCCCCAACTTTCATATAATGGAGTTCACTGGCGACTGAACCAAAAAGATCCATAAAAGTCCACAAAACTTGACAATATTCCGCCATATTGCTCGTCCAATGTAATCCAAATGTCCTGAGTGGGTAGCATCCAGAATTTACTCGAAATGACATCATTTTGTATATTTTAATAGCTTAAACAGTACTACATGTAGCTGCCGTGAAGTGCGTCCATGCGAGTTCATGACACTACGGAAGCCGCGGCAAACGAGCTCGCGCGTTCTCTTTTCTTTCTTTCTTTCTTTGTTTTAAATCAACAGCCAACCCCTCTTGTGTTTGTCCTGATTTGTCCGCAGCTCGCTCGATCTTGGCACAATGTAAACAGCAAATTTCTTCTTCTATGCTTGCATTATCACCAGAGTAGGTGCTGAATGCTGAGGCTTCCATAGTGTCGTAAACTCACATGCATCCAGGAAGTATGACGCTCTACTGTTTAGGCTATTAAAATATACTTAAAGGGACTTGAGGCAAGATTAAGAAACAAAACTCGCGACTGCCACAACCGGCGCTTCAGGTAACTGCAGCCACGAGCCAAGCCGTCACGAGAGCGTGCACAAACTGAAGCTAATGTTGTTTACTCACCTTTTTCTCCATAGTTACACTTTTTAGTGTCTTTCAGTTGATCTGGATCGTTTGCTGACGGCAGAATAATCCATAACAATCGCTTACAGTGTTTGAGTTTACCGCGACCGGCTTCGTCCAATATCAAAACAGCAGATGTAGCGTCATGTGACGTCACGTCTGCATGGCAGAGCTGGAAAACTATAATGCTGTTTACTAAGCTTTTTCTTCGTAGTTACAATTTTTTGTGGTCTTTCAGTTGATCTAGATCGTATTCTGACGGCAGAATAATCCATAACTATCGCTTACAGTGTTTGTATTTAACGTGACCGTCTTTTTCCTGCAGAAAAACTGCGGATGTAGGTCATTTGACGGTACGTCCGCAGGGCAGCGCGGGAAATTCAGACACCGAATTGCAGCGCATTTTGCAGCACACAGCCTGTTCAAGGCAACGGAGAGAAACATGGGTGGAAACGTTATTTTTGGTATTTAGCGCTTCATCACCCATTAGTATGAAAAAAAGGGACTTTCATGTTTGGTTTTTTTCAAATTCCTGCCTCAAGTCCCTTTAAATGATGTCGTTTCAAATTAATTATATTTAAATTATGGATGCTATCCACTCAGGACACTTGGATTACATTGGACGAGCAGTATGGAGGAATATTGGCAAGTTTTTGTGGACTTTTATGGATCTTTTTGGTTCGGTCGCCGGTGAACTCTATTATATGAAAGTTGGGGGAAAACGAAAACCTGTCCATCTCCGGCTGCATTTGAGATATTAAAAAAGTGCTCCAGAGTCTTCCTCAGCATGAGGGTGAGTAGACAATTAACGCACATCTTTCTGTGGGTGTACTATTCCTTTAAAAGACCTCAGCCACCTCTGATGGCTTTGGCCCCTCCTGTGGACGGCATCGGGGTTTCTGGTGAAGTCCGGTTTATTGACAGTGACCTCTGCTGGTATTTGTGGTCCTTTTTCCAGAGTGGATCAGAACAACGTCCTGTTGGCGGAGGCCACAGAGAGCAGAGGTTCCAGAAAACACAGAATGAGGTGTTATTATTCTTGTGCAAGCACATACGCTTGGTGGACTTGTAGGTGAATGATGGATGGTGGACTTGAAGGAGAAATGCATTTATGGGTACGCATCATCAGTAGTGTTCCTCCGGGTCATTGGGTGTTTCGGCCCTTAACACTATACACCCTCTCCAGAGGCGGCCAGCTACAGGATGATCAGACCTGAGCTTGCGTCCCAAGCCCGATTAGTCATGAGAGTCATTTTGTTGGGAGACATCTCAAGGGACTATGCATGGCAGGGGTGTCCGGTTCCCTGAGTCAGGCCAAGGCTGGCTGACCGCATACCTCCTGTTGTACTACTTTGGGGCCCAATTAGGGTCGTTTCTCTTCAGCCACACACATACCCCAACACCCACATGCACTGCCATTTAAATTTTCTCCAGATTTTGCTCTTGTTAGGTCACTCCTCTTCAGAAACAGATAATATCTCCAGGGCTCTGAAGCAGCTGCTTGACTTGCCGACTCCACTGTTTCTCCCTTGGCCAGTCTAGCTGTGCCCAACATACAGTACTATTGCCACTAGGGCTGAAAGACATATATCTTTATCGTATCTATATCGAGATATGAACATTCAAGATATTAATATCGCAAAAGCAACTATATAAAAGATATAGATTTCCCCTGTGCTTGTCCTGCATATAAAACTCTGGAAGTCACAAACAAAACTTCAATTTCCACCAAAGTGCTTGGTTTTCAACGAACCCGTAGTCATATCGTATCGTATCGATATTGAGATGTCTGGCATGAATATCGAGATATGAAATTTTGTCCATATCGTTCAGCCCTACACTAAGATTGTATTTGACAACCCACAATGGTGGCGTGTATTGGCTTAGTTGTAAACATAATGTAATTGTCAAACCAGTAAAGATTTATCTTATAATTATTTTCAGGCTAAATATATATATATATATTAGGAAATGTACTGTCATTCTCCATACCCCTATTTAATAAAAATGTTCCATATTCAACCTTTAAGACAAACAAAACGACAACTTTTCAAAATATGAAATGAAACTGTCTGAACACAATGGTAATTCTAAAATTCCCAAAATCAATTAAATCTGATGCTTCAAAGTGAAAAACTGGAGATACAAAATCTCTATTTTGGAAACATTTGTGTTCATCATTTTCAAAATAGCCCAGAGGCTCAAAGTTCAAGAGAAGAAAACAGCCACAAATGATGGTCGAACTTGTGGATCAGGAATCGAAGAGTAGATGCACAGGATGTGATTTAGCCACTTGGATAAACAAAAGCTGTCATCACCTCGGTACCTTTGAAAGAAGAGCAGGCTGGCCGAGTGATTACATATCTGAAACAGCATATGGAGGATGATCAAAGCATCTCAACTTTGCACGACCACCACAGTCCATCTGAGGTTGCCCATGTGAGCTCAAGGTTAAAAAGCAGGTCTATTCTTGGCCCAAATGTCACACACAGACACTGGGCCTGGATCACTTGATGTCTCTTTGTGGACATTACAGGGAAAGCTGCCACCATGCAAATAGACAACTCCACTGCAAAGACATTCTAAAAGTCAACCTGCAACATCTGCACTGCAACAACACAGAAACTGTGCCACAAATACTTCACAATACATGTTACCAAAAGGCAGACAGAACACAGCATGAGCTCAAGATTATGTATTTAAAACAATGTCATGATTTTTGATGACTTTTGTCAATTTCAACTTATTTCACTTGCAGCTGGTTGTTTTCCATCTTTGATGGAAGGGTATTGTAAACTTTCAAGCACAAAACTGTATAAATACTATACAGACAAATACAAACTTGAATGTAAATGTAGACCACTTTGGAAATGTACGTACAACTTCAGCAGCTTTCTAACCTTTATTTTGCCTTCACCTCGCTGTCCCTCACTTTTTCGTCTGCTGAGTTTCTCTTGCTACACTGTTCAGCATGTAACGATCCCAGCCTCGAATGCTAATCTTAAAACAATCAAGTCTGTTAAGATGATTAATCAAACAATGAAAAAACCTGCACTTAACATTCTGTAATTTCTTCCCCGTGATTGTAGGAAAACTAAAAAAAAAAAAGTCTTCATCTTTGTCGCTTTCTTCCACAAACATCAGAAAGTGGATCATGATTACTACTTGAGATTGTTCTCATTTTCATTTTCTTCCTTTTCACTCATTGTTTTTGCATTCTTTCCAAAAGATGACAGATTTAGTTCTCAAAAAAGTTTTGTTCAATCAGGCAAATTTTGAAATAAATTGTATCACCATAAATAATTATCCTGCAGTCTTCTCAAAAAGACCAGACTCTGTCTGTATTACTATAAAACTGTTAGAAACAGGATTTATTTGCATTCAAACCGCATCACCGTCAGCACATGCACCATCATAAAATGCTGGAAAGCCATTATATTGGAAGATGTGAGTAATTGTCAGTGTTAGAGTTTATTTTAATGAATTCCCAGCATTGTATAGTGCCAGACCTCAGTGGTTTCAGCACAAAGGGGGAAAAAATGGGCTTTTTGCCCATCCTTATCTGGATTCAAACCCTCACCATTTACTGAACCGTAGAGTATGAAATGATCCCCGCACATGCTTTTATCTTCACCAGCCCATCATTGTTAATGGACCTGTATATGTCTGTGTGTGAGAGAGAGAAAGAGAATGTGAAAGAGAGACCGATAAAGACAGATCTGGTGGCCGGCATCATTTCTCTGAATGCTGGTTCTTTCCTCAGCTAACTCAGCTCGTTGTCTTCTTGGCATAAATATAGAAAAAGATGAACAACAGTTGTTTGCTTGACCAGGCAGCTGGCTCAAAGACATGTAAAAAACAGACCCTAATTATAACAGGATGGCTCAGATAGACAGGTCGCTATCCTAGTTCTTGTTTATAATACACTCTGGTGCTTGTTGTTGTAAATTGGACACAAGAAAAAATCAACTCTGTCAGAGTACAAATATAGCAGAGAGGGACGGGTGAAGTAAAGTCCAAATTCAAACACAAAGGCAGCGAGTGGAAGCTCATTTTTGCACACACCTTTAAATGCAGGTGCAAAATCAATCACAAGCTTTTAATAAGAACATTTTAAACTAATCTCTGCACAAAAAAGCTTTAAAATAATTCAGTTTCCAAGTTAAAACATTGCTTCTCTGTAGTAAAACTTATAAGGGTTGTTTTGGCAGACTTTTGCCAGCTGTCCCTCCTCAGTAAAAGGTTTGGGTACGGTGATGAAACGCAGCTCTACCTGGAGACCAAGTTGACTTCTTTTTGATTGGCTGCAATCTTTTTTGGCTATAAGCTTAATGTGCAGTCTTCTTCTGCTTACCCGAGGTCGGGTCGCGGGGGCAGCTGCCTAAGCAGGGAAGCCCAGACTTCACTCACCCCAACCAGCACCGCCAGCTCACCTGGGGGGATCCCATGGCATTCCCAGGCCAGCCGGGAGACGTAGTCCCTCCAGCGTGTTCTGGGTCTTCCCCGAGGCCTTGTCCTGGTGGGACATGCCTGGAACACCTCACCAGGGAGGTGTCCAGGAGGTCATCCTGACCAGATGCCTGAGCCTCTTCTTCTGGATCCTCTCAATGTGGAGGAGCAGTGGCTCTACTTTGACTGAGCTCCTCACCCCATCTCTAAGGGAGAGCCCGGCCACCCTGCAGAGGAAACTCATTTCGTCCACTTATATCCGCAATCTCGTTCTTTTGGTCATGACCCACAGCTCATGGCCATAGGTGAGGATAGGAACGTAGATGGACCGGTAAATCGAGAGCTTCGCCTTCTGGCTCAGCTCCTTCTTCACCACGACGGATCGATCCAAAATCCTCATCCCTGCAGACACCGCACCGATCCATCTGTCGATCTCCCACTCCATTTTTCCCTCCTTCCTTGCACCTTCCTTCTACCTTCCACCAGGGGCAGGACCTTGCCCCCGACCCGGAGAGGACACTCCGCCCTCTTCCGGGTGAGGACCATGGTTTCGGATTTGGAGATGCTGCTTTTCATCCCGGCCGCTTCATACTTGGCTGCAAATCGCTCCAGTGAGAGTTGGAGGTCATGGCCTGATGACGCCAACAGAAGCACATCATCTGCATAAAGCAGAGACCCGATCCTGAGACCACCAAACCAGATCCCCTCAACATCTTGGCTATGCCTAGAAATCCTGTCCATAAAGGTTATGAACAGGATCAGTGACAAAGGGCAGCCATGGCGGAGTCCAACCCTCACCGGAAATGGATTTGACCTGCAGGCGGAAATGTGGACCAAGCTGGCACCGGTCGTACAGGGACCAGACAGCTCGAACAAGGGGGTCCGGCACTCCGCACTCCCTAAACATGTGACGGTATTCCATAACATTATTTTGTTAACACATTTACACAGATAGTCTTGTGTTATAACCGATTTGTCTCTGGTGTTCTGTGGAGTGGATACAATTGTTATTAATGCCCCCACCCACCCCCCCCCCCCCCACCCCCCACCCGCCATAAGACGAAACCACCTTGTTTTCTACTAAAACCTTATCTTCAGTTGAAATGTTGCTGCTCTTTTAAAGCAAGAGGGTGAGAGAGCAGGATGGAGTCAGCAGAAAGAGAGCGAGAGGGATCCGGGTGAGAAGGTGGACAGAAACATTCAGGTCTCTCTGACATCTCATCTCAGTGAACAGCTGCAACTGCGAGTTATCAGCGAGCTGAAAAGGCTGCACTCATGGCGGAGGTGTACAATGTGGCAAGACAGGCCCCATTTTTTATTAATAATTACTCTGGCGTGCAGAAGAATGCAGATGTAAAAAGTTTAATGGTTTGACCTCAGTTTTGCGATTAAGTATTGCAAGTGCAGCATTACTGTTATGCCCCAAATGTTCAGTGCTCATAATGTGTGGAAATCATTTTCCTCCCTAAATATTTACATGCCTTCGTCTGCATTTACCTTCACTGGGTTTAACTTCCAGCAGCATTACGGTGGGAGCAGTGATACATGAACCTCCCTGGTTATCCCAGTAACATGTTGCACATTTCAAACACGCAAAAAGCCTCTGATAAAAAAGATGAGATCTGTGTAATTAGGGGGGTCTGTGCCTCAGAGTGCACACATCCTGGCTGGTGTCCATGTAGCTTATTTTTGTCCCTTTTTTTGCCTCAAGTGCCTGTATCAGTTTTATGTTTTTTCTGTTAAGAGGAGAGAGAATGTTTCCTGGTGGAAAAAAGCCCAGAGGAAGCACTGCCAGCGCTTTCTGCCAAGAGATGGGGGGGGAAAAAAGCTATTAACACATCCCCTCAGGCTGCAAATTTGGGTCTCTGGAGTGAGAGTTGGTGTGAGCATCGTATGTCCACTTTCCACCTCAATGCTTCATTCAGTGCTTCGGGGGTTTCACTGATTATTTAAAAAGAAATACTTTAAAAGTGTTCATGCATTCAATTAAAGCAACAATGCTGGAGAGTAAATCATCACGTTTAGAGAAGACAGGACCAGTTAGAAATGTGGGACTTGATTTTCTCCCAAGTTCAGACCATCTTTAATGCACCGGTCAAAGAAGTTTTACAACAAAAAAAACATTAGACACCAAAAATCATAAATAAAAGTCATAATTTCTGAATGATAAATGGAAACACAAGTTAAGTTTTCATTAAGTCTTAACACACAATGAGCCAAGACTTTGATACTCTGGTCCTGCCTCCATCATCCAGAGTGAAAACCTGTTTTCGTTTTGCTTTTGTCCTTTTCATTCAGCAGTTTCACTGTGGGAAACAACTGAGACAAAAGACCATCGCAGCTGGAGAAGTGTGAGCATGAATCACATTTGACTTTGCAGATAACACATATGAGGAAATGCTAAAGTTCAGGACTCATTCAAGTCTTTATATAGCAGCAGCATGGTGAAACCGAAAAACAGAAGTGCCATGTGTGAGCCGAATCATCACACCTGCTGGAGACAACACAAAATACTGCTGAACATATCTGGGTTTTTCTGGAGATCAGATAATGAGGATGATACATGCATCTATGAGCCTCCCTTTCATTGCAGCTCTCACAGAGCATTCTGATGCAGGAGCACCTCAGTCTGAAAACAGCCATAGGAATGGTTTTGTAATAACATCCTAATATTTGCACCATGTGCATCCAGAGGTCATTTTTCTGCAGCTCTTGGCAGAGGAAGAAGTCTAGAAAATGCAGCTCCCATGACCTGCTCAAAGATCAGGACCCTTATGATAAATGGCAAAAACTGAAGCATTCAGGGAAAGATTATTTTTATTGATGGGTCCAGTACTTCATAAGGTCGTGACTTTGAGTTCATTCGATGTGAATGTTTGGTATTTCTGGTAAAAGCCCTGATGCATTTTAGATCAGTGTGTTTTTTCTTCATGTGATGTTTCCATCCATCCATACACATATTTATTCCAATGTAGAGTCATGGGTTGGGGGACTGGAGCCTATCCCAGCAGCCATTGGGAAAGAGACAGGCTACTTCCCAGCCAGCATTTTTATATGGGGCCTATATGGGTTAAACTTTGGCTGCATATGAGGGACTCAAGTGGGATTGTCCACGGTTTCCATGGTGACCCCACCTGTGTTTGCCCATATGGCCTATAGGCATGGGCTTGAACTGGGCAAATTTTCAGATCTCAATTTAAGTTACATGGGCCGCATATGTGGAAACCCACATGCGAAAACACAGGTGGGGCCACCACAGAAACCGTGGACAATCCCACTTGGGTCCCTCATATGCAGCCAAAATGTAACCCATATGGGCCCCACATGAAAATGCTGGCTGGGTTCTTGGACAAGCTATCAGTCCACCACAGGATGCAAAATGTAAACATAAAATGCCCCAGCAAAGGTTTGAACTGGGAACTTTCTTGCTGTGAAACCACACCAGTGGGCGTGTACATTTTTCTGGCCCTGATCAAGTATTTTATATTATCTAACCCAAACTATGTTCCTTTTACTCCTACATGTGACCCGTGAAAGCAAAGTATAAAAGCAGAGTAAAGAAAGGCTTCTGAAGGACAGGATTCAAAGCACCCTGCTCCATCTCATCATGAGATTTTCTCCTCCTCATAACGGTCTATATCATCATGAATATGTGGAAATATCATGTACAATTTACATTACACTAAAACCTTTACATAAAAATTTTCCAGAACATCATAAAAGTGGAAATTTATCCTCAACATGTTGACTGTCTGTTTCAAGTCTACCACTGGACAACTTGCACAACAGTAAATAAAGAAAATGAGAGTTTTATCTTCCTTCAGTGCCACAGAATGATTGAACAGTGCAGCCTAACCATTATTCTGCAATAACATAGCATTATGGAAATAGCTGATACCAAGTAAGTGTGTGATATTCATCGGCAAAAACCAAAAGAAAAAAAAAAAAAAAGATGTAGGAACTCACTTGAATGTTTCTAAATAAATAGATAACTGTTCACCTTTAAGCTGGTTTTACATCTTATCCTTTAACAAAACGCTAGAAGCCATCTGATCTCCTGAGACCTTATACTTCCATTTTCCTCTTAAGCCCATAAGAAATTTAGAAAAGGGCACTTACAGCTGCTGCTCTCTGCGTGAAATCAGTGCTAAACCACCAGAATCTGAAGGTGTCGGTTCTCCAATGAATTTAAGCAGATTCTAATTAACTTGGAGGCAGACTCATCCGGTTGTAAATGTTACGATTGACCTTTTGTCATTAGTTGTTGACCTCTGACAATCGTTCAATATATATATATATATATATACACACATACACACACACACATATACATACATATATCTTCTGTTTTCCTATAAGGTGATGTATGAAACTGATCTCAGTTTTTTTTTCCTTTTGATTTACTTTTCAATTTTTCTTCTTTTTTATTATTATAATTATTGTTATTATTTGTTATTAGTGTGATCATTAAGCAGCCTAATGCAAAAGCTCTATGTTGGTTAACTTTGTTTTGGGTTAGGCAAAATAAGTTTAACTTCAGCCTAAACCCTTTCGGTCATGAATTGTAAGGACTGATGTTGTTTAATGGACATAATCTAGTTGATTGAAAATGTTATATATACACACACACACACACACACACACACACACCGTGTCACTAACTGGTGATAGGTGTTGACTCAGTAGTCTTCATGATTATTTCTTAACTTTGTGCAAAGTGGTTTAATTCGGAGTTATTCTAAAAATTAATTCAAAGATAAGGATCTTCAGCTGCCTCTGAGGTGGGATTTTAGTTTGATGAGCACATCATACAGCCAATCACATGCAAGGAAGACTTGGATCATACCATTAAAAGGACCGAATCATTGAAATTAACTGAAAAGTTAGCATCTTTCTGCGTTTCTGTGATACAGGAGACTGCAAATCTGAGATCAGACCATAAAAATTTCTCAGTAGTTTTTGTAAAAAGAATTTTTTTAAAAATCATAAAAATACAATAATCCCGAATAAAAACACATTATCAACATATAGCTCATAATCATCAAATCAGGCTTAAGCAGAAGTTCCAAATGAGACAAAATGAAAAGCCATTTGAGATTAGTTACTAGTTAGTGAGTGACTTTGTTTTTGTTCAGTAAGAGAATGTTGAGTAAAAGTTATTGTCATCATGAAAAAGAAGAAAAAAAGTTTATAATCTAGTGCATTCAGCTGCACTCATCTGCACTATTCAACAGTCACATGGGCCCTGTTCCAGCCCTTCTAGTATTTTTTTGTGACATTTAGAAGCTTATCAATTTGTCCCACAGAGGAATAATACAAAGTGAACAGAGAATTAATGCTTTAAGAATCCACATACAGTATAGGGCAGTCTGACAGGCTGACAAAATTATACGACTTTACTGCCGGCAGTGACGAGATGTCTCCGGGATTTGTTAAATGTCAATGTGACTAAAATCTGCCAAGGCTTGAAAATAAAAGATGGAACAGGGTAACTGACTCAAGAGTCTGTCCTGGTCACCCATATACTGGGACAGGACAGGGAGGACACTGGTGGACATGAACACATGAGGTAGCTCCACAGCTCTGAAGACACCATCTAGCACAGGGTTCTCCAATTGAGACCTGCAGGATTGTGGCCACGATCCACACAACAGTAATAGCCCAAAGTAGAAAAACCAAAAAGCATTCATAACAGAAAAAAAGAATTGAGAAGTTAGGAAACAGACAATTATTTTATACTTAAGTCAGTGAAATAAACGAAAAGTGAAGATGATTTAATCTATGAACAGAAAGAGTGAGTTAAATGGTCGGAGGGTGGGGATGGGTAAAAAAATATGCATTTTAATTTGTTTCTACCAGTAAATCAGTAAAATCCTCCCATGTGGCTATATTTAATGGTAAATACAAATTATATTAGTCATATGCAAGAAATCCCTTTATGTCAGTTCTAGAAGTAAAGTAGTTTGTACATCCTAAAAACAGATTGGTTAAAACAACCAAATCCAAATATTTGTTAAATTTTACCAATCTGGTTGGTAATTCTGTGTTCGACCCAGCTTTTGGTAACCAAAACATTTGGTTAGATTAACAAATGTTTTGATGAAACTGGTCAATACAAATTGGTCACTTTTTACCAAAATATTGGTTAATCTAAGCAATATTGCTTAACCAACTAGATAGGTTTCTATTCTTGGGGTGCGTTCACACTGGCAGTTTGGACCAGTTCAAATGGACCGTGGTCCAATTCCACGGATAGTCCGCTTCGTTTGCAGTCTGAACACCAACCGTACTCTGGTATACACCAAAGAAATGGACTCTGGTCTGCCTGAGAGCCGGGGGTCTTGGTTCACTTGTAAATGGACTATCGGACTATTTAGGGCACCTAATGGAAGTGACATTTGTCGACCATAATAAAGATGAAGGAGAAGAAGGAAGTGGGGTAGATTATCATTTGGGTCGGAGAAAAAAAAAAAGCAAACAGCGCATGTTTGAAGAAGCTGAGGTCAACAACGAAAAACAACAGGAAAATGTGTAGACATAGATGGAGTAACCTAAAAAGAAGCAGAAAAATTTCCACTTTAATCACGGAGCCCGGTTTTTTTCTTCTTCCTGTTTTTTCATCATTGCTCAGTGGTTGAATGGTTAGCGTCGCCCCATAGCGAGCAGTTGTTTTAACAATGCTGGTTTAACTAGGCGGTTTGGTCCGTTTCAGTTTCTGCTGTTTGAACACAAACCAAAGCAAAGAAAGGTGTGAATTTTTTCTGAAATCCCCGCCCAATCAGATCAAGTCCCCGGACTATCCTGGTGTGAATGCATCATTAGAGTGTACAGTACAGTTTTAGAAGCTGAAATTTGAAAGATAAACTGGGGAAAAAATGGTTTTAGGTCCTTGGGTTGGCACACAGTAGCGTCCCCTTCAATGTCTACAAGTTAAATTGTTTCCAGGGTCATTAAACTGCTCTTCATGCTCGGGTTTAACAGCCATTTACTCTGACCATGGATACTGGATTCCTTGTTGTGGTCATTTTCGAACGACAAACACTGACAAGACTGACAAGCTTGACCTTCAAGTTTGTTTTGCAGACTATAAATCAATAGCATCCCTCCTCCTTTGCCTCTAAAGCCTCATATTTCTCACCTGAACTGTTCAAATAAGTTTAACATGGCATGTTTCAGCAGAGGAAAAGAACAAGCCAAAAGGTTCAATGACAGTGACACTGTTCATGGAGCTTACCACCACAGAAGACCGAGGTCACAAAGACTTTGATGTTTTAATAAAGCTCTGTCCATTTGCTTCACCCTGTTGGACCTTCTCCCAGAAGAGGAAGCAAAACCACATCAACCATGTGAAAGCTGCTGGCCTCTTCAGCATAAATCTGTGCCAACGTGAAAAAGTAAGCCTATTCAGCTGCTGCATCAGTGAATTCACTTTCATTGTTGTTTGACAAACCATACAGAGAATAAACTGTCTGCATAAAAGCTTAAAACTGGTGAGTCTCAGATGCTGCAGTCTGTAGCAAACATAGAGCACCATGCAAAAAGCTTCACAGTCTGCAAGCCATCCTGGTTGCTATTCCTACCCATTACTCTTAATAGCCGTCAAAATATGAGCAAAGCATCTTCTATACCACCTACCATGAGATTTTCTACTTTAACATGAAAGATTAATATGAATCCAGGTTTTCTTTCAGAGCCAAAGTTGTCATGACAACTTTGGTGCTCTTAAAAGAAGGCTGTAGATTGCTATTATGCTACCTAAAACTTTGCTCTGCATCTCAGTGGCCACAGGCTAAAACATCTGTGTTACAGAGGTCTTAAGCCCAGTTTCCACCCATGGGCCTGGCTCGGGTCAGGTCGGGTGGGTTTTAATACGGATGTATTGATTTTATGTTGCGTCCCCACAGCAACCATACCCTTACCCTGGAGGTGGAGTATTAACCAGACACTGCTGCTACGTTATCGCATGACATCATTGCAGTTTGACGCCTTTTAACTAAAGCACCAGAGAGACACAAACAAACCCCTGCTTTATTTTTACGTCGGATCACCTGGGAAGTGAAGGATTTTTCAGTGAATCAACACATTGCTGTGTATTAGCTCCACCTCTTTGGTCTGGATCGGTTAGATCGGTACTCCTACCAAAGGGACTCAGACGACTGGTGGAAACGGGGCTTTACTGTGACTTAAGTATTTCCTTTTTTCTGGCCAAATGCTTGGTTGTTTTATGAACAGTTTGACTAAAAACAACTGGCCCGGCTGTAGTTTCCTACATACAACTGACTTATTTTCTGCATTGCGTCCTCAATGACCACTTCTCTCTGCTGTTCTGCCATTTTCACAGCTAGAGCACAAAGCTAGTTTCCTCACCTTGTTTCTGTAGGCTGACAGATTTGTGCCTCGACTTCCCCGAGGCTTGAATTTCAAAGTTCACCACATCCCTCTTGAGACAGACACTCCTCGTTGATCCCAGTGGAGTTCAAACTGCTGCAGGCCAGACACCCTGTGAAGCGTACTGTACTCACATCTGTATTTCTGCCGTGTCATTTCTTCCACATACATTAACTGTACAGTTATATCTCCTGCATTTTTAAAGCTACCAAAGCAGCCAGTCCACAAATTAAATTATTCAACAAATGTGTCCAAATCAGAGGTTCCTGGAGTTGATTTTCTCCTTTTATTTGGCTGACCACAGTTAAGGCCAGGTACAACAAGCTTCCACAAAATGAATAGCTATGGGCCTAAAACAAACAAAGAAAAAGTATGAACTGAACATATATGCTTATTTTTTCAAGAACCTTTAGACATTTATTTTGAAGGCTGAGACCATCGCAATGACCAGCACTTTCCAGTTAGAATACCACAGTACTACTGTAGTCAAGCTCTGCCCAAGTCTATTAATTACCCATTAATACGACTCAGAGCGGGACGAGCTAAAACCTACAGGACAGTGGCCCTTGAGGAGTGGAACTAGACGTTTGTGGTATTGAGCATTTTCACAGCATCTGTACATACCCGGTTTACAGCGTGTGCTTGCCATTTTGGGGGTCCAACAAGTTGAAACCACAGCAGAGTTGTTTATTTATCAGCATAATGTCGCTTTCCAAGAGGGATGGTAAAAGCAAAGTACAGGAACAGTTTGGATGTTGCATATAAGGAAAGAGTATACATACATACACACACATACATACACATATATTAGATAGAATAGATAGAATAGATAGAATAGACAGACAGACAGACAGACACATACACCCCCACACGCACACACACAGTGGTCATATGACAACTGTATTTTAGTTTGTTATTTTGTTATTATTGCCATTATTTTGGGGCGTGGGTAGCCTAGTGGCAATGTTGCGGGCTTTGGCGCGGAGGACCCAGGCTCGAGTTCCCGAAATGACATTCAAGTGAACCACTGTGGACCCCTGAGCAAGGTCCCCAACCCCCACCAACCGCCCCCAGGTGCCCTAGGCAGCATCTCACCGTACAGAGATGGGTAAAATGCAGAGCCCCTAATACCCCCTCAGGGATCTAAACAGTATATTTTAAAAAAATTGTTATTAATTTGTTATTTTGCATATATGTTAAATTGTTCAGAAAAGACAGAGAGAGAGAGAGAGAGAGAGAGAGAGAGAAACACACTATTACAAAATGGAATTTCCCTTATTGGATAAATTAAGTATCTTTTGTTTCATTTTATTTCATACAGTATACACATTATTCATACCCTCAAATTAAAGACAAAAAATCCGCTGTCAGTGAATTAAGTTGAAATTAACAAAAGTAATAATAGATAACATTTTATGAAAATAATGACCTTGATTTTGTATTATGGCACAACAAAAATATTAAAAACAAACACACCAAAAATAAAACATTTAAACAAGCATCACGGGGCTCCAAAGCTTAAATTTTGTTGAGCAATTTTTTGAGGCAATAAATACAATCAGGTGTTTTCTGTAATGTTCAAAAAGACTACTACACCTGTTGACAGGTATTTTGGTCCACTGTTCATGGGAAAGGTGTGTGTTTGGGATAGTCTTGTGTGTGTTTTTAATCATTTTCTTCTACCACAATCCAAAAGCAATATTTTATTTAATTATAATTTTGTAATTTCTTATTCCTTTATTTAGTTTCTTGTTATTTGAATTACTATTGAGAATTGAAAATTTTCTTTAACTGAAGGTTATGAATAATTTTGAGGACAACTGTGTGTGTGTATATATACACATATAGACAGACTTGTCCTTATCTGTGGCAGAGATCCATATGACGACTTTCCCAGTGGGAGCCCTGCTGCATGTCAGTGCTGGTAACATTCACCTGTGTGCAGCTATTCTGTTTTTTGGAGCCAAAGCCACCAACATGTGAGACTTTTAACATATGGGATCCATTTACAACATACTGTAACAGCAAACCATTATTAATGTTTATCAAAGATTAAAAATAATCCATGGGTGGTCGACAAGCTATTATCGGTACCGCACGGCGCTAGACCCCAAAAATGGCAACGCGCTCTGTGATGTCATCATATGGAAACTCTACACAGCTCTGCAATGAGATGATCAGGAAAGACAAGTGGACTTTATGGTTTGTTTTCTTAAGCAGCATTTGGAAGCCTATAGCAGAGTATGAGCCAATCCTTGTAATCCTTGAGCAATCTTAACCACAGCTTGTCAGAATGATGTTATTGGGTGAAAGTAACTAATGTAGCAACTAAAACATGTTAATGAAGCTCAGTACAAGGCAGAAGCTGCTCATAGCATACAAAGAAATCTATTCCCCCCACTTGGGGAGGAAAAATTTAATATGGAACTTTTATGCCAAGTTCAGAACGACAATCAAAAGTGCCTTTATCTGATAATACAGTCCAATGGAGCCATATCAGAGAAGAGCAACAGCTGCAGATGCTAAACAGACCCATATACTGTACATTTTTAAGGCAATGCAGTTACATGCAGATATGCACTGAGGAACGATATTAGATAGACCTTATTTCAGAGATTTGCTGTACACCGGGGGAGTCCAAAGTCGGGTCACACAGAACCGCAATCCTGCAGGTTTTCACTGTTTCCTTGCTTCAAAATAAACGGATCCACAGCATATTAAATTCTGCTTAATGACTTACAGTATCAGTCTGAGTCAGGTGCAGGATTGTGGCCCTCGAGGACCTGAACTGGACACCAAACACATTTTATGTGCAATATTTTGCACAGTTCTCATACATGGTTGTGGTAAGGTTTTAGTTTGCCCTACAGTGTGCGTTGGAAACAAAAGGTTTAAAAAAAAAAAGAAAGAAAAAAAAAAAGTCACAGTTCACACTGATTTTGGTGATCCGTCTTACGTGTCATATCCATGCAAGGTAAAGAAATGTATAATCACTCACCCAGTTCTCATTGTTTTCCCTTTCTGGCTTCTGTCCATCTTCATCTGTTCTTCTTTACTCTGACAGATAATCTAATAAAGAATAAAACACAACTATTAAGATATAATGAAATTGTAAGAGGTGACTAGAGTAAATTGATATTGTAGAATAGGATATCAAGCACTGTCTCATAATGTTAAATTGTTGCGAAATGAATGCAGACAAAATGGTAAGAGGTGCAGTAGGACACAGACGGAAATGAAAAGAAGAAGAAATAAACAAAACCATTTATTACCAGAAGTGGATTGAACACAGGAAAGTAGTCAAGACCCCAAAATCCAAAATAGTCAAAAATACTGGGAAAATGATCATATTCCAGTACGATACAAAACAAGAACACAAACGGAGAGAAGAAAAATTGACTGGATGCAAAATCAGAAAAGAAATGACTACAGACGTGGAAGAGAGTCTGAGAGCTGCAAACAGGAAACCTGGGATGTAGATGAGGGGAGCGATGACTGATAGACTGCAGGTGTGAGCTAATCAGCCAACAGGGGCTGAAACAAAAGGACAGGCAGCAAATGAGTGCACAAAGACCAGACCAGAGCAACACATACCTGTAAGACTACCTGAAGTTTAAGAGTTTAAAACTAGACAGAATAAGGCAAAACAAACAAAGAAATAAATAAAATGTTTTAATTAATAGTTTACTCAAAATAGTTCACAATGAGTTCCTTTTTTATAGCTGTTCAAATTTTTAATTGCAACCTTTTATGAAGTATGAAGTACATTTCAAGTTATGGAGCATGCCAGTCCAAGCTAGATATTGACCCTTTTGCACATGACATCATACTCTTCAGTCGAATGCTAACTCTACCATGGCGGACATTAAAACGATACTTAACATCCATTAAATGGGTAATTTGGACTTTTTGACATGGAGCCTCATTTTTGAGTTAGCGAGGGAACTATTTATCACTGGAGACAGTTTCAGCATATTTCATCCTGTTACTTTAGCTGCAGGAGGTCACCAATGCTAATGCTAGCACAATTCTTTTATTCTCTATTATTCTTTATTCTTTATTCTTAGGATAGCCGATAGCTTCCACTAGGGATGGGCATATCGATACTCTAGTCGATACTTCAATACCAGCCAGAAAAAATATCAGAATAGATACTTTTTTTTTTTTTGGTTTAGTGATATCACTGTACAGATATAAAACATAACATAACATAACATAACATAACATAACATAACATAAAAGTGTTTTAGGGAACGAAATGATGCGTGAAAGCAGCCAGATTCTAGCTCCTGTGTCACATGATGGTGGTAGCCTATCAGATGTTACAATGATGCTGCTACTGTTAGTAATGGTGATGTTTTGGTATTTTTCAGTGCTTTAATGCAGTTTATTGCACATTATGTTTAGGTAAATATGTAATATTGCTATTACATTTTATATTTGAACATATTCCCCTGAATAACTTTAATAATTTTAACCTTTACATAAGTTATTTGAAAAAAGTTTTTAATCTCATTTTCGATAAATTTACTCATGAATATAATTAAAACTTGTTCTCAAGTTTTACTTATATCTATTATTACACTTGCATTCAAGATATTAATGCTAACTGTGCAATCATGTGATTTTCTTTTAAGGGGCAAAAAGCATCGTCATCTATATCAGGAAAAAAAATTGGTGTTGTTCATCATCGCTTCCACAAGGTGGTCGCTAGTCTTCCTGGGGCTCAAAGTAAAACAACGACAAAACCATATAAATGTTAAGATTACAGTATATAACAATATAAAACGACAAAAATTGACAATAAGCAATAATAAGCCAATAAGTGAAATCACGTCACATATAAAACAAGCGAAGAACCAATTTACAGTTTTACATACAGATAATTCAAAAGAATCGCATGAAAACAAAATCACATGTTCATAAATTAGCAATAAATAAATAGATCCATTGCAACTACCAATTTACATGGAACTAATTAAATTCTCTCTCAGCAACTATGAATTTTTCACTAACCTGTCACCAAAAATAATCTTATCCCCTCCACAAAACACCCAAGACAAATCAGATATAACACAAGACTATTGAAGTCTCTGAATGGAACTTGGCTGCTTTTGCGGAATATAAGATAGTAAATCCATTGTATATGAAAAAAAAACAAAAAAAAACAGAATGAAATATTTCCATTGGATGAGAAATTTGTTCTACGTTTGACCCGTCTTTCTCTGCAGATAAATGTAATCAGTCTTCCATGAAGATCAGCGTTGTCAACAAGAAGCCGTGTACAATTAACTGGAATGATTAAGCACATAAATGAGTCGTTACTCACACAATGAAGCAAGCGAGTGATCTTTTCCTGCTGGTTCATGGGTCAAGGCGGTCACCCTGGAAAATATACGGATAAATCAATAAAAAGAGTTTTGGACAAACAGCACACATCTGAATGATGCTCATTTGCACCTTTGAGAATGACATTGTCTATTTTATTGCGGCATGATCTCAACATTTAGTTTTGTTTCCTCTCATTTGGTTTTTGTTCCCTGCTCCCCCTCCCCCCCCCCCGGTCTGGGGCCCTTCGGTCGATCTCCCCGCCCTCCCCTTTTTTTAAAAAAAAAAAAAGGCTTTATTTTCCCCGGATTTTTTTTTTTTTTGTCCTGTAAACACAATAAACCTCTTAAACTTGAAAAGTAAGAGGGAGTACATTATTATTATCCTGTAAATGGCTATTTTTTTTTTAAAGCAATTCAAATATGTTTTTTTTTCTTTTGTATTTCGAGCTGGCTCTTTTGAAAATCTCTCCTAGACCCCAAATAATTCATTCCATGTGGGTTAGCAGACTGAACAGTGAGCCAAATGCTCAGATGGTGTGAATCACTGATGAATGTTTGGTATATGTGCTGCTTAGTTTGATTTTGCATTTGCAGACTCACCAAGTTTGACTCACATATTCAATCTTAATTGGTCACATTCATCAAGGAGTCTGATCATTGAAGGTTTGCCAGGAGTAAGAGCGAGAAGGCTTGCAAGAATGACCGACACAGCTCAGCTGTTATTGGTCACCTGGCGAGGTCGGAGATGGAGGCTTTCTGGAAGTTCAATTTACTGAAAAACCTGATGAGACTCTGAATCCTCTGTTGGACAATAGAAGCTGCAGCTATGACAAAGCATTTACTGAAAGACGAGTTTGTAGATATGATGCTGTCTGTGCTTAATGAATAGAACGCAGTAAATTACTGTAAATTAATGCAAAAGCTACATATTTATCATTTTGAACATTTAGACAGCGAAGTGAAAGTCGAAACAATCCACTCAAATAACGGGAAAATGAATTGCCTTGGAACTCTGCCACAGAAAACATGAGGGCCTTCCTGGCCTAATTTAAAGGATTTTCAATCTATAGAGAGGATTACAGCTTCCAAATAAAAAACAACATTTGCATTTTTTCAAATTATGAAAGGCTTAGTGTAAAAATAATGCATGTGGTTTAGTTATGAAACCACTCTCGTGTCAATTGAAATGATTAAATTGAAGAAAAGTTGGCATTTGGCCAAACAGCTCTGCTCTATTCTTTATTCATCACTGGGGACTGCTTTAAAGTCACAATAGAAAAGTTTCAAAACGTAAAACTTCATGATTCTGATTCATTTTAATGGTACAGATGCATTTATTATTCACATTTATGGAGAAGTTGTTACCTAGCAGCATCCCAGAGCTGAGAAACTGCAATTCACAACCTTGTTTTCCAGCCTGGGGTATCACACTTTAGCTGCATTTTGCTTCACAGCACCACATCAGGATTATTATAGTTAACTAAAACTAAGACTAAGACTAAAACAAACTAAAAAACAAAACAACTAAAAAACAAGACTTAAACAAGCAGTGAAAAAATTATCTAGCTAACTGAAATTGAAATTGAAATAAAAATAAAAATAAAAACGAAAATTAAGAAAAAAAAAACTAAAACTAAACTACAAAGAACAATGCAAATCTAACTGAAACTAAACTGAATTATAGATAAATTCAGCATAGTTTTAGTTTTAGTTTTGTTTACTCTCTTTATTAGACGTGCATGCCTGTCCTGCAACAGCTGCTGTTCTTCCACTTTTCCTCCAGAGGGTGGCAGTATAGCGGCTATAATTTGCTGCACCTGAACTAGAAGAAGGTGTGTAGCAGACAAAAACGGCTAAAGTTGCAGCAGGTCGAAAACCCCACAGTCCAATTTGGGAGTATTTCGAGTAGACCCACTAGTCGATCAGAGTAAGTGTATTGTGATGAAGACTGATGGGAACATCAGTGGAATGCAACTAAAAGGGAAAAATCCAACAAATTTGAAAGTTTATTTGCAAAATTTTCACAGAGACGCTCATGAGTTCATGCTTACACTGAAGATATGTGGTGAGAGCTGTATGTGGGCTGATTTTACAGTTGCCTGTTTGGATAAGGGCCTGTTAAAAGTTGAAACAAAAGTTGGATTTGCGTTCAAAAATAATTTGAATAATTGTGGTTCAGGAATTAAAATAAAAGGATTTGATAATCCATATTTGGTGTCACACATTCTTCCATCCTTTTCAACATTTCAAGGCTTTCTCTTAATATTTGAAAAACTAAGACTAAGACTAAAACTAAATAAAAACAAAACTGAAACTAGTCAATTCCTCAAAATAAAAACTAAACTAAAACTACTAAATCATTTGTTGAACTAACTAAAACTAAACTGATATGAAAAAGCAAACTGAAAAACTAAAACTAAAAACTAATGAAAATTTCAAAACTATAATAACCCTGCACCACATCACACACCAGCAACTGGATACCAACTTTTAAGAGCACACCATGGCTGATTCCATAAAGAAATCCAAGATGAGATGATATAAGAAAGAGGAGAGAAAGAGATAGAGAAAGACATATGGCAAGAGTCAACATCAGTTTGACCTTTGCTGGCTGAAGAGACGGGATACAAGTCGATGATGAATCAGCCAACATAAGGGGGCACGAAAGGGTCAAAATTTGCCACACTCAGCAGCATTGCTTTACAGTTACTAAGGGTGTGAGAAAATATCAATACACTGATATATTGTGATATTTTGTGTTGCGATATCGTATCAATACTAAAAGGCACCTTATCTATATTTTTTACCAGTGAAATCTTGTTGTCCCATTACGAAATCTCACGGGATTTTGTTGTTCCATTAACACCGGTAGAAGAGTCTGATATTTTAGAAGAACTTCATTTCCCAGCATTCCTTTCAGTGTCATGTGACTTCGGTGCAGCTGCTGCTGCTACAGACTGACTTGCTTTGAAGCTGCTTATAACATGTCTGGTTGTTGGTTTAGTTATCAAGTTATCAGAAACATAATTAGCCACATGTTGGCTAATATCTGCTAGCATTTTAAATATGGCAGCATTACTGATGTTTAATGCACCTTTGCAGCCAAATTGCTTTGATTAAGTGAAATATAACTTCAAGTTATTCAAGTGAATGAATCATACTAGATGCATCACTCTTTACACATAACTTTGAGTACAAAGGTGTAAACATTAGATCACAATATATCTACTTGCTTATACATTATGGCAATATATTGCAATATAACGTATTGCTGCTCTTGTATCGTGATTCATATAGTATCGCCAGATTTTTGCCAATACATACCCCTAACAGTAGGTAATGTTTCCAGCCTTATAAAATGTTGGCCATCATTATAGCAAAGCGACTTAATCCAAATACCGCTGTGACAGTGGTCAACCCCGGTGGGCAGATACATGTCTTTTTTGCAACGTCTCT
Source organism: Atherinomorus stipes (assembly GCA_023101725.1). Lineage (NCBI taxonomy): Eukaryota > Metazoa > Chordata > Actinopteri > Atheriniformes > Atherinidae > Atherinomorus > Atherinomorus stipes. The sequence goes on along the minus strand of JALJCO010006407.1, from coordinate 29,859 downwards.
GTCCTGTAAAAATGTAAAATAAAGGCATGCAAAGTAGGAGTGCAATAATACAAAAAATTCACGGTTCGGTACTTTTGATACAAACAACAACAAAAAAAATTCATTCCTTTTTTAGCCCAATGTGCTTTTGTCCACAACAGCTTACCATCAGGGTCATACTTCACATGAAAACCAAATTAGTTCCAAACGCCAAATCTGAATGTATTCGGATGCAGAACCACTGAGTTTTCAACACAGAGCTCACTGTCAGAAGACAAGTTGATAAAATAAATAAAAAATTCTGTATTGTTCAATATGCAATACATGGTGGTCACGGTTTGAAACACACCATTGAACTGTTCGATACAAATACATGTATTGTTGCACCCCTAATGCAAAGTTTTCAACATAGAGAGAAATTATTTTAAACTGAAATCAATGACTTGCTCAATTTTACACTGAAAAGAAAAGTTAAAAGAAAGAACTCTTTAGAGTAAAAGAAAAATCCTAAATTTATAAAACTACCCCCCGGTGGAAGGTACTGTAATTCCCCATCCAACTTGCACCCCGTCTCTTTTAAAGTTTTCTCAGCCAGTAAAAGTCAGTCTGTTGACTCTTGTCATTTATCTCACTCTGCCTTTGATAACTCTTGTATTTCTTTGCTGAATCAGCTGTGGAGCACATGCAAAATGGCCAATAAGTTGATATCCAGTCGCTAACGTGTGATGTCACAGACTGAAAAAAAAGTTTCTCAGCTTCTTGATGCTGCAGAGCAACAAAGAGTCTTGCACAGAAATTGTCACTGTGACATCTGAATGAATCAGAAACCTATTGCGTTGCTTTAAAATCATAACCAGCACTAACTAATGCATAGTTATCAACCAGTTAAAATAGAGTATGATTTTTTTTTCTTGTCAGAGAAGATTGTAAATTCTTGTTAAAGTCAAACTTTAAAATCAGTGTAGTGTTCCATGTGATTGTTTAGAAGCTCCAAACCTCCACACACAGCACTTTGAATGAGAATATTAAGGGTTATTTCCCCTTGTGAGCAAATCTATTTGTCAGTTTAGGCCTGACACAAAAATCACTGGCAAAGTCATTTGTTAAAACAGCATGTCAGAGCTCAGAGAAGCAGCACAATGCGGAAAAAATAAGACCCAAACAAACCCAACAAAGGCGGATTCTCATCAAGTCTGCCTTAAGATCCTTCATAATCACTTTACACTCGCCACAGGAGCAGCTCTGGAAATACCACCATTGCTAACATGCTTTTTCACCACATCAAATCCTATACAGCTCTGAGCCATAGAAATGTCATCAAAATGAGTAAAATGCCCGTCAGCTGCTGGCTGATGGATTGTTTTCTTTATTATTGCTCCTTTCAGCAGAGATGCCGCAGTTATCAGCTGCAGGGATGAAATGTGACTATAGGCTTCCTCTTTTGTCTTGTCAATGCCAAATGTCCTTAAAACTTATTATCTATGATGCTATCATGTAAATGGATGCCAGCATTGATCCTGCAGCTTATAAAACACAACAGGGATTTTTGTAGGATTCATGGCAGTGTCATCAGACAAGATAGGCTTTAGCTCACAATGGACCATACAAGGAATCGGCCCTGAAATGACAAGAAATACCATTCCAAGCCTCCTAATGGGTAGTTTGACATGTGGATTGAAGGGAAAAGGGACCAATCAAAACCTGCTTTAAGTCCAGGTTGAGCCAAATGGTGCCCACCATATAAAAACTTAAAAATTAGACACCACAACTCATATCATGTGAGCAACATACCATGGTTAAACATCTACTGTTCAAAGGTTGCTGTATTAAGGGTTGAAGGCCAGAATCCTCAGCTGGACATCCAGGTTTTGAGCTGAGATGATATGAAAACTTTAACCTGGCCTCACTGCACAACATTTAAAGAGACATATAAACTTAATCTTGCTGATTTGTGTTCACAGGTGCAAGTTTCAGTGTATCTAATGCTTCTAGAAACAAAGAGACACACATACTGCATGCGTAACATATTTATGAAATAATGAGGTAAAAAATGTTTTGCTGCATGGATTAGTTAAAAAAAATACTTATTTCAGTGTTATTAAAGTTCTTTGTTTCTTCCATAATGATAAAATAGAAACTGCTGTGAAAGAACTGTAATTTTGTTTCCCTTATTTTGAAACAAAAGGGAAAGTGCATGAAATCTATGTGGGGTGTTGCTGTGCAGAACAGTTTGCAAAGTCTGCATTTCACACATGACTAATTTCTGAGGGTCATCAATCAGAGGGAGGACGCACCACAGATGGCTTCAAGAACACACTTTACAGAAGGGACTCATCTGACAAGTATAATAAAAGCACAGAAATTTGTGCGGGTGGTGTTGGCATGCTCACATCAAACAGGCTGTCACACTTTGCTATAAGAATAACCAAGATTGTGATACTCTAACACACAGAGGGGAAATTTGAAATGTAAAAGAGGAAAGCTCACACACAACTCATCAGATTGTTTAAAAATCCTTCAGTGTAGGTCAGAAGTTGATAAGCTGCAAATAAATAATGGAAGAAAATCATCTTAATTTAGGGGAGACTGGGGAGGGTTGTAACAAAGAGAGAGTTGTAACACTCTTAGTTTAACTAGTTAGAAAGGAGCTGTGATGATGTCATCAACACAGTTTTTGCCCTCTTGAAAACTGAGCTCACTGGCAAAGTCTGGTGTCTCCAAGTTAAAAACTGGCTTTTCTGGAGCCAAAAAACACTTTTCAGGAATGAAACCAAACATTTTCATCACCAGTATTTTTTGCATTGTGTCCATTGTGTTGTAGATACAGTTGTTTCACTTGTATCAGCTGAAGCATAGTTTCTGTAGATTAATTTGATGTGTTGCAGCATGAGTGCTAGCTTTGAAGCTAAATGCTAAAAAGGGTTAGCTTTTTATTGGCTGCCTGGCATGGGGATGGTTGTAACACATGTCACAACTATATTTGGCACAACTGCCAACCTAACTAAACACATTAATTATGCCTTATGCCGTTTGCTTAGTTGATGGTCACTTTCTAAGTATTCCTGCACCTAAAATACACAGTTCAACTGTTCAATTGATTTGTAGGCTATTTGCTAAGTAGCCTACTCAGTGCACATCTGCACTACACCTCTCAGAAGCGGCTATAAAAAAATATACTAAATTATGTTGTTTCAAGTAAATTATGGACGCTACCCACTCAGGACACTTGGATTACATTGGGCGAGCAGTAGGGAGGAATATTGCCAAGTTTTTGTGGACTTTTATGGACCTTTTTGGTTCAGTCACTAGTTAGCTCCATTATATAAAAGTTGGGGGGAAACGTTAATCCTTACAATCTCCAGCTGCATTTGAGATATTAAAAAAGTGCTCCACAGTCTTGCTCAGCATGAGGGTGAGTAGAAACTGAATGCACATCATTATGTGGGTGTACTATTCCTTTAAAGCTGGCAATTTTGGAAAAACCGGTTCGAGCAAGTGACATTTTTAAAAAACACACCACCCGAAACCACACCTTCAGAGTGCAGGGACGTGTGCCCCGATGTTTTACGAGAAGGTTAACAATAACAGCCGAGTGGACAGCTCGACAGCTTGATTCTAAACAGCTGACAAACCATGTTTCTAAAAGCTTTAATCCACTCACCTCCAACTCCTTCTGCGGTGTAAAAAGTCCACACTGCAAACGTCAGCGCCTCCAAGACTTAATCCTTATCTGATGTTTTGTTTTGGTTTGTTTTTTTTTGGCGCAGCAGCAGTTAGCAGTCCTTTGGCTACAGATGCGACATGAAAAGTTCCCCTTTCTGCTGACTGCCAGCCACTTACCTGGACTTGTCTGCTAATTCAGTCGCACAGAGAAAAGCCTGTGTGCTCAGGGGAAACGATTTCAGAGCATAAATGAATGCCCGGAACAAGGACGTTTCCACACGCCAAGTTTGGACACCGTGTTTGATGACGTATTCGCGGGACAAATTGTTCAGCCTTTTTCTACCACTTCTGGCAGAAAAAGGCGGAATTTTTTCATGCCTGCATCTGTATTTGTTTACAGTAAGCGGCGCACCGAATGGTTCACTTGGGTCCGGGGAGAGGAGAGAGACCAAGACAAGAAATAAAGGCATCGATTCTTTCTTTCTATACATTACAAATGACCAATTCCTGCTTTTCGGTGTGAACGGCAGGGGTTGGTCAGAGTTTTTACAGACCTGCAGCTCTCACAGAGGTCTGACTTTTTTCCTTCCTTTTTATGAATACATGATGTATTGACTACTGTCAGGATGGAAGGATCATTTCACCCAGTAAAACAAAAAGTGTTTCTGAACAGGATTAACAACTCTTGCTTTAAGGTTTAAAAAAAAAAAAAAGTCTATCTGAAGTCTGAACATACAGTACCTGTGTACAATCATATTTATTCAATACAGACAGTCCGGAGAAAATTTATCATTCAGCCAGCTTTCATTTGGACCTGTGTCCAGAGAGCTGCAGTAAATGAGATTCCACCCCCCCAATGAAAGATTTTCTCTCATAAATCCAGAAAGATGGTAACTTTGCTACAAGTAGACATGGATTAACCCACATCACCGGAGTAAAATCACACATCTAGAGAACAAAGTTTCTCACTGACTGTCAAGAAAATTCCTATTTTTCTCAGTGTTTTTTTAAAAATGGCTGACAAGGTTTTATCATACACTTTAAGGATTTGGGGATCAGAAATTTTGGAAGTGAAGGTTTTGCTTTTTTGTTGTTAAGCACCTCATGCCACAGGTGCTGTAGGAAGTTGTCTAAATCCCCCAGCCTCGAAGGACGTGGCGCGCACATAGCATGCATGCCAAAGCGTTTCTAATTAGACAGATGGCTTCAACAGCTCTTTTCAGCGCGACTATGATTTCACCATGTGGAAGCAGCTCAGAGCTACTTTAATCACAGAAAACAACTAATGTCCTGGAACAGGAACCCTGGTGTTGTTTTTAATAGGGGGCAGATTTGTAAATTCAACATGAATTTCAGTTTTTCTTTATTTTATTGAACAATACACTCTTCCACATAAAATACATGCAAGCGTTGCCATCTTCTCTTTCCTTTTTTATTAGAATGATCACATCTCTTGTTATTGTTTATTCCCTCCATCATAGCTACACCACCCCTTTCCTGGGCTTAAATTCACATCATCTTCCTGTTTTTGTCATGTCCTCATTTCATTAAGGCATTGGATTGCCAGACATTTTATACCAGGGAACGTGCCCCTACAAGAGGGCTGTGCCCCAGTTTAATCTCAGGACTTCACCATCTAGAAATGAGGAATGAGGTAATGAAATAGTAAAAAGGTAAGACAGTTATCTTAAGAGTAATCTGTAAAGTCAGCTTCATACAGGTGCTCCAAGCTATCTTATATTCTGTGAAGACTTGTGCACTGTACACGGCTGCAGTGTGCATGCAGTTAGAGCCGCAGCATCCACATGCATCATGCACTGTGCAAGAGCTGGGAGTGGCACAAAAAAATTAATAGTTGAGCCGAAGAAAAATCATCATAATCAAGGGAATCTTATAAAGTGGAAATGAAACGGTCAACCAACCTAACTGTATTTACTAGACTGAGTCTTGGTCTTATCAGTAATTATACACCAAACGTAAAAAAAAAAATCATATAAAAGAAAAACGTTGTAAAGTTTTAATTTTTTAGGACAAAAGCGCCGCCATGTTGCAGTTCTCTAAGCTCTGACGTCACCAGATTGGTTTGCGCTCTGACTCCACATTAAATTAATAGGAATCAGCAGCTACGCTGCACTATAATTAACAAGCTGTAACACATTATAGAAGATTAAAATACTGTAAAACAAAGTTGGGAGGCCAGTCCAACATCCAGATCCTGTTGCCGATGCTTTCCAGCTTTCCAGGATGATGAAGGACAGCGTGGTGGTTGGTAGAACCAGACCCGCCGTACTCATGTTCGTACGGACTGATGCTGCAGACCCACCGGTTACTGGAGCTCAGCTTATACGCGATGATATTAAAAACAGAGCAGCTTCAGACCTCTAGCTTACCAGACTCAAAGTCTCCTGATAATTTTCCTCATTTTCTCTACAAAATTCTCACTTCATGATCTGGAGTCAGAGTTTCCCTCTTCAGCGGCAGGACCGGTTTCTGGTTCAGCTGGAGGTTGTGAACTGTTCTGTCTTCAGCCTAAACTTTGGAAAACTTGCTTTTAGACCAGAAGGATACAGTAGTTGTTCCCCTTTTGTCTTTTCTTCTCCTTTGGCTCACCAGTCTCCATCATTCACACCGTCATCTAACTGTGGACCGGACTTGAGGACTCTCATTTAGGACCGGAGCACTGACCAACCCTGTGACGTCAAAGCTTAGAGAACTGACCTATGGCTAAACCACGCCCCCAAACGCGATGAGCCAATCACAGTGCGCACAGCTTTCCCATACACTCGGACATTCTCTGCTTGAACGTCCATTGAAATGCATAGAAGTTAGTCCGTTTTTGTTCGTTTTTATGTGTTCTTTTTAGTTAAAAATGGTCAAACGTGTGCATGGGGTACATGCAACTCCGATACTAGGTATCCTGAGAGGCTGGGTGACAGGGGTATTTTTTTTGCCTTTTACCAAGTCACATCAAGCCAAAGTTATGCGGCAGACCACAACATCAACTGAACGTGGATAAAATGAACAAGGATGTCTACATCTGTTCTAAGGTAAGGCAACATCGTATTTGAGGCACATGCTGTTACTTTGCTTGAAAGAAACATGAAGTTACCTTCCCTAACGTTAGTTTAAGTTAGCTAACGCTAGCTAAACATGCTAGTTTTGGTACGTGGTAACAGTACATAATACGCTGTCGTGTAGAAACGTCGATAACGACACGCCTCTGGCTTCCAAGCTGCAGCCAGATTGCTCCGCTTCCGTGGCTGTTTGATCAGTTTTTGTCAGATGATCACTTTTTGGCACAACAGCAGCCGTGCAGTAGTTTGTGCAAGAAACTGAGGGAGCGCGCACGAGTCACATTCCAGAGACTTCACAGGCTTGATTTCTACTCCCAGTTTAAGACTTGTGAACAATTTCTTTTTGTTTGTTTGGTTTTTTTTTAAGTTTTTTTTAATTTATCTTGTCATGCTCTCTCTGTCTGATCACGCGTCTGCTGTCCGTGTTGACAGCTGTCATCTCCCGAGATGTCACATAGCGCCTGTCACCGAATGTTGTTTGTCCGAGTGAGTGGAGGGGGCGTGGCTTAGCCATAGGTCAATTGCAACTTGTCCTAAAAACATAAAACTTTGCTACGTTTTTCTTTCATGTGCTTCTCTTTTTCACGTTTGGTATACAATTATTGATAATACCAGGACTCAGTCTAGTAAATAAAGTTAGGTTGGTTGACCGTTTCATGTCCACTTTAATAACAGCATACATAAAGTTTTAAAATAATATCAAACCAACCTTCTTAAGGAATGTTGAAGGTGATTTGGCCACTGGGGGCGGTAGCCATGACAACAATGATGGAAAAGATGGAAAATAAAGAAAAAGACAACAATAGCATACTCTCTGAATCCTTACACACAAACTAAATGGGGGGGGGGGAATGAAAGTACTGTATGAATATTTTGCATCTGCAGTTTTTGTTGTATACACATATATAAAAAAGATTGATTCATTTTCACATCGTTGAACTTTATTTCCATGAAGCTTATTTTCTAAAACTTTACCAGTTGGGTTAGGGTTAGTAACTTCAGCAGCTGTCGTTTTGAAAAATGAGAGCAGGTTTAGCAGAAGTAGATGGAACATCCTGTAACTGTCTATTTCCTAAACATAGCAGGTCTTTATGATGACACATTTAATCAGAGTAATCAGAACAAATCAGCGGTAAAGCTCTATATGTTTAGTAATGTTCCTGCATTAAAGTGTATGTTAATACGAAACTAACATCCCATTTTCACAATCTTTAAACACAGGAGTACTTGAATATGTGTGTTTCCGTGAGCGGCTGTGGCCTTATTTCCATTTGTTCAGATCAAACGAAGCTTTCATGCAAACTGAAACAGTTTGCAAATATGAAAAACAAATCCGCAGATTTTAGGCTTCATGAGCATGTTTATGTGCAAACTTTCTACTTCTGTGTTTGAGAGGAGCAGTTTGAGTCTTTATTTCAAACACAGAAATGTTTGTACACACAATGGGTTTTAGTAGACTTTATGCTTGAGATGCTTTTATAGTCAGAGTGAGAATTGTGGGATTTTGGAGGGGGGAGGGGGGGTATTCAGACAGAAAAAAATGCATTCAACTCAGGACAAAGAGCATGTCCCATACAATTATAAAATATATGGTTAAGACAAGCATTAACGGTAGGTTTAACCAAATTTTGAGAAGTAGTCCGATTTTTGCTGAGTATTCAACAGTCGAAGGCAAACAACACAAAGTATTAACATGAGTTTATCCAATCATAACCTGAGATGCTGCAGAAAAAAGTTGGGGGTTCAAACCCATTTATGAATTATGTTATGGGCGAACTCCATCACTGTCTGTCAATTAACTAACAGTACAATAAGTTTCTTTATTTTCCCTCCAGCTAACATCAGACATGATGGATTTGATTTGCGATGCAGTGACCAGCTCCCTGACAGATTGGCTCCAATGTTGTTTTTTCCCGGCTAAACTCAGCCAAGCTGTAGCTGCAGATGTGGATCAAGTTCAGACTCGGGCAAGGAAGCACTAGCTTACACCATGAATTAAACATGAGGCACACTTGATTTGCCTTATCTTGTAAAAGGACACATGCATTTTTTGAAGCTGTCTCTGAGTCAGACAGGGTGGAAAAAATATATTAGGGATGCTTTCCTTGTATTGATTTGTACTTCCTTTGCATAATTTAAGTCTAACCTGTTTTTCAAGGTTTAATATCCCTCTGTCAAACAAGTTTACTATACTTTGCCAGTTAGAATAAGAGCATTTACCTGGAAACCATTTAAATACATTCAATACATTTGCTTGTTTTATATAATATTTTTATTGCTTCTGTACTTTTATGTGTCTCATGCAATATTTTACTGGATGCACATACAATTTACTATTCAATTTTATAAGGTCAACAATATCCTCATTGATCATACAGTGATAAACAATGTAAACCTTAGAACTTTAGTTCTTAACACCAATCATGCAGTCTTACGAGGTTAAAACAGACCGAAAGCTAGCTAAACATAAATTAAAAGGTACTGAAAGTCAAACAGCAAAGTTCTTGACAGATTTGTCTCACTTATATTTTGGGGGGAGCAGCACAGCATCATGATAAATCCTGAAAAACAAATGAAACTAGAATTGCTGCTCTTCAAGAACAGCCCTGTGAATGCGTGCATCTGTGCAGAAGCTGTTAAACTGGGATGCAGTTTAACAGCATTCATCATTTGCGTCGGTTAAGCACGTACAATAGTTTGCGTTTGAGGGTCTTGTTGGTCCGTCACTCGACGCAGAAGACAGAGCAATATCACCAGAAACCGCGGGGTCAGTGTTGAGTTCTGTCGCTGATGTGCAGGAACAAACCAGAGAAGGAGAACAGGAACCAGAACAAAACCAACACAAAAACCGCCGGGGCTGAATAGCCCAATAAAAGCACCCGAGAAAGAAGATGCCAAACAAACTGGGAGCATCTGTAGACATTACAGGAGTGTTTGAAGAGAGGCTGTGTGAGTGTGACGGAAAATGCACTCATATCTACGACATCACATAGTCAGGCCACAGGGACAGGCAGCACTGCCGCCTAGTGGACAAACTGATTCATGAACCATGGGAATGCAGATGAGGGATGAAAGTATGACGGCAGCCACGCAGGGCGACGCATAAAACGGACATCGCCATTTGTAAGAGAGCATAAATGGGCCTTTGGTCACTCCTCAGTACATCAACCATTATTTTAAGATTTACCACAGCAGACGGAACAAAACACCATGTAAATATTCATATCAAACTTAAATACAAATAAATTCGACTTCTCTGTTTTTCCTGTGAAGCAAACAGGTCTTCTGAACTGCTGAGTAAGGTCTTCTCTCAGTGGCATTGGCACTGCATTTTGGCTGAGGGGGTTCTTATTGAGTCTAAATTGGATTTCTTTCAGTTACACACCCATTCGGAAAGATGAATTTTGCAGGTAAAAACAAATGAGAGGTCACTGTCAGTGAATGAGTAAAAGCATTTCCCTTTGAGGACATCTTTGCCATTCTGCTTTTTTAGTCTTTCAGAGTTCCCTTCTCTGAAAACAAAAAAGTAAATAGAAAAAAAAACTTGAGCTGTTGGCCTCTCCAGTCTTTGGTGGCTTGCTCCCTGGTGCTGCTGCTCAGGATGTTTATAGAGCCGACAGAATCCAAAGGGATCTGACAGCCATGTGGGAATTCAGGCAAGAGTAACTGAAATGAGGAAGTCTGGACTGGAGCTTGCACTGCCGACCATGGAATCACTTGCAGCCTCTGTGGAGTGCTGATAGCAATTAGTGCTGAATAAAGAGGAGATTACCGAAGTGGCTGCTGTGTTTAAGAGAATGTGTGATTTTCAGCAGCCTGCTATCACACTAGGTTTTTTTTGGGAGGGGGGGTGGGGTATTCTTTGATGAAAAATCTTCTCAAAAGAATTATGTTGTCACTTGATAACAAATGAGTGGGGCACCTTTCTATTTACAGAGACCCTGTAGATTAATTGTTCAGTCCAAGGGCATGTTTCTTCTTCTCAAAGATCAGTACATATTACTCCATCCCATTTCATCTGATTTCTGAAGTATACCAACAAAATTTGAACTTTATAATTAGTCCTATATATATGCAACCTCAGAGCAATATGACCAGAGCAGTAAGAAGAATGCATTTTAGCCATAATGATGTTTTAATCCACACTACGGGGACTCATGGCTGAAGGCACGGCATGTAATGGTGCCATCCATCTCCTACCTCCCTTTCATTTGATTTGATTTATTTGGCTTTGTACAGGAAATACCTACTTCAGTACATTAAAAAAAAAAAAACTATTGTAATTGAGGGATCATCACTTTAATGCTGTGCAATAATAACACTAATTGCCTCCACAAGTAGGGGCAGTCGTCTAGAGTGTATTTTATTGGTCAAATTTATGTCCTACTTTATTATTGCTATAAATAATTACTAATAAGCTTTCTTGTTTTTATTTGTGTCCTGTTTCCTTGACTTGATCTCATACTCAAAATGGAAAATACACCATTCCTCCTTCCACTCTAGATTGTAAATCAGAGAGCTTGCTTCTGATAGTAAAACTGACTATATGCATGTTTATATTCCAGATATTTATTTTGGTGCTCTATATTAGGACCAACAATAAATATGTACTTCCAAATATAACATACTACCTTGTTACAGTTGTGTTGGCCTCATAGATGAAGGCTCGGCCTGGGCTGACATTTTCCTTAAAGTCTGGGAAGTATGCAGCCTTTCGAAATGTTTTCTTAAAGGTTGAATATGGAATACGGACAGAACAGCGACATCACGTGTGTCTAGGTTGTAGTTGCAACAGCAGAAAAACAACTCCAGCCGCTGGGATGCCAGGCTCACTGCCGATACGCAAGTGACCAGCAGTCTGCAGCATGTCCAACAAGTAACACAGAGGAGTTTATAACCGACAGCTAACGTTAGCCATGTTAGCAAACAAGCTAGCTTACCGTTCCAGGAGAAAAGTCGCCATTTCCGTGTTTTACTCCATGGAAAACGTTTATGTGGGTCCATTTAGTGTAGTCTTCACCTAAAGTTACTCCAGGTTTTGCTCTTCTCAGGTCACTCCTCCTCAGAAACAGATAATATCTCCAGGGCTCTGAAGCAGCTGCTTCACTCGTCATCTCCACGGTTTTCCCCTGTACAAGACTGACTATGACCAAAATATTGTTTCCACACAGAGATCGTATTTGGCTGCAATGGCAGCGTGTATTGGCTTATAGACGTAAATAAAATGCCATTATCGAACCCGTAAAAATTTATTTTATAATCATTTTTAGGCCAAAAATAATTTTTCTTGGAAATGTTGTACTTTCATTCTGCACACCCCCAAACGACCTGTGGAGGTAGGCCTATTATTTTTTTAAAGATATAGCTTTTAATAAAAATGTTCCATATTCAACCTTTAATTACTACACATGCTGTAATTTATACAGTGGGATTTAAGTTGCATGTACAGTTTATGAATCTCAAATATACACTTCATTCAAACAGCTCAAAAATGTCAATCAGAAAAGCCGTCTGTACTACCAATAAATGACAATGTTTTGAATTTATTTATTTATCAGTTATTTTACTTTTGTATGTACTCATTATTCACATATCACTACGAAGAATACCATCTGATTCTTGTTAGGTCCTGTAGCAATGTCATTCACTATTGCTTGAAATTTTTGAAGGCCATTGAAGCTTCATAGGATCACCACCTGCATGCAATGTATGGCTGTGCACGTGCAGGGTTTTAACAACATGTTAATACCACAATTGTACAGGATGAAAAAACAGAAAGTGCTTTTAAAGACACTATAGAAGATGTTTCGGCATTTCAGAAAGCGAAGACTGTTAGCGAGTATTTAAATAGTGCACATGCGCAAGACCAACCTGCTACTTTCACAGCTCCCTCCCCCGGCCACAGAACAACGTGCACAAGCCATTCCGGTGTTTAGCAGACAGCAGGTACTGATTCTCCCATCATGTCACAAACGCAAGTGAACGTCGCTAACTGTTAGCAGAATGATTGTTCGCTACCTGCTGTAAACATCAGACGAATGAACGCAGCTTCCAGCACGTAGTATTACTCTCACCAATCAATCACTCTCATTGATCAGTCTCACCTATTGAAGTGACAGTCAATCACTCTTACTACGGTAGTAAAAATGATTGACGGGCCAATAGACAAGTGAAAAATGGAAGGAATGCAGAGATGATTGGTGGAGGTTTTTCAGCCCCATTACCTTCACAGCTGATGTATGATAACATTTATATATTTAAAGATTTCAATTCATCATAATGTATTGGGTAGTGAATTCAATTTTATTAAATATTGCAAAAATTGTTGAAAGAAACATCTTCTAGAACACATTTAAAGCAACACCAAATACTTCTGCGACCTTAAAAGTCAGTGTTTCTTACCTGTTTTGATGGCTCAAAGACTTTCATTGTGCACATGTATGGAGTATTCCATCTTAATGTGATGTTTGGTTTTATTGAAATCAAGAACTTGCTCAATTAGACAGACAGACAGACAGACAGAAAGAAAGACTTATACTGGCTGATGAACTCTCAGAGATGAGGCAGGATGCAAGACGTTGCTAAGCCTCACTTTGGGGCACCAAAATGTGAAAATTTGTCAAAGCTCAGTTGTGCAGCTTAAAGAGCAGAGTTTGGGTAAGAAGGAATGAGATGTCATGGTGATATTGGCATACAGCCGTGACAGTCAACATCCTTTGAAATTCTAATACACTTTTAAAAAAAAAATCTTTATTTCTTATGCTGAAGCAAATATTGATAAGCTATGACATGAAAAAACTTAACATCTGAAGATGAGACACGGGGATTTTATTAAATACAGGACACCTTCAGACCATCTGTGTCCTCAATGTCCAGCAACCAGCCAGCAAGAACTGCCAGACTAAACACTGCCACAACCAGCGCACTCGACCCAGATAGAGAGGGAAGAGAAGCTGGGACAAGATTGAAACTGGGGAAGTTTAGACCTAATGTCATTCCTCACCAAAACTTTTCTAACAGGAGAATAAAACAGACTGAATGAAGGTCAGACTGCTGCAGACTGTGTACAGCTTTATAATTATGTTGTTTGGCCAAAACATGACAAGTAAAGCTATTTCACAGCTCTGTAGGATTGTTGAAGTTGTGATAAATGCTACTGTCAAGTAGAACATAATTCTGAGCAATATACATCAGTGACATCATACATCAACAAATGTACTGATTTATTGAACATGAAGAAGATAGCATTCTTTTTTTTTAAACAAAAAAACCCCTTTAAACTAAAAAAGAAAATTAAAAATATACAATATACTAAAGTTATTCAAACAGTGGCCTTTCTGTGTGGAATTTAAATGTTCTCCCCCGAATATGTGTGGGTTCTCTCTGGGTACTCCGGTTTCCTCTACTGTATGTCCAAAGACATCCATATTACGTTAAACGACCATGAAATTCTCCTTGAGAGTGGATGTTAGTGGTCATTTGTCTCTCTGTGTTGGCCAGAGTCAGCTCCCAGAGAGTCTGTAGACATAAACCTGTTCTCTACCAATCTGAAGAAGTATATTCTCGCTCACCAGCTGTGTCAGCATCAGTCCAGCTTATCTGTAAACCTGTACTACTGTGTGTATATTTTATATTTGCAGTATTTTTTAGTATTTCTTAGTATTTTTAGACCAAATGTAGTTGGTTTTGAAATGTGTTTTGAATTGTGTATACCTGCCCAGGGACAACAGATGGAAATTAGCAATAGCTAACTCTGGTACAAAACATCTCTTCTTTTTAAGACTGATGTATTTTGTACACTGTCCCCGTCAAATAAACTAAACTACAATAGCCTGGCAACCTGTCCAAGGTGCACCCTGCCTCTCACCTGTTAATCACTGGGATCGGTTTCAGTCCCCTGTGATCCTGGATTGGACTTAGCAGGATACAAAAGAACTGAATGAATGAATGTTCCAGAGAGGCAACTAACAAGAAAGCAAAAGTTTGCAACAGGATTCTTCAGACAGCTCCTTAAAAAGTCAGAATACCAGAAGATGACTGGGAATGCAAATCTTCTGGAAGATTTACAGGGGCTGTATGTTCTGGTAGAGTTGCAGCTCTCTTTACATATGGATACATTCAGATTTCATTTACATGGAACAGAAAAGCAGACAAAGAGCCTCATCGGCCATTCTCAACATGCTATAAAGAGAAAAAGTGATCTCCACAGTGCACTCATTGCATCCTGGCTGCTGCAGCCAGACTCATTTTTCTATTCCATCTCCATCCTCACCAGAAAGCCTCCTGTCGTGAAGTGCATTGGTGAGCAGCAAGAAAAGTCTGGACCACAATGTCTGTAGATCCTTTTGAAAATATCTGTTATCTGGTATGAAAAACACAAGACCCCCTCCAACCATACCGTCTATACTCTGCTGCCATCTGACAAGATATACAGCTGTATTTACTGTTGTACCATCAGCTTCCGGAGAAGTTTCTTTCCCAAAAACTAATGCACAACAGTAAGTGATATTTTTCCAACCTGACAAATAGCCCATATTCATACAGCTTTTCTTAGTTTCCGGTGCCAGTTGTTTGCTTTAGAGCAGCGATAAGGGAACACTTGCTTGCATGAACACGACAGCAGACATTTCAGTATGACTCCCAGAACAAAATGCTGATTGCTCATACTTTAGGTAACACAGTGCTATATTTTCCACAGTCTTATAAAACTGTCACGCTGAAGATCTTTTTTTTTTTTTTACTTTAGAGGAGTGATGACATAGCAGTAAAAACTAGTTCATGTAGTTGACATTACTGCATATGTAAATACTCCAAAGAAAAAAACTGCATTTTTTACAGCGGGGGGCTGTTTTGGCACGCTGATGCGGTAATGATATGCAGCTTTACCCGGAGACCAAGTTGACTTCATTTTGATTGGCTACACCTTATTTGGCTATAACTTTATTTAGAGAAAATAGGTCAAGCTACGGTCGGAGTTTGCTAAAAGCTATCTGTTAGCAACATGTGCATGTAAGACAGTGAGCTATGTTTATCAGACAAGACAGCATTTAGAAAAAAATTAAACTTACAGGTAATAAGGTTGTGGTCGCCTCCCTCAGTGTTGCTGCAGAAGTTTTCTTTTAAATCCATTTGTTTGAAAACCCAGACCTGACTGCTCAGCAGTCACTTAGCTCCACTCACAGTTGAATCAGCGAGGGAGGGGGTGAGAGCGGACCGGAGGGTGGAAGGAAAGAAGAAGGGGGGCTGTTTGCTTGATAGTGTGCTCTTACTGGAGCAATTGAATTACGTAGAATGATAGCCTGCTGTCTGATTCAACCATTTGTGAACAGAGAGACAAAGCTGACAGACCATAAACAGGAACTTTGATTCTCACTCTGGACATTCACATGGCCTCACCAGTGCACAACAGATCATATTATAACCCCAAAACCCCAGAAAAGTGAAATTTGATGTCATGGCACCTTTAAGCTTCCAATGTATTTTGAACCTTAAGATAGCAGCACATACAGTATGAACCTGTAAAAATTTATTTTATAATTATTTTTAGGCTAAATATAATTTTTCTAGGAAATGTTGTACTTTCATTCTGTACTTTGTTCAGAATTGAGGAAAAGCTAAGAATTGTTCCAACTAACAATAAAACAAGACAAAAAACAGAAAGTTACTTACATTTGTTCACAATATGATATGCATCATTTAACATGCTGTCAAAACATCAGTTTGCTGCCTCTTGTTCTTGGCTGTGAGTGCATCTTAAAAGAGAAACATTAAAAAGCTATTTCGATTTTTTTTTTTTTTTTGTTCAAACTAAGCTCCTATGAAGTGCTATTGTGTAGTCTTAGAAAGCAGTCTGAAATGTTTTAGGTTGGAAGATCGTCTTTCCCATGTGAAAGGTAAATGACTCACTACTCAAGGTTAGGTTTACCGAAAGGGCAAATTTTCACCCTCAAAAATAACTCAAATCGATAAAAAAGCCACAGCAGTTTAGCAGAGGTTTTAAATAAGATATTTCCACTGCATCAACCTCTGCATTACACCATTTACACCGTTTTAACTGCGGAACATCTTGTTAAGTTGCCTGTGGTGAGTTCAAGACAGTTTGCAACAACTTGTGGCAATATGGACCTTGTTACAGACACAAGCCTGGACAACTGTCTAAGGAAACTTTTATAAATGTTTTAGTTGTTTAGAAGGTTCAAAATGTGCTTTTCTTGCCTTCCCTCCCCTCTCGGTGCTGCTTTTAGCTTTAGGTCTCCCATCAGGAAACCATCGGATTCTCCCCTGAAAGCGTGCTGGCCATGACTCCTGCAGGCAAGATACTGCCGACTAATATACACAAGCTGTATGACCCTGCCTCCCTCCGAAACACCAAGGGAACAAGATCTAACGAGTGATGCACCGATCCGATTCCCGGATTGGATATCAGCTCCGGCATTGACTAATTGGCTGGATCGGATATTGAATGAGTGAGGTCGATTCAGTCAGTTCTTTTTTTATAAATACTATACAAACCAATAGAGTTACAGCGATCTAGTCAATTCAACCCCATGTTTGCAACGTCGGTACACTTTTCCTGTGTCCCTAAGCGCCTACTTCCATACTCAATACTCAAAATCCCAAACTGAGTACACTAACCATACTATGTACTCAATGGCTCAGTACGATTGCAGTGCTGTCCCAAACTGCATACTCCTGTGCGGAGTACTCACTGGAAATAAAAGTGTGATGTTGACGCCGGCAGTGTTATTTTTCATCAGGAAAACATGAACATCCTTCGTGAAGCCTTATGCTGAAATCGGCGCCAGCAAATTGATGTCCTCCTGCTATTGGCCTCAGCTGCACAAGCTGCCGTTTTTCCAGACATGGCTTCTTCTTCTCTTGAGTTTTATGGCAGTTTGTTACCCATTTCAGGGAGCATTACTGCCACCTACTGAACCGAATTCAGGATGAGAGAGTGCGGTGAGTGTCCACAGTCACCTACTCAAAATCTTGACAGCTTTGGGTGTGTCGTCCGGGTACTTTTACAGACTCAGTTTTCACATACTACGCATACTGTTTTTCATTTTGATATACTCAAAATTTTGTGTATTGAGTATGGAAGTAGGTGATTTGGGACACAGCATTTATTTGTTAATAAATAATATTGAGTACATTTATATCTGTGTTAATTTGTTACTTTTTTTTAACACGGCTAAATGATTATGTCTGATGCCTTCACTCACATGGCAAGGTTCATTAATTTAACAGGTGTGCTGGATTGGTACCAGGTATTGGCCAATACGCTCAGCCCAGGTATCGGTGTCAGATGGGATCTGAAAAAACTGGATCGGCAGTGGATTTCCAGCCATGACGTGTTTCCCTGCTGGAACAGACAAGAAGCAGGATTACAATATTCTAGATTCAGAGGGAGAGTCTGTTTTTACGGACTTTTGTTGTTGTTGTTTGATTGGCCAAAACACTAGAAGAAACTGACTCGTCTTCCTCAGGTCTTGGACAGCCACAGACAAATAATGAAGAGTTGAATAGTTAAAAAGTTTTATTGACCTAGAAGGAGCTGGAAGGAGTTAAGTGGCCTAGGTTATGACATTCATGCACAATCAAATAATTATCATGTTATTAATGTGTTAATAGGGGCATAATGTGTTATTGTGCCCATCCCGAATACAAAAACAAAAAAATCTCCACGATTCCTTCCAAATCTCTGGGAATTATTTATCCAGGTTTAAGGGTTTGGGCTGCAGTGAAGCCCATTACAGTAAGGACATGGTGTAATATTGTTTGGTGAGCATGTTCATGACAAACTACCACTACATTTTGTAAATGTTTCTATCTTCCAATCTGCAGGGTTCTATTTAGATTTAAGCTGCTTTCCCTTTCAGGTAATAGCAATGCTGAGATTAAGATGATGCACTAGTCACCAAAGCTGAATGCATGTCACATATGAATAAGCCACATCTGAAATTTCCAACAGAGTCCTATTTCTCCTCGAGCTGATATGGCATTTATCTGAAAGAATAAGAAATGGGAAATTAAGTAATCTCAACAAGCATGGAGACACACGTCCATCCAATGTGAAAGTATGGGCTTGTAGAGGATCCTGTAAACACAAACACTTGTTGCTTGTTGTGTCCATAACATGAACTTATTGACTGAATTGTGGAGAATCCAGGCTTTCTTACTATGTATGACATGTCATTTTTGCCAGCAGGTTATTTTTAAGTGCCCCGTTGTGTTGACTGGAAATGCACACAACTGGTGGGTGAGATTATGAGTGTTAGCATCTTGTAGGGCTGGTAAAAAAAAATTTGATACACTGAAATATTGCAATATTTTCATATGAAGATTTCATATTGATATTTAAAAATGCTGGATTGATCTATTTTACCAAAGAAATCTTGCGAGATTTCATCGTTCTCTTATGTAATCTTGCAAGATTTCACAAAAACCCGCGATATTTTGTAGTGGAATGCCAAAATCTTGCGAGACTTCTTTAGTAAAATGTATCGACACCACATTTTTAAGTATCGATATGATATCAGCATATGAAAATATCGCGATATTTCAGTGTATCAATTTTTCATCCTTTTGAGTCACAGGACGGAACCACCCCAACTTTGTTTAGTTTTGTTTCGTTTATTATGGATCCCCATTAGTCTTCACCAGTGACGACTATTCTCGCTGGCTCCAGGTCAACATAAATTTTGAGCACACTTAACTGCAAACAACACACATCTTACACAGTCCAGTCCTCCTGGGTTTCGGTTGGGCCGTCCGGGTCAGGTGGGAAGGGGGTGCTTCTGGGCGCTTGGGCCCGGCGCTGTCCCTGTTTATTCTTTCACAATTCCTGCCTCTAGTCCCTTTAAAGTGAGAATGAGTCTCTTGTTTTAAACCTTTGTCTTTTACCTTCTTACACTTAAATATGAATGTGAATAATTTGAAATTCATTGCATACAGCATCACAACCTTTCTTTGAAACATGGGTAGTTCACATTCAGTTAAATGAAAAATTCTTAAGCAAAAACATAAGATAAACATCCACAGACTTTTAAAATGTAAGAATCACTGGAGAGAATGCACACACTACAGCCTATTTGGCTATTTTTACCTGCTTATTAAAGAAGACAGAGGTATCCCCTGGACACACTTTAACCTTTGAAGCCGTGAGAGATCGAACCCAAACACCACTGGACGAGCATTAACAGGGCTGCACCTACATCTGAGGCTTATTCAGTGTCACGATTTCCTGGTGTGTGGAACTTAACTCAGTATTAAAGGCATTAAAGCGCCTTTCCCTGATATCTGTCACAAAATGTTCATTTCTCTGCAACTCCTGAGTCCCAGGGAGGTGTTCAGTGATGACATTTTCTACCGATTTGCTGATATCTTTTTGAACAGATCTTAAATTCTAATTTATTTCTTTCACTTCTTTATCAGCGAGCAGCTGCAGACAGTGCAATGCAGAATGAATAACTGACGGCTCTCTAAGGGAAATGTCCAGTATGCACAGACAGAAGTATATCTATACAACAACTTCCTTGTGGTTTGGATTTTTGACTGGACACATTAATTTTAGGATTTGAGTGAGACCTGTCAGAAAAGTGACATTGTACTGTAAAACAGAGCAGAATTTATTTCTTTATTTCAAACTATGACACTGTGGGTTTGGCACTATGTGGTATAAAGGCCATAGTAGAGTTTATAAGACAAACAAAGCCAATGCGATGTTTTCCACTGGTTTGTGAAGTTCCATTTCCAGAGTTTTAAGTTTGTGAATTGATTGTTGGGTTTCTGGAGCCATCAGTAACCTGAAAGATCATCTTCGCTAGCAGGATTTGAAGCCGCTGTGTTTGTACAACATGGTTTTTTTACCTGAAGTTGCCTAAACTGAGGCAGTTTAGTAGCAGTTGGATGAATTAATTTGGTCATGTGTATGATTCATCAGTGGAAGTAACATGGCTAATAAATAAACCTATGAAATGTGTGTTTGCATTTGAATGAAATTAACATGATTTCCATTGCATCGTTTGCAGGGATCCAGACTAACTTTTTAGTTGTTGTTTTTTTGGAGCAGAGTGGCTCCTAAACCTTTTGGGAATGCAGCTTATTCAGCTTCAAGCCTCTCCTTCAAAGCTAAACAGAAATCTCCGCTCAGAAACATCCAGAACACACCAAAACAGAAGGAAAAAGCAAATTACAAACACAGGGAGAGGGAGTTGCAAACAAACTCACCACTACACAAGAGTAGAGGTCCAAAAGTGCAGATTGGGGCGGATTTCACTTGCACGAATCCAGCGTTTATTTTCAGGGGGAACTCTGGGCACTACCTCTGGACTCAGGGTCAGCTCCCTGGAGGTCTTTACACAGGAAGACTGCTCTCTCCCTGGGCATGCTGAATGCTGGGACCCCTGGAGGTCCCTGGGGATTCTCCTGGAAGTCTTTATTCAGGAAGAATGCATGCTCCACCGGCATGGGGACCTCCAAGGCCCGGCGAGATCCCAGCGGAACCTCCTGGAAGGTCTGTCACCAGGAACAGTCCAATCTCTACGGGCATGCGGACCTTAAATGGGCTCTTTGCGCAACCCCACTACTTCCGGAACTTAAAGTGCTGATGACATGATTTGGACAATTTTCTCCATGTTTTATGGACCAAAACATTCTTCATGATGAACTATGTAACAAAAACAGGCACGCCTGCATCGATGACTTTTTTTTTTTTAGAAAACATCACTATTTCAGCACATCTGACCAGACGGGCGCTGTTCGCAGAAACCGGGTGTAACTTTGCGAGTAGGAGCTACAGAAATTTTTACTGCAGTGGCTTTGATGACATCACTATTATGTGACACCATAATAAGTAAATTTCTGTAAATAAGGACGAATCACCACAAAAAAGCCGTTTTGAGCTCACGGGGGGGGGGGGGGGGGACTAATGTTTCTTAACAAAGCAAAACTGATCTGGAGTGGATCTAAATATCTCCTGAAGGAATTCAAGTTGCACCAAAACTGTCTGGGTGAATAAATTAACATATTTCATGCTAGAAAATAGGTCCAGATTGAAAGAAACAAACTTCCCATTTAACATATTCATAAATACTACAAACTCTGTTCAAGTACAAGTTGACCTTAATGAGACACTAATAGTAACTGAACTGAGGGCTTTTAAGAATGACAAGCTTCTGCTGGAGATAAGACCATCTTTCCTTTAATAGCAAATTTAATTCAGGCTGTACAGGGGTCCCAGTGGACAGAACTCAACCTGAATTGATCAAATTCTGGTAAAGTGAGTCCTAGAATGACAGAGCTTCCCACAGAGAAATGAAAGGAAGGTTTGTTTAATTACAGTTTATTAAAATTAAAGCAAATATCCGTCAATTATTTCCATGTTTATGTCAGAGCTGATCAGTCTGATGACTCAGAGTGATATTTGCACGGTTTGCTTTAAACCTTCGCAGCTTTTCTATCAACCTCTACACAAACATTGCCTCCTCTGCATGCTCTTTAATGACAAAATACCTCATTTATAGTTTATGTGCGTAAATAAAACCAATATCAAACAGGAAAGTGGCATGGCAGGATCAATCAATATGCAGTTTTGTATTGACTTACCAATACATAGAGAAACCAGTGTAGTGGAAAAGACATCCATATTTTTCTCTTTTTCATTCTCTGCTCCGTTGCCGCCCTATCTGCTGCAAATTACATTGATATGGTACAAATTCATTTTCCCAGTGAAACATAATCACTGCGTGAATGATGGTAAATGGAAATGCTCTTAAAAAGTGAATAAAGAGCTAAGATTCTAGACTGATCTGTGATCATTAAGTCATGGCAGAGTTTGCCCATGGATTGTTTTAAATGTGTTCACGAGTGGAAAATCAATTTGGTGTAGATTGGGTAACAACTGCATCACGGTCTGGCAGCATTTCCTTCATCTCGCTCATTTCCTGTTCCCTTCGCTGTGTCTTGGGTGGTTTTTATTCCACAGTGTTGTTTTGTCTGCCTGTGGTTTGGTGGACTGCTCCTGCGGCTCACTTCCCTCCACACCTGTGACTCATTACTGTCCTGCCAACCAGTCTCCCAGCAAAAAGTCATGAAAAATGGATCTATTGATTTTTGTGCACAGACACTATTGTTGTTTTTTCATGCAACCTGGCATGAAAATAACTCCACTCCGGTGTCACAGTATTTTGTGAAATTGTCATAAAACAACAGTTGCATGACATTGAACAAGCCAGAAAAATACATGCACAGCCATGAACGGTTGCAAGGTGGACAAACATGACATCAGATTTCTCCAATTCCCTAAAAACAATTTTTAAGATCTCCCCAATTTACAAAAGGTTTGCATGAACTAATATGAGTGCAAATTTGATTGCACACCCAAAAACCTGCTGGAGCTGATTTAATAACAGGACGCAACTAGGTATGCACCTGTTAAATGGGCAAAATAGTACTTCCAATCCATTTTGCATGTCTGCTTTTGATGAATATGCAATCTTTGCGTTTCTGCCAAAACATGGAAAATGTTGTTAGGGAGAATGTGGAAAAAAATTTTGTGCCTATATTTAAAGGAATAGTACACCCACAGAATGATGTAACTTTATGTTCCACTTACCCTCATGATGAGCAAGACTCTGGAGCACTTTAATATCTCAAATACAGCCGGCGATCAGGAAGGCTTGTCGTTTTCCCCCCAACTTTCATATAATGGAGCTCGCCGGGCCAGAGCCAAAAAGGTCCATAAAAGTCCACAAAAACTTGTCAATATTCCTCCATACTGCTCGTCCAATGTATTCCAAGTGTCCTGAGTAGGTAGCGTCCAGAATTTATCTCGAAAAACATCATTTAGTAAATTTTTAGAGTCTAAACAATAGTACATCTAGTGCATATGCGCATTCACGAAACTTGCCTACTGCTGTTTGGTTTGGACTGGTTCCAGCTGTTGTCAGCTCCTTGCTCTCTGACCTGTCCAGGTGAATGGCAGCTAACAGCTAGCTACTGGCACATATTGCTAACAGTGTGCACATTAAAGGTGCTGTATCATGCTTTTCAAATGTTCCAAAAGTCAAATACAGGCATTTATAAGCTAGATATGTTCCCATCGCCACTATAGAAACTAATTTGGTGTTAAACTCTTTGCACTTATGGCTTACGTCCTGAGTGGGTAGCATCCAGAATTTACTCGAAACGAGCTAGAAAAATAAATGCATTATACATTTAGTATATTTTTAGAGCCTAAACAATACTACATTGCATGTCTAGCAAGCACGCCGATGCACGTTCACGAAACTAGGGAAGCCACGGCAGGTGAGATCGCACGTTCTCTTTTTCTTTCTTTCTTTCTTTCTTTCTTTTGTTTTTAATCAATATCCAACCCCTCCTGTGTTTGTCCCAGTTTGTCTGCAGCTCTGGCACTCTTAGCACAATGTAAACACGAATTTCTTCTTCTACGCTTGCATTATCGGCAGAGTAGGCTCTGAACGCCAAGGCTTCCATAGTGTTGAGAACGCACTTCCGTGCGGTTGCAGGAAAAAGGATATACCGCTGTTTAGGCTCTAAAAATTTACTAAATTATGTCGTCTTGAGTAAATTCTGGACGCTACCCTCCGGACACTTGGATTACATTGGACGAGGAGTATGGAGGAATATTGACAAGTTTTTGTGGACTTTTGTGGACCTTTTTGGCTCCGACCCTGGTGAACTCCATTATATGAAAGTTGGGGGGAAAAGAGAAGCCTTCCTGATCGCCGGCTGCATTTGAGATATTAAAAAAGTGCTCCAGAGTCTTGCTCACCATGAGGGTAAGTGGAAAATAAAGTTAAATCATTCTGTGGGTGAACTATTCCTTTAAGTAGACATCACATCATTGATTTATTCGTACATGTTAAAAGACAGGTCCAAGGTTATAATCTGTGTACTTGTTCATGTTGTCACTGTGCTGACGAAGCTAACAATTAATATTCATTAATCAATGAATCATTATAATCTCCAGAGTAATCAAAGATGCTGAGGACAAAAAAACAAAAAAAACAAAGAGGAAGGTAATAAATGAGTAAAGCTCCATTGTGAGGGCTAATAGAATGACTGACTCTTGGGTATTTAGACGGGTCCTGCCTTTAATCAGAGTACAAACTATTAACATGTCTGCCTGTGAAGACTCAGGAGGATGAAAAGCACATTGCCAACCTTATTCCATCAGTCATCTTGTCCCCCAGCACATTAAGGCACTCTGTGGCCCTAACAAGCTTTCCCGTGACACCAACATGAGCTTAATGGGTTGAAAATGTTCATCTTAGTGTGCTGCATGTGTGTTTTCTGCTTTTCTCTGATAATGAACAGATGTCTTTGACTTAATTACGATATTCTAAAAGCCATATCTTAAAAAGAAAGAAAAAAAATCCAAATTAGTGTTTTGAGTGATTTTGAGAACATCTTTGATGTACAAATAACTGCAGCCACTGATGTTATAATTAGATCTGAGGCAGACATCATATTTGGATTTTTAAGAGCGTCTAGAGGCAAGGTGCCTCATGTTTTTATTAATCAACATATTACATATAACTGTCATATTTTCTAAATTTTTCTTTCAGGCACACATATAACTTTCATCACTGTAACAAGTCTGTTCTCGTTGCACAAACGCTGAAAGATGCTAAACTAAGGTTCAGTGATGAAAGCCGTAATGGAGATGGACAGTCAGTGCTGTCAGACGACAGTAGGCAAATGCATTTTTCAATTAAAAGATTAAAGTTATTTCAATCAAGTCTTTGAAATACTGAGGATTCTGAGTACATGCATGTTTTGAAGTACATTAAAAAGGCCACGAAACCTTCAAAAGTAGCATCAAAGAGGCACAGAGTGAAGGTACAGAAACACCTCCCCTTTCAGAGCACAAAACAGCTCCTTTCACACCGTTAGAAGACAGGATGATGCTGTGCTTTGCTGTTTTATGAATAGTGACGCATTTACACCAGGATGGGGGAACTTAGTCCGACTGGGTGGGGAATGCTGAGAAATGTTGCACTTTGTTTGATTTTGTTTACTTTTACACAGAATATATTCAAGCAGACCAAACGGCACTAACAACGCCATGCAGTGATAACAACTGCTCACTAGGGGCAGCATTCTCTGCAACAACTAGAGGCCAACAAGAAATAAGGCAGAAGAATTAGAAAAAACAGCTCATCAACTGGCCAAGACCAAAAATAGCTCGCTCACCACAACAACGGAGCTCAAATAAATTTCTGCAGTCTTGGGGTTTCTCCTTTTACTTTGGTGTTCAGACCTAATACTGTTTTCACAAGACTCTTCCCCGTTTAGGCAGTAAGAGAAGCAGCGAGCTCTCCGGTAAGTTGCTCTAGGGCAGAATGTGCCCAAGTTGAGAGCTTCTATCCTGCAACTTTTAGGTCCGTCCTTTCTCCAACACACTTGTATCGAATTGCCGAATTTCCTTATGCACATGTCATTTAACTTTGCAGAGGCCTGGTAATGAGCCAGTCATTTGATTCAGGTATGTTGGAGAAGATCACATGTTGGAGGTGTCACTAAAGTAAAAAAAATATTGGGCATCAAAGTCCCTTTACCACTTGAAGCACATTGCTCAGCACTTTAGTGAAAAGCAGGCATTTTTATTGCAACTACCCCATGTTCTACTGCAGATCACTAAAGAACGGAAAAAGCTAGAAACATTTTTTTTTCTGATGAAAGAACAGAGTCTCAGCTTTCCTTTGGTAGATTTGGTGTTTACATAGGCATCGTACACAATGTTCTGTGGCTCTCCAAAAATCAGTGAAAATCCTTAAAAACCTTGGCAATATGGAGCATCTGCTCTGAAAATGTCTGGCAGTCAATGAGTTAATGTGAACACCATTAGTGCCATTAATTCAGTACAGGACTGAATTTAAAACATGGTTCCAAAACCTCTATTTTTCTCTTATAAGATGGGCTAGGGACATTTTTGGCTTTGAGATATTGACTTTTACAGAAAATGAAATGCATCATTTCATCCTTTAATGGTAGATTAACGCAATTTCAGCTTCGATTATCAATAATGGCAAACAGCCCCATCTGCATCTGTCACTTCGATACTACGTTTATATCTGAGTAGAAGAGTGAAAACACATTTTAGGTGGAGCAGGGTTGACCTACTAGCAGTGGAACTCAGGGTTCTTTGCACTTAACAATCAAATGTCAGCAAGCGGAAGCTTTTGAACCAAAACTGCCTTTTGCTTTTTAATGGTTAAAAAATAAAATAAAAAAATAATAAAAATTGCACAAAAAAGGAAACCTCAATCATATATTTCTACAAAAACAAACTGAAATGCAGTGTAGGTCTAATAACTGTTACTTCAAAGTCCAGTTGCTTCTGATATACAGTTGCGTGAAAAAGGGATTTCTCTTCTTTTTTTTTTTTTTTGCATATTTGTCACACTTATATGTTTCAGATCATCAAACAAATTTGAATATTAGACAAAGATAACACAAGTAAACACAAAATGCATTTTCTAGTGATTGTGATTGCCCCCTCTGTTAAAACACAAGTTGACTGTGGTGTATCACATCTTTGGAAAGATGAGTTAAATTTCTCTTGCCACACCAAGGCCGGATTACTGCCACACCTGTTCTTCATCAAGAAATCACTTAAATAGGACCTGCATGACGAAGTTCAGTCGACCAAAAAGATCCTCAAAAGCTAGACATGTTGCGATCCAAAAACAAAAAAAATATCTGTAAAAAATGAGAAACAAAGTAATTGAGATCCATCAGTCTGGAAAAGGTTACAAAGCCATTTCTAAAGCTTTGGGACTCCAGAGAACCACAGTGAGAACCATTATCCACAAATGGTGAAAACATGGAACAGTGGTGAACCTTCCCAGGAGTGGCCGGCCGACCAAAATTACCCCAAGAGCACAGCGACGACTCATCCAAGAGGTCACAAAAGACCCCAGAACAACATCCAAGAACTTCAGGCCTCACTTGCCTCAATTAAGGTCAGTGTTCATGACTCCACCATCAGAAAGAGACTGGGGGGCAAAAATGGCTGCATGGCAGAGTTCCAAGACCAAAACCACTGCTGAGCAAAAAGAACATAAAGGCTCGTCTCAGTTTAGCCAGAAAGCATCTTGATGATCCCAAAGACTTTTGGAAAAATATTCTGTGGACTCACGAGACAAAAGTTGAACTTTTTGGAACGTGTAGGTCCCATTACATCTGGGGTAAAACTAACACGGTATTTCAGAAAAGGAACATCATACCAATAGTAAAATATGGTGGTGGTAGTGTGATGGTCTGGGCTGTTTTCCTGTTTCAGGACCTGGAAGATTTGCTGTGGTACATGGAACCATTAATTCTGCTGTCTACCAAAAAATCCTGAAGGAGAATGTCCGGCCATCTGTTGGTGACCTCAAGCTGAAGCGCACTTGGGTTCTGCAGCAGAACAATGATCCAGAACACACCAGCAAGTCCACCTCTGAATGGCTTAAGAAAAACAAAAAGGAGACTTTGGAGTCTCCACAGCGCTGTAAAAGACTCATTGCCAGTTATCGCAAACGCTTGATTGCAGTTGTTGCTGCTAAGGGTGGCCCAACCAGTTACTAGTTATTAGGTTAATCACTTTTCACACAAGGCCATGTGGGTTTGAATCTTTTTTCCCCCTTACTAAAAAAAATCTTTATTTAAAAACTGCATTTTGTGTTTACTTGTGTTATCTTTGTCTAATATTTAAATTGTTTTGATGATCTGAAACATTTGTGAGACAAACGTGCAAAAAAACAAGAAATCAGGAAGGGGGCAAACACTTTTTCACACAACAGTATTTTCCTGGTGATGTTGTCGTTTCAATCCAACAGCCAATAAGAATCAAGCAATATATGTGCCACGAATCAATGGTCAACAATTTCATTTTTACAGCAACACAGGTCTATATCAGCATAGAAAAATAAATTAATCACATAATAAAACTGGGATTACTGAAAATTAAATTACAGTCATAGAAAAATCACTCCAACACAAATGTTGGTGGAATCTGGATCTGGAATCTGATGGGCACTCATGTCAGATTTCTCTTCAGAAAAACAGCTAAAAAAAAACAACTCAAGATTACAATAATAATCATGGTTTCATCTCATGCCAAAACCACCATCCGAGGCTTAGGGAATGTCTGACACATTAATAGGGTGGCTTCTGCACCACAGCCTTTGGGAACATCTTTTCTTTTCATTCAGAAACTCTTCCAGCTGGCAAAGCTGCCAGTGAAAATGTAATTTTCCAGACCTCCCAATCTCAGATCTGTTATCAGCTAACGATAAGCTGGAAAGCCGTTTTCTAGGATCCCCATTCAGGAGAAGAAGTTCTGGCCTCTGATTAATCGCTTTCTTCTATTTTTCTCTCCTTCAGATATCCTGCAATTTTTTATCTTTTTTTTTTAAATGGGAGTGAATCAAGTCTCAGCTGTGGAAAACCTTGAAGTTTTTTAAATAAGACATAAACAAAGCCAAACACTGAGACAGACGGCTGTGCTGAAGAAGCAGCTGATAAAGATGGAGACGGATAACATTAACAGGGAAAAACTCAAACCAAATGAAAGTCAACCAAACTGCAAAGCTGAATGAGGAAGGAAGATGGCCTCAAAAAGGCAGACACACCTGTGAAGGTCAAATGGTTTGCCTACAGTGAGACTGCGTTACCCCGGCAACCAAGTCATTCACCGACTACAGAGTTCAGTTCAGTCAATCTCTATATTCCCCAGGGGATAATTAGGAAAGGCAAGCAGGCAGAGGGACAGACAGTCGTGTACGGATACAGTGTCTCAGTACACTGTTGGAGTCACACAAGCTGCTGCAGCCACGCCAGGGTTGTCATAACAACGGAAGTTTAAACCCCATCAGTGTTGCAAGAGGCACCAAAGATGAAGCAACAGAAAAATGAGAAGGGGAAGGTGTTCCAAACACCAGGTGTAAACTTTATTCCAATTGACAAAATCCCGTAATGATTTGCAAACAACTTCCAGGAAGTAAATATTGCCGAAATTGCTGTTATGTAGAGCCACAGACCAACAATATACACTTAGTATTTAGGAATATTTGTCATTATAACAATTTCTTTGATTATATCTCTTTTAACATAAAATTCAATTCATATTTGT